>SJYQ01001950.1:225131-262095 GCA_006410935.1 Redunca redunca
GGGGGTGGGGGGGCGGGCGTCTGTGTAAGAGCCCACCCACTGTTCTCACCACCTAAGGTTAACTGCCAGGTGCTGAACGTTAATCTATGAGACCTTGGAAAGGGCCAAATGAGTGGGAATGAGAAAAATCCCAGCGTGTTCTCCCATCAGTCTTTCTGATTGCTCTTAACTCTATTTTCTGAAGAGGACCTGTTGTAGCCAAGCTCCAAACTAGTTTCTTTCTTACCACAATCAGGAAAAACACACGGTACTTAGAGGCCTGCAGGGCCCTTGTGAGATCCAAGCAGAAGGCAACCCGTGAGGTGGCTGCTCCTCAAAATGGGCAGTGGCTCTAGGAAGCCCTGTGGGTTTCTGTACACCAGCCACCCCACCGAGCTCCCAGGAGGGCAGGTGGGGGCTGAAGCTTCTGGCCCCTCCTGATTCCCTCCCCAGGACCCCTGGGCCTGCCAGCCCCAGGACTCAGCCTAGCATCCACACCGGGTAACTTGATCTCTCCCCGGGGGGCAAGCACCCTCTGTGTACCAGGCTGTCCTGCGGCTGAGATGTGCCCTGAAGCAGCTTTCACCCACCACACGGGAGCCGATCTCAAAGCAGCAGGAGCACTCACTCACTGAGTGGGCCTGGGAGCCTCTGGGGACAGCACGCAGGCCTGGGGTTGCCAGATGCTCTGGGCTCCACTGTCCTCAGAGAACCTGCTTTACCCCTAGACCTGAGGCGTCATCTTGACCCAAATCCAGGCTGCTACCCCCGCCCCTCCTCACACAGTCCCATGGGGATCAGGCAGGGACAAACTGGGAGATTCCAAGTTGGGGTCCCCCGAGTAAGGGGGCAGCAGCCTGGACAGCACCTGCTCCTCTAAAAGGATGACCCCACTCGGAGCAAGTGGAGTAGAAGCAACACCCCAGACCCTAGTGGTGGAATTCAGGCACTAGCATCAGGCTAAAGAGAGAAACCATTGGCGATATGCTGCTGCTGCTGCTAAGTCGCTTCAGTCGTGTCCGACTCTGTGCAACCCCATAGACAGCAGCCCACCAGGCTCCCCCATCCCTGGGATTCTCCAGGCAAGAACACTGGATTGGGTATTGGAGGTAGGATGGGGTGACTGAGTTTTAACACATGAGAATGAACAACCTATCAAGCCAGAATTTCCAATTTTTCAAGAAAAACTGGAACTCTCAATTTTTATATGATAGTACTCACATTTGTAAGAGTGGCAACTAATTTTAAAAGCTCTACATCTCTCTGGACCAATTAAACAGGTATATTACAGGTTGGATTTGGCCTTTGGACTACAATCAGGTTTGTGGGCTGCTGCCAACAAAGGTCCATTTAGTCAAGGCTATGGTTTTTCCAGTGGTCATGTATGGATGTGAGAGTTGGACCGTGAAGAAAGCTGAGCACCGAAGAATTGATGCTTTTGAACTGTGGTGTTGGAGAAGACTCTTGAGAGTCCCTTGGACTGCAAGGAGATCCAACCAGTCCATTCTGAAGATCAGCCCTGGGATTTCTTTGGAAGGAATGATGCTAAAGCTGAAACTCCAGTACTTTGGCCACCTCATGCAAAGAGTTGACTCACTGGAAAAGACTCTGATGCTGGGAGGGATTGGGGGCAGGAGAAGAAGGGGACGACAGAAGATGAGATGGCTGGATGACATCACCAACTTGATGGACGTGGGTTTGGGTGAACTCCAGGAGTTGGTGATGGACAAGGAGGCCTGGCGTGCTGCAGTTCATGGGGTCGCAAAGAGTCGGACACGACTGAGCAACTGAACTGAACTGAACTGAGGGGCAGGTCCGAGTAACGTACAGCCATCACCCCAGCAATGATGACAGAAGGCAACTCTCACTTATTATTCGTCAGCGTGTGCTGAACCGTCGCAGCAGGTAGGGCCACTGGAGTTTTGGCGCCTTGCACCCAGCCCGCTGCAGGTGTCAGCGTTGCTGGGGGGGGGCAGGTCCACACGTGCAGACACCCGGCCCGCCCAGCCCTCTTACCTTCTAGGGATGGAAGGAGGAAGCCTTCCAATGTGAAAGCTGAGTCAAGGCTAGGGGCCCAACCGTCCAGAAGTGGGGTCCCCTGGAGACAAACCCCTGCCAGAGGAGTACAGCAGGCAGGGGATCAATGCCTCAACCTGTCACCATTGGAGGGACAATTCTGAGGGCATCCTGCATGCTAACTTGCAAGGTCCCCAGCAAGAGGGGACCCCACTGCCCGCAGTGGCAGGCAGCCGAGCAGCACACGGCTCACTCCCCTCTCCTCCCCCTTCCTCTCACTCCCTCCCCACGCCCTCGTCTGAAATACCCAAAGTCTTCAGTCAGTCTCTGCTTTCAGAGGAATTCAAATTAAGGCAGATAAGGACACTGAAGCTCAGAGAGGTTAATAACTTGCCCAGGGCCACTCAGCTGAGAAAGGACAGAAGTGAGACTGAATAAGGATGGGCTGGCTCTCAAGTCCTGCCCTTAACCACAGCCCACTCCCTCCTTAGGGAAAGCCAGCCAGTCCCTTTGACCTCTATCCCTCTGTGTCCGTGGACAGCTCTCTCCTTGTGAATCTGGACCCTTGGTACACCCAGGGAAAAGTGCCACCAATGCAGCACACCCACCAGGAAGCAAAAGGGTCTACCCTGAAACTGGGCAGAACGGGTCCACTGCATACCCAAGAGGGTCCCGTTAGAGTCCAGTGGGAGACCCCACCCCTGCGGGCTGATACCCTGGGACCTTACCTGCCTGCTCCCCCTTAGGAAGGACCCACAGCACCCTCAAGGGACCAGCAAGACCCATTCGAGCCTGAAGTGTCAGAGCTGAAAGAGGCCTGGAGGGCTTAGAAGCCCCTTTACTCTCCAGACAGGATGGCTAAAACCCAGACAGGGACCCCCTCTCCCTAAGACCACTGTTGCAGGTCCCTGATGAACAGAAGGCTCGCAGGGAAGAAATTAGTTCCGAAGCTTTGACTCAGCACACACACGCCTTCTCCACTCCAGGAAGGGCAGGCCTCCCATCTCCAGGCTTCCTGCTCTCCCAAGTGGGAAGGAGATGGCCAGGCCAGCCACACTGACCTCCTCGGGAGCACGCCAGGGAAGCCAAAGTTGGGGAGACAGGGTCCTGAGCACAAGGAAGACAGGGAGGGCAGGAGGCTTGCCTCCTTGCAGAAGGACCCTGGCGAGGAGCCCGGTGCAGGCTGCAGGGCTGGCTCTGGCACCTTCTGTGGAGTCCTGGCCCACAGGATCCTCTTCTGCATCTGTCTCCCACGTACCCAGCAACAGCCACACCAACAATTAACCCCTCCATGCGGCCTTTTCCTGCACTATCAACAGCCTGATGACTCAGCTGCTAACGCCCCTACTTTAGAGCTGAGGAAACACAGGCACAGAGAGGTTAGGAAACACACCCCAGGTCACACAGCCCAACGGCAGCTCAGGGGGCTCTCTGATTCCAAGGCCATGTGGGCTCCCTTTATTTTTAGAAAAGATGGTCTTAAAATAAGGCACAGGTCCAGCACTTCCAGGATCCTAAATGTGCTGCATGTGGAAGAAGAGAAACCCTAAAAGGTTTGAGGGTCTGTGCCCCCAGAACCGCCAACCCACTCCTGCTGCGGTGTGTGGGGTCGGAGAAAGAGGAGTGGCCGGGCACCTCCAGGGGCCCGGGGCCCACAGGTCACTGGGGCGGGAGCTAGGGGGTGGGGTTCAAAGCTGACCCGGGGGCCTGAACCCTGGATTTGCCTGCAGCCCTGGGACCAAGCCATACCCTGAGACCTGACAGGGAACACCCGCGAAAGGGCCTGAGCCCAAGCTCTAAGGACCCAGGCCGCCTGGGGGCAGACAAGGGCTGGGGGCTGCAGAGCCCAGGGCCGCCCCCAGGGCAGGGCCCCCCAGCACCAAGGCAGGGTCTGCTTTCCCGCACCCCCGGTCAGGTCCTGGGAGAGGACAGGGACCCCAGCTCTGCAGCCCAATGAGGAGCAGAAGGTCTTGCCAGCAGGCCCTGCCCCTGGCCCCATGCTCGGCCCCACAGAGCAGAAGTCCTGTAGGCCTGTCAGCCACCTCGGGGCGGGAGTGACCCGCGTGGCCGTTTCCCGTTACAGACGCTCCTCCGGCCTCGCCTCCGCACCCAGCCATGCAGCTGCCCCAGCCGGGGCCCCCGCCCCTGGGGGCCCAGCCCCACACACCTTCCTGGGCCCCTCCCCAACCCAGAGACTTTCAACTCCTCCTCAAGACCCCCCACCTCCTCCCAGGGCAAAGCCCTGGAGACGGCCCTTCCTGCCGCAGGGTGGCCGCAGACCCTAAGCGGGAGGGGAGAGTCTCCCTCACAGAGGCCCCCCCAGAGGGACCAGCATCTCTCATTCTCTGCTTCAGGGCCTGGGGCTCTGCTAGCCACGGCCCCCCAGGCCCCAGCCTGCAGGGTGACCTGCTATCTTCGCCTCAGCAGGGAAAAGACTGCAGAGTCCAGAAGAGAGCAGGCAGAGGAGAAAAGCATCAGCTCACAGGAGTGACTCACCTCCATCCCGTGAGGCTCCGGGAGCGGCCAGGGCAGCTGTGTTTTCCCAGGGTTCTTGGCGAAAATCCTGTTGTCCGCCAGGGCCACCCCATAGAGCGGGACCCGGAACCCAGGCTCCTGACCCCAGACGCTTCATCCCTCCCTCCTGTGTGCCCGCTCATCATTTGATTATCCGTTGCACAGATGCTTGCAGAGCGCCCAGGTGGGAGCCCATTCAGGGCTGGCTGGTCCCAGCTGGGCTCCAGACCACTTGTTCTTTGTGGTCTCAGTGGCATGGCGCCTCTGTTCTGGCACTCTCTCATCAGACAGGTCTCCCCACATGGCTCCAGCTCAGAACCAGCCCAGAACGCTCCCTCAGCCGTCTCCGGTTTGCAGAGACAAAGCCAAGGAGACCATCAGCGGCTCCATGTGCACAGGCGAGACGCTGATTTATTTCCCAAGTGGGGAGCATCGTGGAGGTGCTGCAGGGGCAGCTCAGGAGGGAACGATTTCACGTCAGGGTGTTTCACCGGCTGGGCTGCAGCGCACAGATTTACTGTTCCAGGAAGAACGGGAACAAGGACTGTGATAAACTATGGGCCCGAGGTGACTGGAAGAGGTGGAGAGAGCTGGGCATCCGGAGAGATTTGTGGAAATCTCTAGAAAATAGAACAAAGGCGCCCTAGTTTAAAATATACTAAATATAATTCCCACCAGCCTATTCCCTTCCCATCAACTTGCAGGAACACTCGTCCACGTCCTCCCAGAATCCAGAGAAAGACAAGCCCAGAGAGCCGGCCCTCCCAGTGGCCCCTCGGCACGGTGTTCCCGGCTGCTCCACGGCCTGGGGAAGCAACACTGAAGACTATTTCACCAGAGGGCCTTTCGATACACCTCACACATGCCTCCCAAACACTAGTATTTATTGCCCACACGGATGCTCTGAAGAAGGCACCCTCTATCACCCTCATTCCCAGGGGAGGAAACTGAGGTCGTGACAAGTTAAGGAACTGAATGAGGTCACAGAACCAGGATCATCTCTGACTGCAAACTGATCCTCTGAAGTGCCGGGCCAGGCTGCACCAGCAGTGACCCAAGTGGCCCAAGATGAGGGCCTTTCCCTGTGAGCCTACTTGGGAGTCTCCCTGGCTCAGGATGGATGCCCGAGTGAGGGGTGCAGGCCGCCGGCAGGCCCCTCCTCCGCCCTCAGGGCCCCTCAGGGTCACGCCTATGTCTTGACAGAGTGCATGCGGCTGCTGCTAAGTCGCTTCAGTCATGTCCGACTCTGTGTGACCCCCTAGACGGCAGCCCACCAGGGTCCTCTGTCCACAGGATTCTCCAGGCAAGAATACTGGAGTGGGAGAGTGTACGCCAAGTGTACACCACCGAATCTAATCCTGAGGAAGGAAGAGGGTCTGTCCATCCCCATTTTCAGGTGACACGGGGGAGACCTAGGGCCTCCCAGCAGAGGGGACACCATGCCAGGCCTCTGCGTGCAGGCAGTGGAGTGGAGGTGTGGGGGAACCCGCTGAGGCCTGGCCTGCTAGGAAGCAGGTGGGCACCCAGCACACAGGCAGAGAGGCAGGGCTGCCCAAGGGGAGCCTGGCAGGCGGGGGCCCCAGGCGCCCCCAGCCTCTCCTCTGGCCTCAACGAACCACATCATAGCCTGACCAGCAACCTTCCTGCGGCCCATCAACCAACTCTGATCAACCGGGTGCTGCCAGCTCCAGCCTAGATGCCCCAGAGGAGGTGGGGCAGTGGGGAGACCTCTTCTGGACCCAGCATCCATGGAGCAGTTCTCCCATGCCCGCCCTGCAACCTGGGTAGGAGAATCAGGGTGAACAGCCGAGCCCGTGGGCCTGGGCCCTAGGAACCTGGGCTCCCATCCCTCCTGGACTGCCAACCGGTGGCACCCCTGTCCACCGCCACATCCTCTCCATCAGGGCAGGTGCTGCCAGATAGGAGGTCCTGCCTGGCTCCCATCTGCACGGTGGGGTTCTCAGGCACACCCCGGAAAACCTGGCCCTCTCAATCAGAAGCCAATGAAAAGCATCCCATCTTGTGGAATTTGAGAAATCTCCCCAAAAAAGCCCCCACAAGCACTTACATATGCCTGAAACGCACCATCTATGTATCATTTCTTTGTGTTATCCATGAGCCACCAAGCCCCCTCAAGCCGGAAGCTTCCGGCAGTTCTCTCATCCACAAGATGGGAGAGGCAGCCCCAGAGAGGGGTGAGGGCATCACTGGGTGAGGGGAGAAGGAAGACGGCCTCCCCTCGCCCTCCTCTCTGATCCTCCTGCAGCCCTGCCAAGTCTGTGCTCATATTTTCACTCCACGAACGGCCACAATGGAGAGGCAGCTGGAGGCAGGACGCAAATCTGGGTCATCTAACTCCTGAGCTCCTCTCCCATAAAGAACTGCAAGGCAGAAAGGATGAACAATACAGTAAAACTGGAAATAAGTAATAAACGTTTAATTCTTAAAACCTAATCCTTTGGAGCTTTTTAATTTTTTTTTAATTTAAGCTCTGGGATTAAATAATTTCTGCACACTACTTGGAAAAGGACAACAAAGAGCTGGTTCACATCACCATGCCCCAAGCGATGGGATCCATGCAAAAGAAGACTCAGAGGAAAATCAATAACCTTGGCTAGTTTCATTACTAAACAAGAATAAAAGTAAATGAACTGAGCGTTCAATTCTATACACTGCAAAAAAAAAAAAAATAGATAAAATGTAGCATAAGAAAGTCAAAGAAAGCAAGAAGCTTCAATAAGCAGTCTTCTGTCCTAATCTGAGAAGAGGAACATCCAGGTTCCCGCTTCGCTTCGCGTAAATGTGGACTATTTGCATAAAATACAATACAGGTGCTCAAGAGTATCTTACAGACAACTTTGCTGATAGAACCTGTTGAAATACACATTATCGGATACTTCCTTCAATTGAAACAGTGAATGGACCCTGCCCTTCAACGCGAGGAGCAGAGCAGACCTGCGCGGAGGGCGCCGACCCCGCACCCGGAGCAGCCGGGTGCAGCACCGTCTCTCGCTCACACTCTCGTTCCCCACACCTCAACTCCAGCTATCAGACTCACAGATAAAACGCCCTAATGGGCAGTTCTGTAACAGAGTAATTGGAAGGAGAATTGGTGATGATGAAAACATTAAGGTGAAGTCGTGCTAGCAATTAATAATGACTAATTATTAAAGTTTTTATTGTTTTTTTTTTAACAAAAAAATGTCTATGGGAAGAAAAGGCTATACTGAAAGCAGAAATTCTGAATCAGGATCTATAGGAAGTCCAAGAGAACTTGCAGAGAACACAGCTCGCTGCAGGCACGAGCTTGAGGATCTCAGCAAGTTAATGCCACCTCCCCCAAGGACAGCCCCCACCCCCAGCACTAGCCACGTCTCCAGGAAAGCAGAGCAAGCTAGTGCCCCTCACGTGACTGAAGTCTCCTCTCGGGCTTCCGAGTCTGTGAGACCGACTCTTCTTCCTGCAGCTTGTAAACTGCCAAGGGGAGAGGCCAGAAACTGGGGTTCATAGGACCCTCCAGAAAGTCTACTATTATGTTTAAGCCTAAAGTAAGCACACATCAGAGATTAAATTCTATAAAACTTTACCACAACTGGAAAGATTCCACACATAGCATACGCAAGGCCAAAAACAGGTAGGAGGTGACGAGGAAGAAGGGAGGAGGAGGAGGACAGAGGGCCAGAGGGAGGAGGGAGAGGAGGGGAACAACTTAGCTCATTATAGACAAAGGGCCACCAGCGTTCACCTTGGACACCTCTGCCAATTAAACCTCAGGATCACTCAGCATTCCCGTCTAGACCTTCCTGGTCATTCTCATCTCATGAGATCTGGCCTGGGTCCATAGCAATGATTGTCTCTGATAAATACATTTCTGTATTTGATTATAATTAATTTAATAAATATTAATGTTAAAATATGAACAGCTATTTTATTTTTAACAGCTTGACTGAGGCGTAATTTACGTACCATGAAATTCATAGAGACTACTTGTAAAGAATGCATAATGTGTAATTAGGAGCTGAGCAAAGCTCTTGTGCATAACAGAACTCTATGAAGTTGTTCGGGGACCCGGCAATTCAGACATACATGGAATGGGGCCCTCCCTGAGGAGCAGCTTCTATACATTGGACACTCTGGTGACCTTCCTGAGAAAGAGGGAGGGCATGTGTATTCCAGGAGGCAGATGTGTGTGTCCAGGAATTCCAGACATTCTAGCAGGCTGAAGAGCCCCATTTCACTGCTCAAATTATTTCAGTGAAAGCTGTTGAAAGGGATTGTGGGCTATAATTAGAATAATACCCTGCAGGATTACATTCACAAATGTAATTGCACAATCATTTAGAGGTAAATGGCACCATGAGAGGGCAGAGTTTCACTGGCGTGCAGGGAGAAGAGGTGCAAGCGCCTCTCGTGAGGCAGCCCCTTTCTGGTGCCAACTGAGCCAAGAGGCAGTGCAAGGCGAATCTGAAGATCTTTCACTCCCCCAACCAGCTTGTTTTGGGCCTCAGGCCACCACAGACTCCTCAGCAATGGTGCTTCCAAAAGCAAGTTCATGGGCTGGATGCTCAGTGAGGGCAGGCAAACCAAAACGATGGAGTTTGGAGCAGGGAAAGGTTTGCAGGGTCGAGCAAGCAGAACAGGTGGCTCATGCTCAAAAAAATCCTGAACCACCCGAAGGGAGTTAGCAGAGCATTTTTAAAGTCCCAGTGAAAGGGAGGTGTTCTAGAATATGAGATCCAGTCATGCACTATTCTCTGATTGGCTGATGGTGAGGTAATGGGGTGGGTAACATGATCAATCCCTAGCCGCCCATAGGCCTGGAGGCTATGTGCCATGATCATCAAGCAGTTAATTTCTTCCATTTGATGATGGTTTTTAGCATCTGAAAAACACAGGAAATACACATGAGATTACTATTATCTGGGTACTTCAGAAAATATGAGGAAGGGGTCTGACTCAGGAAGAACCCACAGCCTCCTGCTCAGTTACAATGAGTTTAAATACGACCCAGGCTGGACTTTTCAACCAGTTTCCATTAAACAAGCCTTGAAAGAGATAATGGGTTTAGGATTCATCAGCTGCTTCTCATTTGGCTCACAAAAACCCATCTGTGGTACAGACATGGCTGCAAGCACAGTGCACCTGGCCACACTGAAAAGGTGCATAGAATCTGCGCTCACTCTCCTGAAGCCTGGGGAATGTGGAGCCCTTCGGAGATTCTCAAACATCATCTAGCTGAAGATTCTGAATTGTTCCTGTTTCATAACCAAAACCACCAGGGCGACCACACACCTGGGCTTCCAGAGAAGTCTTGACCTCATTGCGCTTCATTCTATCTGCCATGCTTTATTCATATCCATTTAGTGTGCTGGGATTTCCGTAACTTTGTAAGGTAATCCACATGTTTAAATGCACAACTAAGAAAAGTATCTTTTTTGGTCCAAGTGTCCTAAATTTTGTCCCAGAAAAAAAAAAAATGTAGCTATATAAGTAGACCGCAACTTTGAAAGCCATGACAATAAATCGCATTAATTTGGACCCATTAATCTGGAGTACTTGCTAATCCCGTAGGCCTAGGAGGAAGCTTAGCTTTGAAGAAAGAGTTTGCTTTCTAAGCAAAGAAGGATGCAAACAAGCCACAGGAAGCGTAGCCTACTTAGAAGCAGATGTTGTTCTTAAAGAAACAGGTGCACATTAAGCTGCGCCTGCTTGTGAGTCCTAATCTCCCAGCTCACTCTTCACTGTAGACATTAACCAATTCTCCTGCTGCAGAGTTTGAAATTCCAGGTCCCTCACCCATTCCAGCAAGCAAGTGCTTCCAACACAGAGTTAAGCAAAGGATGCGCCCCTGGAGATCCAATTCGGTCCAGAGAGGAGAAGGAACCAGCCCGAGGTCACACACCCAGCAGTTCCACAACTGTCGGTGCCTCAAGCTCTGCCTCGCGCAGATCGGGGTTCTAATCTCCACCAGTCTCTTATTGGGTCCCTTATTGGTCTCTGTGCTAAAGTATGGAATGCACATGAAGGCTGGAGCCTCCCCACGCTCTGAGATCCAGGTACGGATGGCCCAAACTGCAGCTCCAGACTCTGGAACGTGCCCTCCCCGAGATCTCTGCAAATCCTCCACCACCTGCACAGCTTCTTTTCCTACTGTATCCAACTCTGTCAACTTTAATAGTATAATAGATATGTTACCACCAAAAGCAAATTTATCTGGGAATAGCTAGAAGAATTACAATTTGGGATATGCAAACTATTGTAAACCATTGGCAAATCCAGAAACAAAGAAAGGGAGCTGGCTTTTATGGGAAAGGAAGGGAGTTGGGAGGGGCTGTAGTCACTAGAGTCCCCTGAAGGAAGCTGGAGGCTTCCCGCTGGTCGCTGGTCGGGCTGCTGCAGGCTCAGGTCGGCAGGGCAGCCAGGGTGGAGAGAAGTTTCCTTCTTCCTGCTGGATAGTAAGGCGGTTTGCTCCTTCCTGTCGGGATGCAGGCGCCTGTCTCTTCCTGTTTGGCCATGCCTGGCTGGGAAGGAGCGCTTCCCCTACAAGACTTCTTCACTCCAAGTTTAGCTGAGGTTTCTTTCATTCACTCCGCAGCTCCAGTGGAAAGCCTGGCCCATCTTTAACTCTCGCACACACTTGCGAACGTGCTAGACTTTGCTGAAGGGCGTTCTCTTGTGTTAGGTTCCCTAGTAGCACTGGGTGGGCAGCCTTCTGCACCCGCTTTGTCACTCAGTCAACTGCTGAGGGGAGCAGGGAGCTGGAATCACCTTAGGGCAATTCCCCAGAGAGGGGGCAGCAGCTGACACTCACAGCGGAGGGCGGGGTGTGAAGCAGCAAGCAGCCCAGTAACTCTGCAACCGTATCTGGCAGGGCACAGCCAGCATCCACGACAGGGAGCGGGCATGAATAGAAAGGTGCTCTGAAGCTTCTGTCACAGCACAGCCCCACGCTCAGCACCGGGCCCCCGGCGCTTACAGTGGCCGGGCTCACACCTCAGGGGGCCCCTCATCCACACAGCTCCTCTCCACACATTCTTGCTTCTTCACGCCTGCTTTCTGCCCCCCTTACTGCCGTTTCCCCTCCCTCTCTGGAACAAACAAACAAAAAGCTTCATTTTCTTCTTTAGAACGGCCTCATCATTCTTCGCCTGAGCTGCTGCCAACGGCCTCTGTATATAGTGACCACCAGTTTCAGCACTAAACACCCCACATCCCAGAAACCCCTCTGTCCTGGGCAGACTGGAAATTGCTCTTTCAGCAATTGACTGTGACTGTGATTTTTCAAGGCTCCCTCCCAAACGGGCAGTAAGTCCCATATTTGCTAACATGGCTAATCATCTTTTCTTTTGGATCAGGAATGTGTGGTGAATTACATCAAATACTGCTTCAGCCTCTATTAAGAGACTCACATGATTTAACGTGCCAGTGGAGTAATTAGATTAGTATATTTTCCGATGTTGAATGGTCCCTTGTTGCTGGAATAAGCCGTAGTTGAACACACTGTATGTTTTTTATGATCTCATGCTTGATTTGATGATATCCTAATATTTTGCAGGTAACTTGTCTTTAAATGAGGTTCACCTACGGTTTTCTTTTGCTGCCTGTTTCTGATGCTGGTGGCTGGAACAGACTCGCCTTGCAAGCTGAGCTTGGGAACGTTTCCATTTTTCTCACACCCACTTCCTTCCTGCTCAGCCTGAGCACATGAGTGAAAAATAAAAGAGATATTCAAGTATATAATATAATAAAGATGAACTTAATTTTTGCATCCAAAAGACATAACATGTTTGGGGAAAATTGTGTTAAAAGTGATACAATTGAGAAACAAGAAAACAATCTTTGTGTGTCACAGAGGGGAAAAAGGAATTTTCAGAAGGAAAGAGGTTCATGAAATCACACTGGGCTCAGACTTTTCCTTGGCAATTTTCAATTCAGTGGATAAGAGAGAATGTTCACAAACTGTAGTGAAAATGTGAACCTACAAAGCTGCTGCTGCTGCTAAGTCACTTCAATCATGTCCGACTCTGTGCGACCCCATAGATGGCAGCCCACCAGGCTCCCCCGTCCCTGGGATTCTCCAGGCACAAACACTGGACTGGGTTGCCATTTCCTTCTCCAATGCATAAAAGTGAAAAGTGAAAGGGAAGTCACTCAGTCGTGTCCGACTCTTAGTGACCCCATGGACTACAGCCCACCAGGCTCCTCCATCCATGGGATTTTTCAGGCAAGAGTACTGGAGTGGGGTGCCATTGCCTTCTCCTAAAAAGCTATGATCATTCAATTTGCTATTTGAACAAAACAGCAACTAACATGAAAGAACACTAAGGAACTCAGTAAATACACTACCCAGGAACTTTTCTTTAAAAATCTAATTTACAGCTATATCCAGGCAAAATATATCTAAAGAAAAAGGAAGCTGGAGAAATCATAATATTCAAGGAAAAATATAGAAGGGTGGAGGGGGTAATGTAGGAGTCTCCAGAGCAAAGCTGAGGAAAGCAGTTTTAAAGGCAAACTGTGTATGTCTCAAGTTGTCCTTTAAAGATAAATATCAAGAGAGGCATTTTTTTAACACAGAGAACTCAGGCAACATAGTACCCATGACTCTTGGAGGAAGAAAATCCATTTCACAATAAAATAGAGCATCAAAATTAAAAAAAAAAAAGGAAAAACCATTGAATAAATGACAAGCACTGACTAAAATAAAATATAGAAAAAAAGAAGAGAATGTTAAAGTTGCACACTTGGACAAAGTAAAAGAATAACTTTGTGAATAGAAATTGGCCGAAAATCTTCAGAAGAGAATAAACCGGCTAATTCCCTCATCCTTTAGAATCCAAAGCCAGCTCAATTGTCTAGATATACTTAAAAGAAAATGACTCCCAGCTCATACTGTTTTTCGTAACTTTCTTTTCTTAATCTGAGGTACTCTTTTAAGAATGATGGATTATGAGGTGAAGAAATATTGTTTCCATCTCACTTCAGGTTTTTCATTGGTGACTCAGAGGTTAAAGTGTCTGCCTGCAATGTGGGAGACCCGGGTTTGATCCCTGGGTCGGGAAGATTCCCTGGAGAAGGAAATGGCAGCCCAGTCCAGTGCTCTTGCCTGGAGAATCCCATGGATGGAGGAGACTGGTGGGCTACAGTCCACGGGGTCACGAAGAGTCGGATACGACTGAGCGACTTCACTTTCTATTAAATTCAACCAAAATTTGACAATTTTATTTTTACATAGCATGTTGAAATAATCTTTTCATCAAACTCTCTCTATGAATCTGTACATGATCCTAGAGAGAGATCTAGAGTGACCGCCAGCTAATTTTAACAATTATGCTTCTCTCTTTTGCTTGGTCGTTTGTGATCATGCATCTTTATGAAATCAATAAAGGAAAGAAATCTAGAGAGAAAGGGAGGGACGAAGGAGAAGGGGGGTGGCAGGAAGGGTTCAGGAACAGAAACGTGACTGAGCTGCACAGACAGAACCCCGGGGAAAGGGGGACGGGCCTCCTTCTGCCTGAGGAGCTAACCGGTCAGACGACAGCACATAAAGGGCATCCACGTGGGGGAGCTGGCAAGGGGACTGCGCTCAGAAGGAAGACAGAGAGACACACAAAAACAGAACAGTTGAGCCCCTGGATCAAGCCATGCCTGAGCCCTAAGCCTTCCGGTTACTGAGTCAGTAAGTTGCCCTCTGTGCCTAATCCAGGCATATAATGATTTTCTACTGTATACAACTGCAAGCATTCTAAGAAAGCAGCCTCCAAAAGCCCTCTGGGTTGAGATTTGGGAATCCAATTATCCTAAAAATGCTTCCCTGCGAAGCTCCTGACAGTACTCCCGATTCCGTGTCAGTTGCCCGTCCTGTTCCCAAGGCTAATCGTCAAGCAAGACAGTAGCAAGTGGCAGAGGCCACCGAGGTGACTCCGTGGATCAGGATGCTGCCTGCTCCCTCGCGACCAGGACACGGCTCACCAGCCTCACCCAGGCTCTGCCACGCAGGCCTTCCTCTGCTTCAGAAGAGCTTCAAGACAGGACTTCCGCTGCCCACACACACCCAGGAAGGACATTCTGGGGTAGGAAGCAGGAAGAACTTAGGCCAAGCATCAGTTGAAAGGTGACTTTGACACAGATCCAGGCTAACTTCCCCAAGAAAGATGGTCCTGTGGGAGTGTTGTGTGCCATCAGTCACAAAGGGCACTCTCGGTGAGCACAGTGAGTTGGGAGCCTGAGGCTCCCCAGAGCCCAGAAAATGGAGCGGGGCTGCAGGTGAGGGGCACCAGCCTGAGCTTGCTCCTGTGGCCTGCTCAGCCTGCACTGCGACTCCTGACTCCCCGCCTGCTTTCCTTGACTTGTCACGGGGGCCTGCCCTGCTCACTCACTCAGTCACGTCCGACTCTTTGCAGCCCCCCACGGACTAGAGGCTCCTCTGTCCATGGGATTCTCCAGGCAAGAATACTGGAGTGGGTTGCCATTTCCTCCTCCAGGGGATCTTCCCAACCAAGGAATCGAACCCAAGTCTCTTGCATCTCCTGCAATGGCAGGCAGATTCTTTACCACTGAGACATGAGGGAAGCCCCCATCATAGGGGCCTATCTAGGAGTAAAGAGCTGAAATGTGGCGCATCCCTGAAGACCTTCAGCCCAGACCCTGGCCTGGCCAGTGTTCAGAACTGAATGAGCAAATGAGTGAAATGAATGAATGAATGAGCAGGTTCTGGGTACCTGGCACTATTCTTGGCTCTGGAGGCCCCAGAAGCTTAAGGCAGGTAGGGTCCCTGCTCCATGGCACTTACTTTCTTTCAGATCACACATCTGAACAAGAGAAAGGAGAGGCCATCTGCACAGGGGCCTGGCCTGGGGACATCAGACTGCCTTGGGCAATCCCTGCCAGTTAGAATTGCCCAGTCTCCTAACTAGTGTTAAATGTCTCCTGTCTGAGCCGATTTCTTCAAATGTCTGCACCACGCCTGGCATTTGCAGGTTTCCCTGAGCAGCAGAGCTGACGCAAGAAAACACCACAAAAAAGCTGGGGACAGGAGCCCAGGAGCAAGCAGCCCTCTCCTCTCCTGCGCTCCTACAGTGACAATTCAATCAGGTCTCCAACTGTGTGTTTCTGCAGTGAGCCTTCCCACAGAGTCCTCGTGTGGAAATGAGGGTCACCACCCACTTTACTGGAATCTAGAACACATGACTATGGCCAGATTTGGGTGTGATACTTCAGGGGGGTTAGGACGGGGGCAGGTATCTATGCAAAGAAGCACCCCCTTCCCCAGCAACCTGCTGTGAGGTTGGGTCCAGAAGAGCAGGTCCTGAGGGACCCCTTCTGCAGGGTCGTGGGATACCCTCTCATTCTCTGTTTGCATAAGAGGGCCACTCAGGTGCTCAAGATCAAATAAGCTTGAGGAATTTCTGTGTCCATCCAGAGAAAGTGAGATAGCGGGCCGACCCTCCCGTTTAAAAAGTGAGTTGTTCATCGCGGTCATCTGAGATGTGGTGGGGGAAGGGATGCATCTCCCCCACTCACCAATGGAGAAACGGGAAGTGCCTTCCCCAAGGTCATGGAGAGCCTCCCCTGGGGACTCCTGGCCCAGCGCTCTTCCCTGTGCTGCAGCGTGGGACATGGGGGATCTTTTCCTCTTCTACTGAAGTCACTAAAACAACTCAGCTATCAAAAATATCAGATGCAAGAAGAGGCAAGACGATTACATGCAAAAAAGAGCAAAATTTGGTGATTGTCCAAAATTCTATAGTTATGTGAAAAATAGTCCCTTCTGTAAAACCTCCCCATGCCTAACATGTTAGCAAACATTTTTTAAAGTCACAGATCAAATCGTTTCTGATATCTTCAGGAGCTTCATGTCAAGGCTGATGTTAATATTTCGTGAGAGACAGGCACAGTGGAACAAATGCAAAATCAATGCCATCTGTCTGCAGGAAACTACTCGAGATTCCAGACATCAGAGAAGCCTGATGCAAGCAGATTCAGGAGCAATGGCCCCATAGAGGCAGGGGAAGATGGAAAGGGAAAAGATGCATTTCTGGTCAAGAGAAATCCACCTTTCATGGTTAAAAACAAAATTAGTGAGATTAGGCCATTTCTGAATGATTCTTTCTTCTTTAAAATCCTCAGCCCAAACACAAGTTTATAACACAATCAGTACACTTTGCAGCAGAGTGGCATGTGGTCAGACAGCAGGAGAGATTTCCTCAGTAAAGAGATGCGGAGTTCAGGAGTCAACCGGTGAGGCTGATCAGTGTGAATGCGCATTAGCCCATGGACGGGGAGCTGCACACAACGGCCTCTCAGGGCGCTTATAGTCCATGTCTTCTGAGGAGCTCGGCCCAGCAGGTATAAACTCAGAAGCCAGCTCTGGGACATGGGGCAGAGGGCTTAGAAAGGGCCTGAGGTCTCACAGACTCACCAGAGAGCCACCTGGGCTTGGGGAGTGGGCCGGGGGCTCCAGAAGTCCAGGCTGCACGATGCACCGTGACCCCTGGGTCAGCCACCAGCAGGCTCCCCGAGCACAGAGCACCCCTGGGGTGGTCCTTCCAGGCAAGCGTCCGTGACTCACCGTGGATGTGACCACTCTGACTCTGGAGCCCCTGAAGACACCAAAGCCTGCTGAACAACCTCCCTTCCAACCTGCCCCTGCGGCTACTCAGGGACATCTTGTACGTCTGGTGACCCCACGCCCCAGGCCTTCATGGGGACACAGCACGTGATGACGGCAAGATGTGTGTGAACCGAAGAGCAAGGGGAGGATGGGATGTCAAGGGGGTTCTGGCTCATGGGTGTCCTCGTCACGGCCGTGGACCGTCTAGCAGCCGTGCCCCATGCGGCTCCAAGGCCCCAGCATCCCTGCGTGTCAGCAACATTTGCTGACCGGGCACACAGAGCATCCTCACACCTACTGACCCTTCCTCCCTCTGCCCAGATCGGGGTCTCCTCTCCCAGGAGGAGAGTGAGTGCCATGGAAGGTCAGCCAACGGCTCCCCATGACATTGTTTCCTCCAACCATACGTCCTTCAGCGGCTAGAGGACGCGTCCTTCACCTCTTTTCTCTTTGGCCTTTTTTCTACCTGACTTCCCTGAGGACTACCTCGATCCTTGATCGGACTGACGCTCTCGGGCAGAGAGCTTCGGTGTTAAAGGATATTCCATGAATGGCTGAACTAGAGCGATCTGCCACGGAACAGGCTACGCTGCTGCTGCAGCCATCAGGGCTCCGTCAGCAGGGGCCTCGGAGGCCACACAAGGGTCTCGCTGGGGGTTGACAGGATCCCAGCCCAAGCCAGAGGCAGCAAAGCGAGGATGTGTGGGCCCCACGGCAAACCCCAGGAGCGGTGGGGATCTGGGAGGTCTCAGCGATGGCCTGGGTCCTCAAGACCCTGCTCCAGCTGTCAGTCTGGCTTTTCCCAGGTGAGCTCATTCTGCCAGAGGCGCAGCTCCACATGGCTGGCCGCGGCAGCCACAGCCTCAGGGCCCCCAAACCCCCAGCTTTCGCTGGGATGAGGTGGGGAGTGGGGCTCTTCTCTTGCCTCCAGATTGAAAACTCCCCCTGACTTGCTCTCTTGAAGTGCACGATGGAGTGTCAGGAGAGGTTCCCCCAAAGAGGAAGGTGCCATCCGAGCCAGTGAAGGAGGTTCACAGGGACCAGACTCCAAGGGCACCCCGAGGAACCACCCTCGCAAGAGCAGGCCCTGCAGGGCAGTCAGACAACCCCTGCGATCTGACTTGGCTTCATCCTGGTCTGCGGGGTGACTGACAGCAGTGGAGACGGGCTAGTGGGGCTCCCCTCCCCAGACGCGGCCTGAAAGAGGCCCTCAAAGCTTTGGGGTCCATGAAACACAAACAGCTCTCTGAGCACGTGTATCTGCCAGCAAGGGCCACTTTGATGAAACATCACAGACTGGGGGGCAACAGACGTTTATTTTTTACACTTTGGAAGCCAGATATCCATGATCAAGCTGCAAGCAAAGTAGGTTTCATGCTGAGGCATCTCCTGGCTTGCAGCAGCCACCTTCTGTATGTGTGCTCAGACGGCCTTATCCTGTGCTGAGGGTGAGGAGAGAGATGGCTTTTCCTCTTCTTAAAGGGACCCACCAGCCCTGTAGAATTCGGACTCCACCCTTGTGACCTCTTTTAACACCATTACCCCCTAAAGACCCTATCTCCAGATACAGTCATATTGGGCGCTGGGAATTAGAGCTTCAACATATGGGTTTGGGGGACCCAGCTGGGTCCACAGCAGCGTACAGGCACCGTGATGAGTGGGGAGAGTGGAAGACGCCCGCAGGCAATGTGTCCCTTACGCCCTTCGAGTCCAGGCACTGCCCCGCCCTGGCAGCGGGCTGAGGGCAGGCACACCTCCGGGCACACAGGCACATGGGATGTCCTCCACCCTCTCCAACACTCTATCAGGAAGCAGTGCAGAGCCAGGGTTTATGCCCCGAGTAATCCTGCTGGGGACTGGCAACACAGGACGAGGCAGTGAGCAGGCTGCTGTGGGTACCCCGATAGGGACTATAGATCATGTCAGAGCTGTCCTACCCAGAGGGTGTCCATCCATCAGTGCCCACTCATCACCACTGAAGGCTGCCCCTGGGGCATCAGCTCCCATGTATCTCCAGGCATGTGCTCGCAGCTCGAGGGACCAGCAGGCCAAGTACCCTCAGCAAGAAGCTGCTGGTGCGCAGGGCAACTGAGAGTGGCAAGGGCGTACGGACTGGTCACTGCACTCCCTAAGCAGATGCCTTATGGGGAGAGGGCAGGCACCCCACAGGGCTCAGTCTCTGTGAACAAGCCCAGACCGAGTCCAAAAATGACCAGAGGCCCCATGGCAAGCTGGGCACCTCTGGGGGACTCCCATCTGCCCACTGTGACTTCGGGAAGTCACACACCCAAGCTGGCTGTCAGAAGTGACTCTTCCCCTCCTGGGTCTGTGCCCATAGCCTGACTGGGACTCAATCTACCAAGGTAAATCAAGTCAGATAATTCTCTCATCTGTATCATAATTACTTTCTCCAGAGGAACACATTATAGCAAAATGTTGGGCTTTTTTGTTTTTAAAGAAAAGCCATCTTCCTCACTAGTTTTACTTTGAATGAGCTAAGTGGTGCTAGTTTTTAAATCGCAAGAGAGAAAACACACACACACACTAAGTAGGTGACAATTTTCATTTTCAACAGTCATGACTGTGAACAACGCTACTAAAGGCTTCCACAGTGGTTCATATCCATTCACCTAAAAGCCAAACCCCAAACTTCTGCATTGAAGAATAAAAAAAAAAATGACTTGGGCCATTTAGTGACTGTCTTGTGCATTCCACCAATCCTTCTCTGGAAAGTCATTCTGTACTGTACCCATTTTTCAGAATCCTGAGGTGTACTGGGGCTCTTTAGCGGGACATGGAATAGTTTGGGGGAATAGTTTAAATTTAGACCCTCTGGTTCATGATGTGAATCGAGCATAAAGAGGGGCTTGGCTATTCCCTGCAAACGACCGTCCACCGACAAGAATATGAAATGCTCCAACACAAAATAATCAAATGGACAGCAAGCAGCAACCAGCATGCTGTGGGAGCCTTTAAAAATAAGGCTCATTGTTCCCCAACTGTCTATTAATAGCTTGAAAAGACATCTGCTCCTAATTTAGTCTTCTCAAATCAAGAAATCTTCCCTTCACTTCCCTCCAGGGCCCGGATGAAATCAATCAAGCAACGAAATTTATCAAGCACCAGGCACATTCTGGCCCAGAGCTCAGAACCAAGCCTGCAACCTAGCCTGAGCCACCCAAAAGCCAGGTCTGCAGGGAACATGCACCCTTTCTCCAGCCCAACAACCTTCACCCTGCATGCTCAAGCAGCGCAGAGACCACCAAAAGAGACCCCAGTGTTGGTGAGCCCCAGCCCCGTCAGTACCCAAGAGCCGTCCGCTCCATCACCAAGGGGTCAGCTGTTGCACAAGATCCTGACTCCAAGCAAAGCTGGATTCCATCAGTAACAGGCAGCTTTCTGCTTCTCAGGGCAACTCTTCTCATTCCTGAATATCTACGACTATTGAACACACCTAAAACCTCTCCCCACCCCGTAGGTATAACTCTGCTCTCGGGGGCCACAAATAGCAGGTCAGTTCATCTTCCTATGATAGTCCTTCAGCTACTTGAGTGATGTCTGCCTGGTACCTGAGTAGCAGGGGGTTGTTATGGACCCAGTGCCCAGACAGGACAACTGAGTTACAAAGCCACAGGGTAGTTCTGCTTAATTTCTGGGCAGCGCCCCGAGTGTTCGTGTGTCGCCCTTGCACACCCACTCCAGTTCTAGACCCGCAGCTCACCTCCCCTGCACGCCATGCTCACGTCTACCCAGGGATGCTGCCAGCCCTTCTTTTCACACAGCGTGATCCCTCCAGTTCCCACATAGCTCATTCCCATCTTTCAGGTCCCAGGTCCATAAGCAGCCTTCTCCAAGCTCCCTGCTAAAATGCACCCCACATCGTGCCCAGATACACCCTTCTTTCTTAATTCCCTATATAGCAGTGAACACTATCTTCTCTATTTTTCTTCCTTTTTATTCACATGTTTATTATCTATCTCCCCCTCTAAACTGTAAGACCATGAATAAGCACAGGGTAAGAACTCAATACATGGTTGTCATCTGAATAAAGAAAACAGCTTTCTAGGCAGAAGCAGCAGCAGCTGAAGCCAAGGAACCCAGAGAAGCCGTAGAGTCTACTGATCCTGCGCACGAGCTTTAGAAGAGGAAAGACTCACTTTAGCGAGCTGGGTGGCCTTGGGAAAGTCATCGTCATCCTGAGCCTCAGTTTCTACATCTGCAAAATGAGGACAAGAACACAGACCTCCCGATGCCGAGAGTGAGGCAGTGTTTGGGGAGCATTTGGCAAGAGGATGGGTTCAGAATAGACCGTCCACCTGTGGGACCATGGTGTGTGCTGGGGGCCGGGTGCCCAAGGAGCCATGCCCCCTGCAGGGGGACGAGGTGGGGCTGGCGGGCAGACAGGCAGCACAGTGCGGGAGTTGCCAGCCCGAGGGGCTGAGGGCGGAAGAGCCAGACATCAGGGCCACCACTGAAGCCCCGACAGGGAGCCAGCCCCGACCCGTAAGCTGTTCCCACCCTTCTCCTCCCACCTCTCGGAAGAGCCCGCTGAGGGCATCGGGCTCAGAGAAGGTGGCTAGAGGGATCGAGTCCCTAGCGGTCGCATCTCTGCTCACAGCCCCTGGTCTCGCAGTGGCCGTTAGAAAGGAGCCAGGCCCAGCGTCAGCACCCCTTCCAGAAAGCTGACGGGCCTCCTCCTTGGCCAGCATCAGCTCCCAAGGGCAGGGCTGCAGGGAAAGCAGAGGCTCTGGAGAAAAGGGCTCCCTGCGGGCTCCACCTCCAAGCTCCCAGCCCGAAGCCCCCCGCAGGGCCTGGGCGGGAGCCAGGGCGCTTCCGCGGGCCGCCAGCCCCCCGGGACACAGCCAGGATTGTCCAGCCCGCTGCAGGCGTCGGCCGCAGCTGAGGGGACAAGGCCCGGCTGTTCCTGCAGACAAGCGGGCAGCTCTCTTCCCACATGACAAGGGAACCTGTGTCCCCGGGGGAGGAGACAAGCAGAGGGAAGTGGCCAGGGTAGACCCAGGTGGGGCCGTAAGCACCCCTCCCTGGAGTCCTCCATGCCCGGAGCGGAGCCAGGGAGGGGAGGGCAGCATGGGTCCTGAGAAGCCCCCCAGCCTGCCACAAAAGGCGGACAGACGGCCTGCCAGCAGGGCCGAAAGATGGGGCTGTGAGCGTACACGCACACGAGGGCTTCTAGAGACGGGCTCGTTTATGCTGAGCCTCACTCAAGACAGCAGCAGCTTCTATTTAATGAGTAGGTTTTAATCAAGGATAAAGACCTGGACAGATCCTGCCAGGACTCTTCCAGCAGGAACTGACAGAACGCTGTGCACCAACTAGAGTGTAAACATGAGGCTAACAGCCGTGGAGTTGAGGAGGCGAGGGTGCACCTCCTTCCAGGTGTGGCCGCACCAGAGGCTCCAGCGCCGCCGTAGGACCAGCTGTGCGCCAGCTCTGGCTCCCCCCGAGGGAGGCGCCTCTGGCCATCTGCACAGCCTGCCGTTCTGGAGACCCAGGAGCGCTGCCTTCCCGGTGACCCTGACCAGACACCCCTCCATGACACGGACATGTCATTCAGCCAGGGTCCTGTGCATCCCCGGACCTGTTTCCGGGCTCAGGAGGCACAGCTCTGATTGGCAAGGCCTGAGTCACATTTCTACTTCTGAAGCTGGGGAAAGAGGTCATCTCCACTCAGCCAGGATGGGGTGTGCAGGAAGGGAAAGCTGCAGACTTTTCCCTTTAAACATCAGCCATCGGCTATAAATGTGAACAGCACACCGTATCACCCTCCCCACATGAAGGGGGAGGGGTTGGGGGTACAACCTCCAAGAATCGAGAGAATGAGGCTAATGTGCAGAGGAAACAGACTAGAGTCCTATCAAATTCATTTGAGTCCCTGGATCAAGCTCTGCCTGAAAGTCACACCAGATACATGGGCAAATAGATTTCTTGTTTGTGTTAAGTAGTGTGAATTGTTTTTCTGTCACTTGCACCCAAAGTGAAAGCATATGTAAATGCCTTAACGTCTCTCCCACCTAGACGGTGAGCTCCAAGAGATCATAAACCATACCTTTTCTATCTCTGTATACCTACCACCTGGCACAGGGTTTGACATGGAGTAGGTACTTAAAGAGTACTTGTTGAATGAATGAGCAAATGTTACTAATGATGGTGAAATTTCTCACCGTCCTCCGCAAACTCTCAGAATTTGTGGAACATGTTCATCGATCTCATTGCACCTGAAAATACAGCACCTTCCGCAGTCCCCACAGCATCTGTCAGACTCTGGTGGGACAGCTGGCCTGAGCCCATTCTACAGGAAGAATGCAGGCTGAGGATATTGCCCAGCCTTCCTCAGGGATGGTCATTTGTCGGGTGCTGATTCAGCCGTCTTGGAGAAGCCCGATCACGTCACTAGAGAGCCACCTTTTGGACAGGTGATGTCTGGGCCTCCTCAGAGGGTATCCCCTCTCCAGGGTCTCCCTGCAGAGCCGCTGAGCACGTGGGACTCCTGCGAAGCAAGGCAAGCAAAGCCTCGGACATATTTAAGAGCGAGTTGGAAGTCGTTAGCTCCCATTTTAATTTAACAAGCCCAATTTTATAAATAAGACTGAATTTTCCCAGGCTATTATTTCTAATTATGCATTTACATCAATTCACATTATGCGGTTGATGAAATGTTAATACCAAAGGCAATTTTCTGCTGATGGGCGGCATGGAGAAGAGCTTTCTTCACATTACGAGTCAATATTTTTGGAAATAATTACCGAGTTGCTCACCAAAGTTTGCACTGACTAACGCAGTTGCTGCATCTACGTAGTCCCCAACTGGAGAGACTAAGGGGGAAATCCCCTGACAGGGAGCGGGGGGAAGAGACGGAGGACTCAGGGAGCTGAGCCAGGGACCCGGAGCAGCTCCAAGGGCTGGCCGCTGCTGGCAACCAGGCTTCCCTTAGCTCCACTTGGAGAAGGAAATGGCAGCCCACTCTAGGAGCCTGGAAAATTCCATAGATGGAGGAGCCTGGTAGGCCACAGTCCACGGGATCGCAGAGTCGGACACACTCCACTGATTCACTGGTCAGCTCCACCACGTACCAGACTAAATGGCTCCAGGACACAGACTTTTCATCTGCATCATGGAAATGATCATAGCAACTCTCCCACGGGGTGTTAATGCAACTATGATTTGTCCAGGAGGAATCTACTGTAGATCTATTCGGTATTAGTACTCAATAAACGGTAAGGATGCTTATGAGAAGAAGGAAACACTCTGGACCTCCTAACAGAGCAGGCTGGAGGTGCCTCTCACCCTAAGTGACAATACAGGACTGGTGGAGCCCTGCAAGAAGGCCAGAGGACCAACACTCAGGCCCCGGCAACTTCACACAGCTTCCTGCATAACAGAGGCAAGCACTGGGTTCCAGGGCTGCAGAGGGCCTCGGCATGGCACAAGGGCAGCGGGCCAGCTACTGAGACAGAGACGACCACCAGGACCACCCCAGACCAAGCCTGCGGAGGGAGCGCACAAGCCACAGGTGGACATCCTCCTCTGTGGCATCTCTACGGAAGCCCGTGCAGACAAAGGACCACTTCCATGTGAGCTAGAGAAGCGGGCCTGGGACTAAGTTGTGAGGAGTCCAACTCAGCAGCATGAGAAAGATGACCAGCGACAAGGAGACTGGGGGTGTGGCCAGGGCAGTGGGGGGAACATCGCAAAAGCCAAGGGAGCAAGCGCTTCTGGGAGAGGAGCACGCCCAGCTCTGCCA
Source organism: Redunca redunca (assembly GCA_006410935.1). Lineage (NCBI taxonomy): Eukaryota > Metazoa > Chordata > Mammalia > Artiodactyla > Bovidae > Redunca > Redunca redunca. The sequence continues at coordinate 250,016 of SJYQ01001950.1, forward strand.
ACCTGTCCAGGTAAGGACTAGACAGCGCTCCCGCGGTTGGAGAAGTCGGGCGCACCGAGGTATCACTGCAGGAGTGGTGGCAGTAAAGGAACGGGGTGGAGCCGTGCTAAGAAGGGCCGGCGACAGGGACACCGCGGACCGCCCCAAGGCCACCGCTTCCCAACCTCAGCACCTCCCCCAGCGATCTCTGGGCTCAGACACACCCGCGCAGCACAAGCAAGAGACCCTGGGAACCGAGAAGAGAAGAGAGCCAGGTTCAAGGATAACATTCTCACCTCAGCTTAAAATAGACAGAAAACGCAGAGTCTGAAAACTCCAGCAGAGCCGCACCTCCAGGAGACCTGCAGCCTCACCCGTGTCCCTGCCTCGGGTCCAGGGTGCGGCCCAGTCCTGCGTCGGCATCTGCACAGTTGCAGAGAGCCCACCCCAGAGAGTCCTGCCTCTGGGGCCACTGGGGCTGGTGATGCCGCACACTGGGCCTGGAGCCAGCGTTAGCCTGCAGACCCTGCAGCCTGTGTTTCTGTAGTGAAATCAACAATTAAAAAATAGATTTCTCGTAAAATCCTGGGTTTCCAGCTTCATCTGAGACTGAAACAGCAGGCCTCTCAAGGTCTGCATCGAGCAGTGCCCTCCAGGCAGGGTGTGACGGGGCCACCCTGTCTCCTGCCCCCAGCACCTGGAGACCAGCCCCACCCCTGTGCGCGTCAGCCCGGCCCACAGGCCTGCGAGTCCACGCAGAGGACCGTGGGCCTCCGAGAGACCCGAGACGCAGCACATGGGGAGAGGGCGCGCCTCCGAGAGACAGCCGGGGCTCAGCACCCGGGGAGAGGGTACACTCGTGCTTTGCGGGCAGGGGGCCTCTTCCGGCCGCTCCAAGCCAGTCCAAAGTCCCCTCCACTGCCCATCCCAGGGCAGCCAGGCAGAAGACAGGGCAGCCAAGCAGAAGACGGGACAGCCCAGAGGAAGGGGGAGACGGTGACGCTGGCTCAGACCCACAGTCCCAGGAGAGCACAGGCTGCTAAAGAGAGGGCGAGGGAAGAACCAGGGGACTGGAGAGGAACGGGAGGAACTCCAGAGAAGTTGGGGGCAGGGGGGCCTGTTCACCAGCCCCCGCCCACAGTGTGCCTTCCCACTTGTGTGCACACACACACTCCACGTGCCCACATTCTGTGCGCACACCATTTACACACACCTATGCTGTCTGCTCACACCAGCTGCCACTCATCCAAACATCGCCTGTACACACACACAGAGGTCACGCTGCCTACGCACAAGCACCTCCCCCACCCACACAAGCACACTCAGCACGCGCCCACCACCCATGTCCCGAGGGTGCAGCCTGGGACTCCAGTCCCTGGAGGCGGGGCCCAGGGGAGACTTGTGAGCTGAGGGGCTCCAGGACAGGAGAGGACCACAAGTGATAGAGCCGGCCCCCGGAAGGTACCCCCCAGCCTGCAGGGGGGCCCAGGACTGCAGGCAAGGGTGGGGAGAGCCACGGCCCCGTCACTGCCCGCTTACCCCAGGTGTGCCCTGCCACTCTCTCTTACTACAGGGCACCCACAGCTGCCACCGTTCACAGCTGGACCAGCCCCTCAAACTGGCCACGCTGGTCTGCGTCCCACCTCAGCTGGAAGCCACAGCTGCTGCAGGAGCCCGCCACCTCAGAGAAGGCCCCCCTCGGCCCAGGCCGCGCTCCTGCGGGGCCAGACCTCCCCACTCCCGCAAGGCACCTGCACACTTGCCCAGAAGCCCCAGGCTGGGCCAGGCACACAGTAGGCACTCACTCAAGGCTTGCCAGGCCACCTCTCTTTAAGCACCATGGGACAAGATCGAACCCTGACGAAAGTTCTCGTCCCCATGCTCCACCCCAGGACGAGCAGGACTGGGGAGGACGGGGCCAAGGTGAGGGGCACAGGCCCGAGAGGCTCAGCATCCGGGATCTCCCCAACTCAGGCCTCTTCCCAGAGAATCTCATTTTCTCCGGTTTTTCCCTTTTTGGAAAAAAAAATGACATTTTGAAACATTATTGTGAAAAATTAACTTAGGCCTGAAGCATCAAAGACATTTTGCAAACAAAACTAAGGCATCTATGCGTGGCCACTGCCTGAGCTGAAAACCCCCGGGGGCCTTGGCCAGCCCTCCGTCCCCATGGGGAGAAGCAGCCGCACCCACCCGAAACTGCTCTCCTGGGAAAAGCATGGCCTGACTCCAGGGCCCGGGGAACAGGAGCGTAATCGCACGCATGCAAGGGCATGGCGGCCGCTGGCTTCCAAGGCAGGGTGACCTTTTGTCAACTTCGGACAGGAACACAAATCTCCCTACCATCACGCTGGATCGGCCTTGATTGGATCAAAATCCCATCGGAAAACTGGGGGGAGGAAAGGCAATAAAACCTCCAGAATTGATATTAAACCACTGACATTTCACAAACCGAGCGGCACTGGCAGCTGCCAGTCTAACAGCAGGAGGAACTCTGAAGGGGCAAGCCAGGCATGAAGGTCACAGCAGTGAAGAGCCTCTCTCAGACCCAGGCGTCAGCACCAGGGGCCGGGGCCTGGACGGCAGGGTGGAGCAAGCCCCTGCCTGGCAGAGCTGCCCCTATGAGCCCTGTACACGTGCCTGCCCAGCGCGCCCGAGCAGGGGACACCAGTGGGCCTCAGAGCCTCCCGGACCAGACGCTCTGCGGCTCTGAGGCCGAAGGTGACACCACACTCAGAACCTGTGCCTGGGCCCTCCTGGACCTGTGGTAGCCTCACACGGGGTGGGCCCATCCAGCGCTAGACTGGGAGAGACTCCTGGACCCATGGTAGCCTCACACGGGGTGGGCCCATCCAGGGCTAGACTGGGAGAGACAAGAGGTCCTTCGAAAGCAGCCTGGGACTAAAACTCTCCGGGAGCTTCCTACGGACCACAGCACCTCCCACTGTCCCCAAGGCCCCCACACGGATGCTCTGGGCAGAAACTTCTAGGTGGTGGCCAAGAAAGATGTGGAAGGATGCCACAACCTTAGGGTCCTAGAAACAGAGCCCAGCTGGCACTTCCTGAGTGGCTCCTGAAACCCAGAACTGCAGAGGACGGGGGACCATAATCATCGTGAATCCCCAACCGTGACAGTTCACAAAGCTACACAGTCCGGGAGGTGGGGACCCCAATGCGCTCTGACGGGGGAGCTGAGGCTTAGTTCAGCACGGCAGAGAAACAGCCATAGTTCCTGGCTTTGACCATCCCATCGCTCCCTCCACTGTGCCCTGGGCTCTGCACTCTGTGCCCACCTGAACTACCTGACCACGCGATGCTGACTCTTCAGAAGGCTGGCTGGTCAAAGACACTGGAAGGGCACCAGAGATGCCTCTGGTCCCCAACAGCATCTCCAGGGGAACCATCACACAACATCTTGCCAAGGGGGAGACTCCCATGGGTCTGGAGCAAGCACTGGCGCCACAGCCCTGACTCTCCGGCCAGCCCCTGGTCATTATTAGCCAGCTCTGTGTTTTCTAATCACCATCCTCACCATTAAGGTGAAGAACACTCATGGGGAAATAACAGAGTTTTATCTCAAGCAGATTGATTCACTCAGATCCATCTGCCCGAGCCTTGTAATTCTCCATAAAGTCAAAGCAATTTTTGGTTAAGTATACAGTCTGTCCTCTACTAAATTAATAAGATCCACTGGGAAATAAAACCCCAAGTGTATTGAGAATATTAAAAAAAACACACAACTCTCCATGGATCTATAAGATTTACTCTGGCAAATAATTGTGAACAAAACACACACAGAGAGAGACTATAATAAAATCATTAGGGGGACACAGAACACCACGTATCACTTCCTCCTGATAAAACCATTCTTCCCAAGTGCCCAGGCTCAAGGAGAGCCAGTCCACACACTGAAAGTCCCCATCCCACATTGACACGTTACCAAGTCAGCTAGGCACGCACTTTAAAATATGAACTGCTGCTGTTACTGCTACGCCCAGGTGCTGAGTGATCTGCTGTAAACACTGTCTTAGAATCAATCCTCCCACTCACCCTCTGCAGTCAGCAACAGCTGGTATACCCTTTTTACAAACGGGAAAGCTGAGTTCCAAGAGGTCAAGGCAAGACCAGGACCTGAACCAAAGCGCTCCTGACTCCATAGCCCTAGATGCCACCTGGCTCTGCTTTGCTTAATTTTGCATTTGACTTACTTTCCCATCGTGGAGAAGGAAATGGCAACCCACTCCAGTACTCTTGCCTGAAAAATCTCATGGACAGCCCATGGGGTTGCAAAGAGTCGGACACAACTGAGCGACTTCACTGGGCAGGATTTTGCTCTCATTTGCTCATCAGAGATGGAGTCAAGAGCCCCCTCAGCCTGCCCACCAACTCTGGCCTAGGACCATATGCATCAATCTCAGTGGAAGGTGGAGAGAGACAGCAGAGAGGGCAGGAATGAGAACCCACATTGCAGCTGGGGAACCTGAGGCTCATGGTCCCTCCCAACCAAGCCCAGAGGTCCAGGGATCTCAGCAGGTCAAGGACCCAGGAAGACAGGGTGAGGCCCTTAGCTGGGGACTCAGGCACCATGAGGTCCACCTGAAACCCGCACACTTTGGGGCCAGGTGTGGTGCTGTTTGTCAGAGCCCGCCACCAAGTGCAGAGGGACAGGAGAGGGCGGGGACAGGCGGGCTCTCATCCAAAGGCCTCTCCTCGGAGCTGCATCCGAACAAGGAGCCGTCTGCGGCCTTGCACTTGCTTCCAGGCTCCAGACCCGTCTCTGAGAACTCGCTTCCCTGCCCGCACCCCACCCCACGCTGCCTTCAGGGTGGGGCCTCCTCCGTGTCCCCCCAAGCCCGGAGCGTTAGCCCGTCCTCCCCTCACCTCTCCCTGCTGACTCGTCACTCCGGACTCCTCTCTGTCCCCGGATGCGGATGCGCGCCTCCGGCAGCACAAGCGTTTCTTCCCAGGGCTGGGCCCCCAGAACCTGGCCCCGCCCCTGTCAGTCAAATTCCCATTCCACTGTCAGCCGTTCCAGAAACTTCCGAGGTGGGGTCCACCTCTCTGCCGGGGCTGGGCTCACTCTGGGCTGGATCTGCACCCCATGGGCTCTGAGCCCCATTCTTCTGAGGATGGAAACCCTTACTGTGGCCCCAAGGCCCCTTGTGCCCCCACCTGCGCCCCCTAGGCCACCTGAGCCCCTCACTCGCACCCCCTGCCCCCAACCAGGCCCCTGACCTTGACCTTGGCCTGGGCCCAGGCTGTGCCTTTGGCCCCCAGCAGCCTTCCTCTCCCGGCCTTTGCCTGGCTGATGCTTCACGTCTTCCCCCACCACGAGGACCACCACGATGTGTGTCTGCATGGGTGGTGGGGTGGGGGGTGCATGTTGCACATCGCTGACTGAGCTGATCAGGCTTAGCTTGTGTTTCCTCTTTGCGGGTGTGTCTCTGCTCCCTTCTGGGCTGAATTGCAGCTTCTCTGTAGGCAGGTGCTGTGAGCACCCCAGCGTGGTGCCTGCAGATACGCGCCGGTGAGATGCATGATGAGGTCCTCCAGACGTGCTGGCTGAATGAATGTTTGAGGTGACACAGGCTGTCTGGAGTCTCTCCCCTTAGTCCACCTCTCCAGGCAGTCCCCAGCCTCAGCAGTCCTGTCTCTGACGAGCAGACTACCGGCCCCAGGCTCCAGGGGCCCAGCGTGGGGACACTGATCCAACACGGAGGGACCAGACCCGCGGGCCTCACAGCTCGTGGTCTCCTACTGCGGCGGGCCCAGCACGGGTGGACTGCACACCAGGCCCACTGCGGCGTGCACACGAGCAAGGGCCGGCCCAGCTCCCCAGGAGGCCTGCCAGAGCAGAGGGTCTTCCCTTGCGTCCGTGCCATTCAGGGGCTAAAGCCCCAGGGTCTTCCTCCCGGGATGCAGGGCAACAGGAGCTGCCACCCCCACATCTCAGGCACTCGAGACAGAGACCCCCGCATGCAGGGAGGGCCCGCCTCTGCTGCCCACACTGCCCTCTGTCCGACACAGCTGGCCAGAGCTGTGCCCTCAGGGGACATCCCCTGGGGCTGGACGTCTGGCCTTTATCCCCAATACTAGTGGCAAGTCAATGACTAAACCAGCCAAAAATGAAAGTCCCCGTAAATCTGATCTTTTCCTTTAAGCTGTTGGGTACACACAGTGTGGCCAGGATTATTGATAGAAAAGTTTATGGATGGGCTGCATCTTAAAATGAAAACACATTACCCAAAATCAATGTTGCTGGATGTGGTTCCGGGAGGACAGGAAAGGTCAGCGGAGACAAGAATACCGAAACCAAAACTCCAAGAGGACGTGAACATTAAAGCAAATTTTGAAAGTAAGTTCTAGGAAAAACATTTACGTAGAGCTATAATTTAAGGGTGCTTTCACGAGAGGCTGGGCAGTCTTTCTAAAGAGCACTTTTGAAGCATCTCTGAGAGTCCGCTGAGTTCATCCACAAGATGGTATTGACAAGTGCTGCATGCCCCAATTTGCAGCCCAATCAGGACAGCACGTGCTGGTGGTGGGCATGACTTAGAGACCTGCCGATGGGCACAAGCAGGTCCCCAGGCAGGGCCGGACCAGCGGGCCAGGCGTGCTCATCTCCAGACCCCTGTACACAGTGATCCTGCAGGCACTTCAGAGCCTGTGGACACAGAGAGGAGGGGAAAAACCTGGAGGCCAAAAGGGCAGCTGTCAGTACCTACCGATGAGCACTCGGGACCGGCCATGCAACAGTTCTGAAACGTTCTGACAGGTCCATCCTTGGGAAAGCAGTTTCATCTCACGTGGCCAACGCTCTCCCTAAACAGGGCATCTTTGTGGAAGCCCAGGGGACACTGGCAGCTGGCAGGGCTGAGGAGCTCTGGTCCCCAGAGAGCAGTGTGTACGTTGGGAAGCAACATACACACTTTGTCACAGATGCCTTCTTTAGAGCTTCCAATGGAGACCGTGGCCCACCATGATTCAGTGAAAAGGGACTGGCTTCCCTGCAGGAGGGGGCCCGGCCAGGCTTCGGCCAGGACGGTGGGGGCTGTTGCCTGGCAAACGCTAGATCGAAGAGACTGAAGGCCATGATCTGCCCACCAGGGAAGCCCCAGGAAAGGAGCCACCGCGCCCTCTGGGACACTCCTGACAGGGCTCCTGGTTCCTACAGCCAGAGCCCTAGGCACGGGTCAAACCCAGCCTGGAGGTAAAGGCACAGAGAAGAAAGATGCAGCTGCGGCCGCAGTCTAGGAGACGGGAGGGAAGAGCAGACCAGCTCAGCACAGAGCTGAAAAGCAGCCTCATCAGGCGCCGCCAGTCAAGGGCAGAGGAGCCTTGCTGTCTACACCAGTTCCAGGTATGGGACCACAGTCTCATCTGGGGTGGGGCTGTTTGAGCTAAAATTAGGACCTCAGAGGAAGACAGAACTGGGTTTAAGCCTTACTTGCCTGTGTGACTGTGGACTAGTTCCTCAAACACTCTGAGCTCCAGTACCACACTTCTAATAAGATGGGTAAGGTCAGTTTACCACACAGGAGTAGGTACCCACCATTATAGGGGTTAAATGAGCCCATTCATTCACTCCACAAATATTTACTGAGCACCGACTGTATGTCAGACCCTCTTCTAGGTGCTAGAGATACATCAATGAGTGTAGACTCTACAGATCTCTGTGCCATTATAAATAAGGTTACTGGATCATGTATTGGAAGGAAGGTGGCGCTAAAGAAAGGAGAAAAAGAAGCGCAAAGTCAGGGACTGGGAGTGCTGGAAGTAGGGATAGAGGAGTGCAGGTTGCATATTAAAACTGTGACCCCAGTGGGCCGCACTGAGATGTGACTGCTTAACAAAATCAGAAGAACCAGGTAACTGAGGAAGGAGTATTCCAGCCAAACAAAACACCTGGTCCAAAGGCCCTGGGGTGGGGGCACACCCTGTGGGTGGGGGCACACCTGGGGTGGCATTGTAGGAAGGAGGCCAGTGTGGCCAGAGGATTCTGACCAAGAAAAAGACAGGAAGCAAGAGACGAGCACCGAGGAGGAGGTGGAGGTGGGAGGCAGACGGTTTGACCCTGCCAGTCATTGCAAGGTCACTGATGTCTGTCCTGAATGAAAAGGGAGCCATTTGCAGAGGAAGAGTAATCTGATTTCTGTTTGAGAAGGACTGCTCGGTTGTCAGGTTGACAACTAATGCATGGAAAGTGCCTGATACATTGAAGAGTATGTAAAAATGTATAGCTATTATTCTTATTAATAGTAACACTGATTTATGCTGTGGGAAAGAAATACCTTACCCCCACAAGGTGGTACAGGTTTAGAAGATTCACCAAACTCAAAGGTAAGCGAGGCATAGCTTCCTCTAGCTGCAGGAATCCTCCCCGTGTGCATCCCTGATCACTGGCCCTCCACCTAGATATGGCATCAGGACAGGAGACTGCTGCGTCTCCAGGCAGGCCACTGCACAGTAGGCTAGCTCCTGCCATCATAACCCGCCCTGGAATCAGCCCCCAAATGAACCTGGTTTCCTAGAATCCCACCAGCGACCCGAGCCTGTGCAATATAGTGCAAGTCTCCCCCTCCCTTGCGAACCTGAGGACAGCAATGGGCCTGGTAGGGTTTTATATTCAGGGATCCAAGGGTGGTTTCCAAAGGAAGGTGGAATTTTTAACAGAAAGCTCCCAGGGGGTGGGGGCTTGAAAGGACAGAAAGCAGCTGGCAACCGCCTCTCTGGGTCCCCTGGAGAGAAACTGTAGGAAGAAGAGGAAGGCCCTGAGACATCCCTCCCTTCCTGGCCAGAGACCTTGGCCAACAAGGGCCCAACAGATGAGCAACAGTGGCCTGAGGACACAGAAATAACTCCTGGGCCACAGATGAGATGCTGAAACTCAGGCCTAGGAGCGGGTAGATGGACCTGCCCAGGGCACCCAGCTGGCTAAGACCTAGCTTAGAAAGGGCCTGCAGCTTCCGGGACCAAAGTCAGCTGCTGGGAAGTGTTTGCCCAGTCGTATTCCAACTCCTTGGTTCTTGGGGAACCTTCTGGTGGAGCCTCCAGAGAGGCTGGGGAATAGGGACAGCCCACCTGAATTCACAGGGCTCCTCTCATCTCGACCTCAGGTCAGAACTAAGAGGTTAGGGATCGGGGGTGGAAACAGAGACGCTGAAGTCCGCTGCCTGGTTTCCCTTGGTGAAGGCAAGAGACGCCGAGCGCAGGCGTGGGACTCGCCCCTACAACTGTGTGTCCCTCCAAACCACAAGCGCGCCCCATGTTTTCCCTCGGGGCCCAGACTGCTCTCCCGCAGAGGGCTGAGGATGAGGAGGCTCTGGGCGAAAGCTTTGAGAGGTCGAGGGTTTCGGGGGATGCGAAGCCAGGGGTTGGCTCCGAAACCGCCCTTTGCCTCCTTCCTCTTGGGGATCCCGCCGGGCACCGGGTAAAGCGAGGGCTGCGACCCATGAAGAACAAGGGGGGACGCAAGGGCCACGATCGAGGCGCAGGAACCCCACCCCGCTCGGAGCCCTCCTGGGCCTGGAGTCGTGCCGGGCGCTCCGCAGCCACCCCGCCCCACCCCGCCTCCGCCGTCACTCACTGCCGCCGCTCCGGCTCGCTCTCGCGCTCTCGGCGCCTCGGGCACCTGCTCGCCCCGCGCCGAGCGCTCACTTCTCGCTCGCACGCTGCAGACTCCGCCGTGGCCGCCCGCACTGGCCCCGGCCCCGCGCGGCGCTCCACCCTGCTCCCGGGCCCGCGGCGCCCACCCTCCCGCGCCCCAGCCCGCCATGGTCTGGGCCGGGGACAAAGAGCGGGGCAGCTTTTTGTCCAAACCGGGGTAAGAAGTTGAAGGCGGGGGTCTGCGGAGAGGGCCTCGGGACCCGCGGGGCACGAGGATGCTAAGCGGCCGTCTCGAGCGACGGAGGCGGAAAAGAAACAAGGGAGAATTGGGGTGGGAAGACCCCCAGCCCAAGCGGGGGCGGGGCGGGGCTGCGCTCCAGCCGGAGACTGGCGGTCCCTCCAGGCGACCGGGCGGGGCTGGGGGAGCGCTCCGGGGCGGGGGCGGCGCCGGCTGTGGCAGAGCAAAGAAGGGGAGAGAAGAAGGGGGGGGAGGGCGCGGGTGATGCGGCGCTGGAGGCGGCCCGGCGCCCAGCCGCTGACCGCCCCCTCCCCTTCCCTTCCCCCTCCTCTCCCGCCCCTCCGGCTCCCGGGCCGCCACGCCGGACCCGCTCTCCCGGCGCTGCGCTGGGTCGGACGCCAGGTCTGCGCGCCGCGGCTGAGCGCCCACTCGCCCTGCGGAAAGAGCCGAGCAGGGACCGGCGGAGGCGGCAGCCGGAGTGCGGAGCGGCCGCCGGAGGAGGCGGCGGTCTGGAGCCGCAGCAGCAGGAGACCGGCAGGCAGGAGCTCGGGGCTCCGAGGCGGGCGCTCTCCTGGCCAGGGATGGGTCCCAGCGTGGCCCGGCCCCCTACCGGCCCGCCGGGCAGAGACTGAATTGCGGGTCCCCAGAGTCCGGCGGACGACCGGACAAAAGGAAGCACGGACTGACTGCCAGGAGCCTCCCGGCGGGACCTCGCGTTCCGCGCACCCGGAGCAGCGCCCCCCGCCGGAGCCGCGCCTGGCGAGCCGGCTAGGGAGCTGGACTGATTGGCGGCCGCCGGCGGCCGGGGGAGGGGGCGCCGCGCGGGGCCATGGCAGGCTCGAAGGCGTCCTAGCCCGAGTCCGACCGGATCCGAGCCCGCGCCGCCGCCACAGCCGCCTCTCCGAACCCGGGTCCCCGTCGCCGCCGCGCCCCCTGCGGGAGATGGAACAGAGGAACCGGCTCGGCGCTCCCAGATACCTGCCGCCGCTGGTGCTGCGCGCCCTGCTGCTCTTCGTGGCCGAGGGTGAGAGCGGGAACTTTGCTGCCGCTGGGGTCTCAGGGGTCCTCGCCGGGGCCGCCAAAGCCAGCCTGTCCCGGCCGCAGCGGAGAAAGAGGCGGAGGAAGCGAAGGGGAAGGCTTCACGGTCTCCAGCGATCCTGGTGTGCAGCCACCGCCCGGTGCGGTAGGGGGTGGAGAGCGGCGAAGGGTCGCGGCATCAGTGGCGCCCGCGCCCAGGTCCTTCGGAGCCGGACCCGGGCTCCAGCTGCGGCCAGGCGGCTCGTGGGGCGCCGGGAGTTGGCGCGCCCCAGCCTGGCGCTGGTAGCGCGGCCAGGCGCGGGGAAGAAGCGTGAGCCGCCCCCCGCCGCCCCGCCCGGACTGGAGGGAAGCGGCCTGCAGCGGCAGCCGGTCTCTGCAGCGGCCCGGCAGCTGCTCGACCGGACTTGGCCAGTGCCTGGGCCGCGCGAGCAGCTGGGGGGTAGGAAGCGCACGGCCCAGCGAGCCTGAGTGGCCCCGGGCCTCAGCCCCACAGCTGGTCACGCCTCTCTCTCCCCCGCCCCCAGCGACATTCACAGAAGTCCCCAAAGATGTGACCGTACGTGAGGGAGACGACATCGAAATGCCCTGCGCCTTCCGGGCCAGTGGAGCCACCTCCTACTCGCTGGAGATTCAGTGGTGGTACCTCAAGGAGCCTCCCCGAGAGCTGCTGCACGAGCTGGCGCTCAGCGTGCCCGGCGCCCGGAGCAAGGTAACTGGCCGCCCACGCGGCGCCTGGGGTGACCGGGGTGAGGCAGGCAGGGCGCCGCCCCGTGGTGCAACCCATCTCCTCCCGTCCCCGTCCTCACAGCACCTTCAACAACAGCGGTTGTTACCCCCTTGGCATTCGCATTCCCTTCACGGAAACCTCCCCTGAACTCCACGCCTAGCCCTAGGAAGCTACCCCTCATCCAGTTTGCCCGCTCTTGCCAGCTGCGGGTCCAGAGGGTGATGGGTGCCGGGTGTTGAAAGAAGACCGCTTGCTGGGGCCGGGCTTTCCCTGTCCTCTGCCACTCTGAGGTCCCCAGGGCACACGGCCAAGCAGCTAAGCTCCTCCGGGCTGGGTTCCAGAGGCTGGTGGAGCACGCTGTACAGGTTACCTCCAGCCGCTGCAGGGTCAGAGGGACTTCCCCCTCTGCCCATCTGCCTCTTAAACAGTATCTAGCTCTGTCTCTCTCTCTCTCACACACACCCACCTCCCCTCGCGCCACACACACACACA
>SJYQ01001950.1:262598-319113 GCA_006410935.1 Redunca redunca
GGGGGGGGGGTGGGGGGGGCTGAAGCACACCGCCCTACTCTCATGGTTCTTTTTTTCTTGAAAGCCTCGTCCTACTCTTTGCAACCCCATGGACCGTATAGAATTCTCAGGGCAGAATACTGTAGTGGGTAGCCTTTCCCTTCTCCAGGGGATCTTCCCAACCCAGGGATCAAACCCAGGTCTCCCACTTTGCAGGCAGGTTCTTTACCAGCTGATCCACCAGGGAAGCCTTCTCAAGGTTCTTAAAGTGCGTACACCCGGCCACCAGCATCAGCACTTTGCAAGGATGCAGACTCCTGGGCTCCCCGCTGAATCCAAGGACACCAGCATCCTAGCCTCCCTCCCTGGCCAACCGTCTTAAGCCTTCAAACAGTTCAGACCCTGCCAGTTTGTCAACATTACTTCAGTTGTTTCCCACTAAGTCACCCTCCCTGTGGAAGCTTCTCCATGTGGCTCAGGCTCTTGGCTATATCTGGAGGCTTCATCCCTCCCAGGTTCCACAGAGGTACCCACAAGACCTTCCCCCAGGCTAGGAGGGAAAGCGAGTCAGCTGGGAACTTGTGAAGGTCCTTTCCCCAAACTCGTCCACGTGTCTTGCAGCTTACCCCATATCGGTTTAAGATAACATGAGTTGCTGTGCAGAACTCCAAAATGCCAGAGGCTTAACACAATTCGAATGTACCATTTCTGGTTTCCATTGCTGGGAGGCGGGGCTGAGGAATGGCTCTGTTCCGTGCAGTCATTCAGAGATTCAAGCTGACAGAAACTCAACCATCTTTAAGACGTGGCTTCCACGCTCACTCATCAACATACAGCGCGCAAACAAGGGAAGAGAGAATGGAAGCAGCCTTTCTCAACCCAGTTCCCTGAGTGCACCAAGCCCCAGGGTTCTAAGGCTCACAAAGCATGTGATGAATCTTTCTTATGCATTGAGAATGGGTCTTGGTATCTGTCATTTTTGAAAGACTGAGAAGATAGCCACTCAGATAATTTCGGTGGAGTTCAGTTCTCTCAGAGAAAAGCTGATATGGAGAAAGTTTGTAAAGTCCATGCCTAAAAGTGGTCAGTATTACTACCACCCTCACCCATCAGCCAGAACTCAGTCTGATTGTTCAACAGATGCAAGCAGGGTAGAAAATGTAATCCTTGGCTTGACAGCTGTTCTCCAGTCTCATCTCTTCAGGGGGGAAGGGGAGCCTAAATCACAGGAACGAAGCCATCTCTGCCTAGCGCGCTGGAAAAGGGTTACTAGGGATACTGGAAAAGGGTTACCAGCCTAGATACTGCTGGTTTGGTGAAGAAAACACCCTTCTGCCCCATCCCTTGGGCTCTAGCAAGTAAATGTGTGTCTTGGGCTGGAACATTTCTCTGGGATGTCCCATAGACTATAAGCAGAGCACAGGATGTGGCGCGCCAAGAGCCCAGATATGAGTTGTGTTTCCTTCTTTTACGGGCTGTGTGATTTTAGGCACGTGACTTGCCCTCTCTGAAAGTATTTCTTTTAGAAATACTTCAGTAATCCCTGAGCTCAGAGGGAACTCAGCATGGAAACTGCTCTGTTATCACCAAGGCCATTATAGTCTCTGAGCAAAGAGGAGAGGATGAGGGCGATGAAGCGAGTGGCTGGTGGTTGGAGGCCAGGCTGAGGAAGGTCTTGAATGCTGAGTGGAGGAACAGGAGCCATTAAAGGTTTCCGTAAAGGAAGCCCCGTGTGATAAGAGGTCATTCCTGCTCGATCTCCCTCCTCCCTGGACGGAGCTTGACCCCTCGAGCCTCATCACAGCTGCCCTGACTGCCCGGCGCAGCTGCCAGAGCGCCAGTCTCTGGGCCTGGCCACAGGGAAGCTCCAGATGACGCCTCGCTCCAGCAGGGGCCCAGCCACGGAAGCTGCCATGGACAGTGCCTTCTTTCTGGAAGTCCTGAGGTCAGCCCCGTTCTCATGGCACTTGCCAGCCCAGGCTGGGGCTCCTCTGCCCTCCCTGGGGTAAGAAGCAGTACTACTTCCCCCCAGAAAGCAGAGCCCGTGGGGCTGCCAGCTCACAGGGCAGCTCGACCAGGATGGGGTGTGCTGGCCCTAAAGCCTCCCTCTGTCGCCCCAAAGCCGCTGCTGGCCCCTGCACAGGTCAGAAACCACGCAGACACACTGTAGAAAGAGGCTCGGGTTCCTCTCCAACTGTGTGCAAGCCCAGGAAGGTGGGCCCTCAGCTGGAGGACCAAAAGGCTTGTGTCCTCTGGGCTCCAGGGAGAATCACTGTGCTGCGGGCCCCTCTGTGGCCCACTCTGGGGGTAAAGAAGTGGGTCAGAGGACTTCTAATCCACACACGTACCCGACAGCCTGATGCCAAGGGGGCACCCAGACTGTCTTCAGTGTCCCAGCCTGCCCCGCCTGCTGCGCCTGGGGGCTGTGGGTGGGGTGAAGGCTGCAGCTGGGTTCTGAGTCACGGGCACTAGTCGCCTTGCTGCAGGGCTGTGTTGTCGAGCAGCTCTTGGTCCTGCCGAGCCTCTCTGGGATGCTGCAGGCAGCCGATCACAGAGCCAGCAGCAGTGTGAGTCAGAGAGGGAGTCCACAGCGATGACTTCGGAGTTGCTCCCCGCCCCCACCACTCTCACCCCACTCTCGGTTCTTGGCAGCTTAGAGGGGGAAGGACGAGAAAGGATTGTGGCCACTTGGTTACCAGGCAGGCGTGTCTGCAGAGCGTAACCGAGAGGGGGCTGGTGGAGCAGATGGCACATTCGAGCAGAGTCTTGGAGGAGAGACGATGGGAGTATTTTTTAAAGGTGTGAACAAGGTTAGGACAGCCAAGGATGAGAACTGGCCCCCGGCTCATAGCAGTGGGAATCGTTAGCACCTTGGGCCTGGATGGGGCAAGGGGAGGGGGCAACTAGCAGAATCCAGAGAGGCCAGGTGGACAGAGAGACCAGAAGAGCTGAGGCCTTGGGAGAGGGACGTGCTAACCCCCAGTGGCCTGGCAAGACCCCCCTCTCCTGCTGACCTCTAGTCCCCTGTCAGGGTCTCCCAGTGCCCAAACCCTCCTGGGAGCTGAGGACAGGGGCACCCAGGTGATGCAGCCTGTACAGGCCAGCTTCTCGGGACTCGGAGCAGAGCCGGGAAAGGTGAAGGGTGGATCTGGAGTGACAGAGGCAACCAGCCGGCTCTCAAGGGAGGGAGATGCATTCTGCCCCAGCCCAACACCAGGACAAACCCAGACCTGAGTTCCTAATTAAAGAGGTCACCTAACCCCTGAGCCGAATGGATGCACTGGCTATTTCAGATTGGCGACCTCAGAGATGGTCCCAGCCCAGCTCCCCAGTCACCTGTTAAGCAGTTGCTCCTGGGAGAAAATCAGAAGCCCCAGACAAGACTGTGTCACTGTTTTCAAAGCGAGCCTCTTTGCTAACGCCAGGAAAGGGATGAGGCTCAAAGCTTTGTTTTCAGCTTTCTCACAGCCAGGCCAGAAAAGCCTTCCTGTGCCCTATACACGCCCAACATAGCCAAATACATAGTTGCACTAAAAGTTTATGTTCAAAAACTCATTCATTTCACGTCTCATTTGTCAAGAGACATTTTGATATTTGTGCCTAAAAATAACATGGGCTGGATTAGCACAACTGAGCCAGCACAGGAGACTGGGGTCCTTCTTAGCCATGTTCATAAATCTGACTCCTAATTAATCTGAATACTGACCTATTTTTCATGAACACTTTGCTGCTGGTTGCCATTTCTAGAAGAAAAAAAAAAAGAGAGAAAACAAAACAGTATCTTCCAGACAAATCCTTCAACTGGAAGGTTGCCACAGGGAAGCCAAGTATAGCCTCAACAGAATAGTTTGCAACTGACTGGCTTGTATGTTGGCAAGAGGTTCCCCTTTGCAGGGACCTGGGGATCAGCTCCGTGGTGTGTGAACCTCTAATTAGCCTCCAGGCTCCAGTTCAGAGAAGAGCCACCCTGGCCCCTACAGAGAGCCAGCTGGATGTGGCAAATTGCTGCCTGGTACCCACCCAGAGAACTGAGTCTCAATATTTCAATTAATAATGAGAGAAAGACAACCAAGGTCATAGGTGTGATGGCTTTAGAGAGATTGCTACTGCTGGGAGCCATCAAGGGGAGCATCCTTGGAAGTCACCATGGCAACTGTAAACCATGACCGAAGAGGGCTGTGGACAAGGTGCAGGGAGCTCCTCTCAGCCCAGGCCCCTTTGGACAACAAAGCCAGCAGAAATGCCAGTGTGACGAGAGAGAATCTCCGCGCAGTGGGGGGGGGTTTCCAACTGGGCGGAAAAGGCAGGCGGTCTCCCTTCTCCCCAGACCCGCAGGGACCTGACAGCCATCACCTTAAATAAATAGCCTGCTCTTCCCTCAAGCTCTGATGTGATACAAGGGTCGTAACTGAAGAGAAAGTAAATCTGGCAGAGGTTTTCCCAGAGAGGAGAAGGTAAAACTCTGAGCATCCTGAAAAAGAACGTGAAGGGACTTCACAAAGTAAATGGCGGAGCCTCACCGCTGGCAGGAGGCAGCTGCATCATGCAAACGCACGTGGTTGTCAACGTCACGGCCTCCCGTCCCTCACCAGCCAGTCCCATGGTTGCAGGAACCGGCGAGGACAGCCAGACTCGGCTCAGGGCATCAAGGGCGCGCATGGGACTCGGGGACAAAGCCATCTGTGTCAGCAGGAGTCCCAGGGAGCACAGCCCCGGCCCAGAGGAGGCCTGCTCTGGGCAGTGTGAGACCTCAGGCCGGACGGAGGCACCTGGGCTTCGTCCGCCTCTTAGATCAGTCCTGGGGAGGTTCCCGGCGGGCCTCTCTTTCCCTCCCAAAGTCACAGCAGGTGGAAGGGCCTTTTTTGTCTGTCATCCAGCCGTGAATCAGCTTACAATGCAGCCGTTCTCTCAGCACCCGGGAGACCCGAAACTAAGGAGGAAAAACTGTACTGCAGACCCTCCTAAAGATAAAGATTACTTGCCTTTCACTGAGCACTAGATGTGTGTCACGGTAGCATCTCACCAGTGTCCCCCATTTCTACATGACCAATTCTGCCCCACTCCATCAAACAGCCCCCACCCCAGAGCCCAGATTCCTTCCCTAGCCGGGTGGGGGGGGGGGGGGAANCCCTAGCCGGGTGGGGGGGGGGGGGGAAGCCCCATGGGAAGAGTGGAGAGCCAGGCTTTCTAAATGTCACTGGGAGCCGAACCCACCAAGGAGCTTCTCATTAAATACGCCAGGCACACATTTTTAAAGCTCTGAATATTAAGGATTCCCCAAGCATCCATGGGAATAAATGAGGTCAAGTGCTTTTGTAATACGATATTGATTACTGCTGCCCATGTGGACAGAGGCAAGGGCTTGGCTCTGGTCTAAACTTCTAAGCTTTACGGGAGATGCTGACTTGTTTTAAGATACCTTTGCAGCACAGCAGGAAAAAAGAAAGTATCATCTTTTCCATTCCGCCATGCTTTGCAGGCATCTCTTAAAAACTCCAAAGCAGTGAGAAGCTTCCCTTTGTCTTACATAAGGGCTTCAGGAAAGTTTAAGGTCCAGCATTTGCAACTGCCGATCCCCACCTTTTCCTTATGAAGGATGACAAACCTCCTTCGCTGGGATGGGGCTTCAAGGGGAAACCGTCCGCTTGTTGGTGGCTTCGGTGTTCTCAGGAAAGTGAAGTGAAGTCGCTCAGTCGGGTCTGACTCTGGACCCCATGGGCTGTAGCCTCCTAGGCTTCTCCATCCAAGGGATTTTCCAGGCAAGAGTACCGGAGTGGGCTGCCATTTCCTTCTCCAGGGTTCTCAGGGAAGGTGCTCTAAGTGCAGGATGGATCACCCAGTCCAGTCTTCTCTGGGCTAAGGCTTAGCTGCCGGTGAGCAGAGAGCCATGGAAGGGGCTGCCGAGTGCTCAGCAGCAGCGGGCCCTCGCTCAGGTCTTCTCGAGCCACACCTCCCCCAGGCGGCCCTTGAGAGGCAGGCCTTGTGAGTCTCGTCCCCGCGTCGGCATCCTGGGTGAGGCCATTTCTGGAAAGTACTGGTGGTTCCATTCCGTCATTACCTCTCCCGGGCTGAAATATCAGAGCCACATTGGGCTGGCTTCTGTTCTTTGTGGTTCAAGGAGAGAGTTCTGGGGGCCCCACCATTCACCAGCTCATCCATGCCCATGCGTTCTGCTCCCTCCAGCTCAGAAGTGACCAACCCGCCAGAGGGCTTCTCAGTCGTGAAGGCCAGCTGTGCAGAGGGCACCTCTGGAGTGTGCCCAGCTGGACACCCGGTGCTGATAAGGGAGGAGGCCACGGTCAGCCAGGCTTCCCTGCAGTTCAGCTGGTAAAGAATCCGCCTGCAGTGCAGATCCCAGCTCGATCCCTGGGTCAGGAAGATCCCCTGAAGAAGGGATAGGCTACCCTTCCAGTATTCTTGGGCCTCCCTGGTGGCTCAGCTGGTAAAGAATCTGCCCACAGTGCAGGAGACCAGGGTTCGATCCCTGGGTTGGCAAGATCCCCTGGAGGAGAGCATGGCAACCCACTCCAGTTTCCTTGCCTGGAGAATCCCAGGGACAGAGGAGCCTGGCGGGCTGCAGTTCATGGTGTCGCAAAGAGTCAGACACGATTGAGCACGCACACACGCGTGGTCAGTCAGGGCCTAGACAGGCTCTCTTAAAGGAGCTGCCCATTATGGTGGAAAAGACAAAACAAACCTGAGAAAGACTGCCCACCACTCAGGAGATAGTGTGACTCGCCGCTTTTCCCACCACTCAATTCTTCCTCTGACATTTCACGCATCCCTTACTATTCAGCTAAGCTGGTTCTCGGGCAAGCCCATGTTTAATGCCAACCAGTCTTCCTGTCTCTGGGCCTCACGGAGCTCCAGCCGCCCAGAAGGCACAGTCCCTGCCTCGCTCTCTCGCCCTTCATAAGGGCTGTGCTTCTCATTCTCCACGAGGCCAAGTGCTTGCCTTCCAGTCCTGACCCACCGCTTCCCACCCCCACAGGCAAGTTCTCGTATCTTATCTGGGGGGCACCAGTGCCCACGCAGGACCAGAGGAGATGATCTGCAGAGAGAGGAGAGCTCCGCACAGGCCGGGCACCTGGGACACACCCACTGCTGTTGACTCTATCAGCAGTGTCCGTGGGAATGGCGCTGACTGTCCCCAGTCACTTCTTGACCATTTCTGGGGGCTGGACGGGGTGCTCCAGTCTGAGACTTTGCTGTGAGACGTGTTTCCCTCTGTGTACTGAGTGCATCATGGGGCTAAAGGTGAGGAGACAGCCGATGGCACTTCAAACAGAAAATGCCCTCAGACTGCAAATGGCTCAGCAAGGTGCTATTTCTGTCGTTTCTCCTTGCCATTTGGAGGAGGAAAGGAAATGGGGATGATGCCATGTCCTCATTCTTTCCTGGCTGCAGCTATTTTGCATGAGTCAGGAGCAAGGGGAGCAAGGACAGGTTCAGTATGGTTCCTCGAGTCCCACCTGCTCACATCTGTGTACCTGGCCCCTAGTGACGGTCAGGCAGCCGAACAGTCTCCAGGGCCGACCTGGACTGGAGAGGAGGTGCCAGTGCCCTCCTCACTGAGACTCTCACCACATGCGATAGAGCCGCTTGTGCAGGGCTGGGCATTTCAGGTGATGGGTCAGGCCTCTGCTGCAGGTTTGGGCCTACACTGTCTCCCATGCACTCTGGCACTCTGCCTTCTATGTTGGTACCTGCTTGGATGCATTCTCTGATGACTGCTTGGCAGCCAGGGACCCATAGGGAGAGGGTGGGATGGAGAGCGGGCTATATGCAGAACCAGAAGGCCAGGACCCCTTCAGGCCCACGTGAGCCTCCCTCCCACGGAGCACTGCAGGCTTACCCTGAAGGAGGTCTGCCCGCCTTTACCGGATGAATACGGGCAAAGATCCAGAGCCCCGCCCTCTCTGCCCCCTGGCCCCTGCCCATCAGCTCTCCTTGAAGAAATATCGGTTTTCTCTAAGCCAGGAAATCCCAGGTGCAATGTCAGATCCTTACAGCAACTCATTACAGTTGATTCTCACATGAATGCCGCTTAGCGCAGGGAAGGATCTTTAATAAACCCCCAGGGAGATGGAGCTGACATGGCTCCATGGCTTATTCTGAGCTGCAGCTGCGGTGGGGGCTCCTAGCTGACTGTATCTGGTCTGACTGAGGGTGGCCACTGCCCTGGGCACCTGGTAGATGCAGCCCCTGCTTTAGGGAGAAGCTGATGGCCCAACAGTGGTGCCCAGAGAAGCAGGTGCTCCGAGAATGACTCGGGGTCATAAAGGGTGCGGCCAGGGTGGGCTGGCTGTGGGGGATCGCTCCACAGAGGGGAGGACGCTTCTCTGGCCCTGCGTCTCAAGGGGCCTTATCCATCCTGGGCACCCAGGAGGGCCCCGCCGCTGTCTTGGGCCCCCACATTTCCCTCCTGTCCTGGGGCTGGCGCCCTGGGCAGGCAGGCAGAGTTCGTTCTCACGTCTTTGTCCCCAGCACCCCACAGCCACATTCCCTGGGCCTGGCACTGATTTGCTCATTCATTCATTTACTTGTACGTTCAGAAAACATCCATGGAGCATCTTCTGTGCAAGATCTGTGCTAGGCACTGAGAGCGCATGTGAACAAGATCAACAGGGTCCTAGGAGTCTGAAGAGAGGGACACGGCATGGCTGTCGATCAGGCAGTCACACCGCAAGGAGGAGCCTGCAGCCCTCGCCAGCACTCTAAATGGAGGACCCCGTGGGCCATGGCCCAGTCAGGAAGGGCCCCTGCCAGAACAACAGTTAAGCCATAATCTGGGGGATAGTGAAGAGTGGGCTTGAGAACGGGAGAGTAGGGCCTTCCAAGAAGAGGGGCAGCATGTGCAAAATCCTCTGGCAAGAGGGAGCAGGGGAGTACAAAGGCCTGACAGAGTTACTGTGTCTAGGGCACAGAGAGCAAGAAGAGGCACAGGGGAATTAAGTGGAGAGGAGTTCAGGTCATACCCCAGGGAGGCTTTGGCTCTTGGCCATGGATGGGAACAAGTGGCTGGCAGGGTGTGTTGCTTTCTGAAATAACATCCTGGCTGCAGCTGTGGAGGCTGGAGAGGTAGGAGCAGAGTGGATATGGAAAGACCACTTCAGAGCCAGTAATCCAGCCAAGAGGTGACAGGGTCAGGACTAAAGGTTTGCATGGGTGAGGGACAGGATGCATGGAGAGATGAACTGGAAAACAAGTGTCTGATGAATGAGTGAGGGGAAAGATGTGTGACTGGATGACAGAGGTTGGGGTCAGTGAAAGGAAGGATGAAGGGACATGTGGCTGGGTGGAAGGAATGTGTGGGAAAACGCTATGACTGAGCGGCTGGATGGGAGAGGGGGACAGAAAGAAGGATGAATAGATACTTATCCTTGGATGAGTATCTTGTTTCATCGTGTGGATGAAACACGAAGGCAAGATGCAGGAGGAGCGGGGCTGGAGGATGAGATATGGCTGGGTCAGGATTCTCCACACCTGACCTCTGCACACGCAGGCCACATCCTCCAAGAAGGGGAGGCTGAAGGGAGAAAGGTCCCAGGTGGTGGCATGGGCCAGAGTTTCATGCCAGGTCATGCCTCTGCCTGCCGGCCCTGGGCCACAGAGAGGACAGGCAGAGCAAGGGGACACAGCCAATTCCCAGCCTGCCCCAGCTCCCTTAACCCCTCAGCCTGCAGAAGGCACCTCTGTCCCTTGCTGTGAGGGGCAGGAGTGGACACTGGGCATTCTGGAGGATGCAGCCTGACAAAGACTTGATGATAACTGTCCACGTAAAAGTTAAATATATTTTTTCAAGCATTTAAAAAGTCAAATCTCCAGGTAGGCAGATGAGTAGCTGTATTTGCATTAAAAACTAATGTAACAAAGATACACAAGGCAATATTCATAACGCATTCTATTCTACAGAGTCATCTTTTAATGCGTGACATAAACTGGGCAGCTCCTCTGTGCTAATTTTATTTAATGAGCACATGTTATAGAATTTTCAGAGCACCGTCCCTGGGCAATTAAAATGTGTGAACCTTTTCAGTTAAATTGTGTTCCTGAAGAAAAGTCCTCAGTGTGAAAAAGAAAGGACTGTCCAGGTGTTGCCAAGGTGCACTCTAGAGAAAGGCACTGCTGTCGTGCTCTGTGTGCTGGCCGTGGGGACCTGCAGCCCTCCTCCCCCGGCCCTGGGCCTCCAGGCTGCCACTCCTGCTTTTTCTTGGCCGTGCCCAGCTCTCAGGTCTGGACCCACACAGTGAGAAGCCCTCCTTGTGCAGGCACTGATTGAGTGCCCAATGTTTGCCTGACCTGGTTAAGCTGGGCACACTCTGCACCGAGGGACATAAAGGCCATGCAGGGGACCAGTGGGAGCCAAAGGAGGCTGAAATGCCTCAAAGAGAAGCAGGGGCCACTCCTCGGAGGCACTGACAGCTCTCCCCTTCCTCATCTGTGTAATGGGCACGCCAGCATTCTGGCGTCTACAAGGCTGTGAGTTTTAGGTCTGGAAGGGGCCATAAAGAGTCTCTAATGAGTAGTTCCCAAACTTTGTTCCTTGGAGCCTCGGGCTTCCCAGCCCTGCCTCCAGCCACAAACAAAGAAGTTCTGCTTCTAATCTCTTTTTCTTTTTTGGGAGGTGGGGGTTGTTGGGGTGTGAGGAGAGGAGTGACCTTTTTTTTTGGCCACCCTGCTGGGCATGTGGAATCTTAGTTCCCCAGCCAGGGATCAAACCCATGTGCTCTGCATTAGTATCTTAACCACTGGACCACCAGGGAAATTCTCCCTCTGATGGTTTTAAATATTGAGGTTCCACGCAGCAATTAGCTTGAAAAAGGAGGTCTACTGCTTTAAAAGATTTTAAAACTGATTTAGCCTATACATATATATATATATATATATATATATATATATGGTCCATCTGACAGAATGTGGTCCACTGGAGAAGGGAATGGCAAACCACTTCAGTATTCTTGCCTTGAGAACCCCATGAACAGTATGAAAAGGCAAAATGATAGGATACTGAAAGAGGAACTCCCCAGGTCAGTAGGTGCCCAATATGCTACTGGAGATCAGTGGAGAAATAACTCCAGAAAGAATGAAGGGATGGAGCCAAAGCAAAAACAATACCCAGTTTGTAGATGTGACTGGTGATAGAAGCAAGGTCCGATGCTATAAAGAGCAATATTGCATAGGAACCTGGAATGGTAGGTCCATGAATCAAGGCAAATTGGAACTGGTCAAACAGGAGATGGCAAGAGTGAACGTTGACATTCTAGGAATCAGCGAACTAAAATGGACTGGAATGGGTGAATTTAACTCAGATGACCATTATATCTACTACTACGGGCAGGAATCCCTTAGAAGAATTGGAATAGCCATCATAGTCAACAAAAACGTCCGAAATGCTGTACTTGGATGCAATCTCAAAAATGACAGAATGATCTCTGTTCATTTCCAAGGCAAACCATTCAATATCACAGTAATCCAAGTCTATGCCCCAACCAGTAACACTGAAGAAGCTGAAGTTGAACGGTTCTATAAAGACCAACAAGACCTTTTAGAACTAACACCCAAAAAAGATGTCCTTTTCATTATAGGGGACTGGAATGCAAAAGTAGGAAGTCAAGAAACACCTGGAGTAACAGGCAAACTTGGCCTTGGGATACGGAATGAAGCAGGGCAAAGGCTAATAGAGTTTTGCCAAGAGAACACACTGGTCATAGCAAACACCCTCTTCCAACAACACAAGAGAAGACTCTACACATGGACATCACCAGATGGTCAACGCCAAAATCAGATTGATTATATTCTTTGCAGCCAAAGATGGAGAAGCTCTATACAGTCAACAAAAACAAGACCAGGAGCTGACTGTGGCTCAGATCATGAACTCCTTATTGCCAAATTCAGACTTAAATTGAAGAAAGTAGGGAAAACCACTGGACCATCCAGGTATCACCTAAGTGAAATCCCTTACGATTATACAGCGGAAGTGAGAAATAGATTCAAGGGATTAGATTTGATAGACAGAGTGCCTGAAGAACTATGGACAGACGTCTGTGACATTATACAGGAGGCAGTGATCAAGAACATCCCAAGAAAAACAAATGCAAAAAGGCAAAACGGCTGTCTGGGGAGGCCTTACAAATAGCTGTGAAAAGAAGAGAAGCGAAAGCAAAGGAGAAAAGGAAAGATATAAGCATCTGAATGCAGAGTTCCAAAGAATAGCAAGAAGAGATAAGAAAGCCTTCCTCAGCGATCAATGCAAAGAAATAGAGGAAAACAACAGAATGTGAGAGACTAGAGATCTCTTCAAGAAAATCAGAGATACCAAGAGGACATTTCATGCAAAGATGGGCTCGATAAAGGACAGAAATGGTCTGGACCTAACAGAAGCAGAAGATATTAAGAAGAGGTGGCAAGAATACACAGAAGAACTGTACAAAACAGATCTTCACGACGAAAATAATCACAATGGTGTGATCACTCACCTAGAGCCAGACATCCTGGAATATGAAGTCAAGTGGGCCTTAGGAAGCATCACTACGAACAAAGCTAGTGGAGGTGATGGAATTCCAGTTGAGCTATTTCAAATCCTGGAAGATGATGCTGTGAAAGTGCTATACTCAATATGCCAGCAAATTTGGAAAACTCAGCAGTGGCCACAGGACTGGAAAAGGTCAGTTTTCATTCCAATCCCAAAGAAAGGCAATGCCAAAGAATGCTCAAACTACCACACAATAGCACTCATCTCACACGATAGTAAAGTAATGCTCAAAATTCTCCAAGCCAGGCTTCAGCAGTACATGAACTGTGAACTTCCATATGTTCAAGCTGGTTTTAGAAAAGGCAGAGAGGAACCAGAGATCAAATTGCCAACATCCACTGGATCATCAAGAAAGAGAGTTCCAGAAAAACATCTATTTCTGCTTTATTGACTATGCCAAAGCCTTTGACTGTGTGGATCACAATAAACTGTGGAAAATTCTGAGAGAGATGGGAATACCAGACCACCTAACCTGCCTCTTGAGAAATCTGTATGCAGGTCAGGAAGCAACAGTTAGAACTGGACATGGAACAACAGACTGGTTCCAAATAGGAAACGAAGTTCGTCAAGGCTGTATATTGTCACCCTGCTTCTTTAACTTATATGCAGAGTGCATCATGAGAAATGCTGGGCTGGAAGAAGCACAAGCTGGAATCAAGATTGCCGGGAGAAATATCAATAACCTCAGATATGCAGATGACACCACCCTTATGGCAGAAAGTGAAGAGGAACTAAAAAGCCTCTTGATGAAGGTGAAAGAGGTGAGTGAAAAAGTTGGCTTAAAGCTCAACATTCAGAAAACGAAGATCATGGCATCCAGTCCCATCACTTCATGGGAAATAGATGGGGAAACAGTGTCAGACTTTACTTTTCTGGGCTCCAAAATCACTACAGATGGTGATTGCAGCCAGCAAAAGACGCTTACTCCTTGGAAGGAAAGTTATGACCAACCTAGAGAGCATATTCAAAAGCAGAGACATTACTTTGGCAGCAAAGGTCCATCTAGTCAAGGCTATGGTTTTTCCAGTGGTCATGTATGGATGTAAGAGTAGGACTGTGAAGAAAGCTGAGCACCGAAGAATTGATGCTTTTGAACTGTGGTGTTGGAGAAGACTCTTGAGAGTCCCTTGGACTGCAAGGAGATCCAACCAGTCCATTCTGAAGGAGATCAGCCCTTGGTGTTCTTTGGAAGGAATGATGCTAAAGCTGAAACTCCAGTACTTTGGCCACGTCATGTGAAGAGCTGACTCATTAGAAGAGACTCTGATGCTGGGAGGGATCGGGGGCAGGAGGAGAAGGGGACAACAGAGGATGAGATGGCTGGGTGGCATCACTGACTCGATGGACGTGAGTGTGAGTGAACTCCGGGAGTTGGTGATGGACAGGGAGGCCTGGCATGCTGAAATTCATGGGGCGCAAAGAGTTGGACACGACTGAGCAACTGAACTGAACTGAACTGATATATATATATAGCTATATATATATATATAATAACTATATATAGTTATTTAGTCACAGAGTGGTGTCTAGCTCTTGCAACCCCATGGACTGGGGCCCACCAGGCTCCTCTGTCCATGAGATCTCCCAGGCAAGAATTCCGGAGTGGGTTGCTATTTCCTTCTCCATTTCTCCAGGGGATCTTCCTGGCCCAGTGATGAAACCCACGTCTCCTGCATCTCCTGCATAAGCAGGTGGATTCTTTACCACTGAGCCTCCAGGGAAGCTCATATACTCATACATGTGTGTGTGTGTGTGTGTGTGTATTATATAAAATACTGTTGTTGTTCAGTCACTAAGTCATGTCTAACTCTTTGTGACCCTATGGACTGCAGCACACCAGGTTTCCCTGTCCTCCACTCTGTCCTGGAGTTTGCTCAAGTTCATGTCTATTGAGTCAGTGATGCTATCTAACTGTCTCATCCAAAATATACAAATTATACAAATACACTTTTATATATATACATACACCTATATATATAATTTTACCCTAGGGGAAAAATTTGAAGTGGTTTACAAAGCTGCATGTGGCATAACAGGGTGAAAATTATTTAACGACAAAACTGGAATAAAGGGAAAATGAAGGTGAAGTTAATTTGGAAAAAGGTAGACAAAGATGTGTGCACACAGCCTTGGGCAGGTGAAAAGGTCAGGCAGCGATATGTAGTTGAAGACACAGCCTGCGTTTAAGTTGGCAGACATGAAGCAGCTGGCCAATGCCTGGTGCATCACACCTGCTTAGACCGCTGGGGGCCTCTAAGAACAACGTCCACTCATTCATTCAACAAACACTTTGTGAGCAATGCAGTTGTGGGCAGGGTGTGAAGCGATTGTGGGTTTACCCACTGTCGGAGGAGACAGCAGTCAAAACGTAAGCCACCGTGGCCTCTCAGACACAGCGCAGCGTGAACATGACTTGCTCTGGAGCCCATGGGGCAACGGGCGCCTCCAGCCAGGCCAAGGAGGATGTGGTATCTGAGAGACCCCCGTGGAGGGAGGGGCAGGTGTTGGGTGAGAGGACATGGGGTGAGCCGTGTGGTCGGATGCTGGACCCAGAAGGGAGGTGTGGAGGGGTGTTGAAGAGGGGCCCAGGGAGAGATTAGCCAGCCTGCATGAAGCCGCTGGGGGCTGGGGTGGGGGAAGATGAGTACTTTGCATGTGCACAGAGCACTCTGGCCTCTGCTGGGTGGTTGCCTGGCTGTTGGGTTAGTGGACGTGGACAGGCCCATCAGGAACACTGCGCTGCCCACGTGGGTGCTGATGTGGCGAGAGGCAGGGTTCAAGGACCAGGGCAGGGCTGGGCCTGGGACAGGGGGTCCGGGACAAGAAGCAGGCAGATGGAAAGTTGACTTGAGGTCATGCTGTGGGCGTCTCTGGGCTGATCCACGGAGGGTGGGCGGGCTCCGGCAGAAGGGAACAGGAAGGGCTGTCTGATAGCAGGAGAGGGAGGGCCCGTGGCTGCTGTGCGGCAGCCGGTCTGCCTGGAGCTTGGGGCACCAGAGGCAGTGTGGACGCGGGTGAGACAGAACTTTCCCCCAGGGTGGGGTCAGGAAGGCATCCTGGACTAATTCAAAAGTACTGGGGAGTGAACTAGCGATAACGCCTCTACCGCCTCGCAGCTGTTCACACTTAGGCGCGTTACTTCACCTCTCCGTGGCCCACCTGTGTAAGAGCACCACGGTTCCGCCTCCCGGAGTCTCCTGAGAGGATTAAAGGAGAGAATTCTCTTGGCACCATGAACCAAGAAGCACAGGCCTAGTGGCACCCCGCAGCCTCAAAGTTTAAAGAACTTGAATGGGCGGGTAGGAAATCCTCCCCTGAAGACTAGGCCCAGTACCGAGGAGCTGGGAAGCTCCATCCGGCCTGGGAAGCACCCTGACCCTGTGGTCAGGGCTTTCTTGGCCCTGCAGACAGCAGCCGCCCGACCAGAGGGCAAGGCCCGTTTACTGTTTTCATTAAGTGGCACCATTAAAGGGTCCTTTGGGGCAAGATTTCATTTCAAAAGAATTAAGGAGCTGGAAAGGAGCTAGCAACAAAGTTGGCCACGTTAAAAAACCATTTTAAATGTTAAAATACAAAAAAAAACCTCATTCCCACACGCTCTCCTTTGGAAGCAGCCTGGGGCTGGGATCAAGCTGAGGTGCCAGGGCAGGGGAGCTCCTGACCTTCGACCCTGAGAGTTGGTGTGTGCGGTAGTTAAGTGTGTGGACAGAAGCCAGATGGTCTGGGTTCATGGCCCAGAGTTGCCAATTATTTTAGAGTGGTCTTGGTAGGGCTGCTAGATTTTAGCAACTTAAAATATAGGACACCCAGTTAAATTTGAATTTCAGATAAACAATCATCGATAGCATTTTAGTGTAAGTATGTCCCATGCAGTATTAGAGATTAACATATATTATACTTTAAATTATCTGTTATTTATCTGAAATTCAAATTTAACTGGGCATCTTGTATTTTACCTGGCAGCTCTAGGCTTCGGACAAGTTACTTTACCTCTCTGGATCTCAGTTTCTCCATCTGTAAAATAGGGATAAACTAGTAACTCCTACAGTTAAGAGGACGGGGTTTAAAATAACGTACTTACTGTGGCGCCTGGTCCCAGCAGGGCTCTGTCTTCTTGGGCCCTGGATGTGGATGGGGCCACTTGCTGGGGGAAGAGGGGAGGAGACCAGGCCCAACCTTCTGGCACACGGGCTCCCACCATGGCTGGAGAGGCAGGATTCATAAGGAAGCTGTTTACGGGGCTGGGGAGAAGGGGACACAGGCAAGGGCTACAAGAAGAGACATTCATTTGTGCAAAGCCCTCTGGGCCTGTGTGCTCAGAGAGGGCTTCCTAGAGGAGGCAGCACTTGTTCCAGGCTTGAGGTTCAGGTCAGACCTAGACAAAGGAATAGAAGTCAGTGGTTCTACAGGGTGAGCCTGGAGTCCACTCAAGGTGCTGGCAGAGAACAGTGGATTGGAGTACAGGGCTGATAGCAAAAAAGCAGTGGGGGTGAGGTTGCTGGGGGAGATTACGGAGCACGCCAGCTGTGGCACTGACGAGGTGGTGCTTTCTCTTGAAGGCAGAGGGAACCCATCAAAGTTTTTGCCCCTCAAGGAGAGTGAACCAGATGCGTTAGGAGGAGGGAGGCCGGTACAGGGTGGCAGTGGAGGCAGGAAGACACTTTAAAAGGTCACCACCGCCCTGGGGCCCAGGCAAGGGACAGGGTGCCGAGAGGCGTGGCTAAAACAGGCAGGGACGCTCGTGTCTGCCCCCGCCCCGTGGGCTTCCCTGGGGGCGCAGCTGGTGCGGAACCTGCCTGCAGTGCGGGAGACCCGGGTCCATCCCCCGGGTCGGGAAGGTGCCCTGGAGGAGGGAAGGGCTACCCACTCCGGTATTCTGGCCTGGAGAACTCCATGGACTGTATGGTCCGTGGGGTCACAAAGAGTCGGACACGACAGAGCGCCTTTCACTTCAGTACCCCCCTGAGCCCGGAGCACTCACAGTCCTCCCAGCCCAGACACGGAGGCTGCCCTGCGGACGTCACCTCCCGTGGACATGGACCCCCAGCAGGAGGACAGCTTGTGCTCGAACCCAGGAGCCAGCTGCCTAAGGCTGGGGCAGGACCAGAACAGGACCAAGGCACCCACAGCTCGCCCCTCCTCTTGCACCTCCTCAGCCCACACTTTCGGTTTCCTTTAAAGACCAAGGCCGCTGGTTGCTCCCAGTTTTTGCCCTAGTTACCGGCACACATTAATTTTATGGCAGAAATTAATTCTCTCCAGTCCCGTTAGTGCTCGATTATTCCTTGCTGATTCCCTTTGAATAAATATCTGTGAAGAGGGTTTAATTAAAACTTCCACAAGGGGAGCGGCTTCTTGAAAGGTGGTGTCTCCCCACCCAGCTGCGAGTGGGCTGCCTGACCTAACCAGCGCAGTGTTCAGGGGAGGCCAGAGAGCCAGGGTAGGATGGGTGCAGGGGGCCATCAGGAAGCCAGGCATGTCAGGGCGAGGGGAGCCAGCCCCGCGTGGTCACCCCAGGGTGTAGGAATGAAGGCGAGCTGACAGCCAGGCCTCCTGGATCCCGTACCAAAGCTTGCCCAGAGGTTGCAAACTCAGACCCCTACAGAGGGCCAAGCATGGGGGGTGCAGGTGAGCGAAGCAGGTTGAGGAGAGGGCTGACTCCAGGGCATCACAGAGGAAACAGGCAGCCGCCCGGGCCGGCCTGGGCTGAGGAGGAGCAGTGAGCAGGAGACCCCTGCTGAGAAGACAGCGGCCAGTCATGCAACTGCGTGACTAGCAGGCCCAGAGCTGCTGGGTCGTGCGCCTTTCCAGTTCACATACCGATTTGTGCTTTGATGTAAGTCTCCCACATTTTACCTGCTGGATTATAATTTACGATTTTTAGAGCTCTGCATGCACCAGCAGACCATGCAGACCAAGCCAGACCCTTCTGCATTCCAGACTGAATCCTCAAGTGGCAGCTCAGTGCCTCTCCATTGCCCCGGGCTCTGTGACTGTGCGTGTGTCCCCCACAGATAACGGCACGGGGGCCTGACCGTGGCCAAGATGACCGAGTGTTCTGTTCCACAAGCCTCTGCAAGTCTCCTTGTACCCTGCCCCCAGGAAGCTCCTAGAGGAGGCCTTCCTCTTTGGGCTCGGCCACCACCACACTCATGGTCAGGGCCAGTGATGGGAACGGTGGTAAGAGCCAGTCTGTTCCCAGCTGCCCCAGGCAGACAGGCCTCCGTCTCCATGGTAAGTGGATGTCCAAGTGCAGCCCACAAAGTCCAGCAGTGCCCAGACTCTTGCTGCTTGGGGGCTCGCCCCTTCTCTCATGCTCACATGGCAGCAAAGGGGAAAAGGAAGAGAATCGAACAGCCACGCTGAAAGAAACTCATCCAGGGCACTCCACGTGGTTTTCTAACATTTTCAGCCAAAAAGCCCCTATTCAAAAACGTGTTACGACAGCACGAAATGCCGAATGGAGGTAAGTGCCTCGCTCTGCTTGACACAGAGGAGGGACCTGTCCTCCAGACCTCGGTCATAGTCCTGATGTTAGGATACCCATGCTCACTGGTGGAGTGGATTTGTCCATGAGGCTGGACTGGTTCTTTTCTGCCTGTGCTCAGCATTGGAATATTCTAATGCAGCACTTGAGGGGGCAAAGGCCAGGCACTGAGGGGTCACCCACAGGGTGAACCTCCAACTTTGCTTAGGTCACAAGAGCCAGAATCAGCCTGTTAGCCAATTTTTGGGTGTAGAACCAGCCTGCAAATGTATCTGAATTGTACTGATTCAAACCTGAAATAAATTTTTAGTTTTTAAGCTATAGACAAAACAAAACAAAATACGGCCTCTGAGCAGCACTGGCCTCTGAGAGCACCTTTGCAAACTCCTGACCCAAGCCAGCCCCTCAGCTGCAGCCCCCAGGCCAGGAGAAGACTGCGGTGGGGAGGGGAGGGGCTGCAGACACCGCAGGACTGAGAGAGCCCCTCGATCCCAGACGTGTGGGCGGGGCGGGTGGCGGAGGGCGTGGTCGTCCTGGGCTCACAGATCAGCTGGGGCGCAGCCCACCACAGTCCTGAAGCCTGCAGAGGGGGGTGGTCCCCCCAGTGCCCCAGGCCTGTGGGAGTCCAGGCCAGAGTAGGTGTGTCCTCTGCATCCCGCTCCCAGGAACCGACTGTCAGGAACCTCCAGTGGGGGCAAAGTGAGGATCCCAGAAGGTGACTGGAGCCCAGCCTCCTTCAGCGCCATCATGCGGTGATAAACGGCCCCAGAGATTCCCTGTTGTTTTCTGATGAGGCCTTTGGAATTCTGCCATTGCTGGGTAAATAGAGAAGCAGGATTTTCCAGTGGAAGCTGCTCGAACTGGCACCTTCACTGTGCCTGTGGGTCTGGGTGCACCCACAGTGTTCTTTGGGAAATGGCTCTGGAGTGAGTCTTACCCGACTCGCCACCCAAATGATAAAAGTTAGTATTCACAGAGCAGCTTTGATTTCTGTAAGAATGATTAGCAAAACAGTGCTATTTGTTTAATATAAAGAGTGAATCAGCTACTACTCCATCAGATGCTTCCCTCACCTCTCAAGCAGCCTAATTTTCCCACTTAACCACAACAGCAACTTCTGCGTGCTGCAGAGCTCTTCCTGGCCCTCCTTAGGAAAGGAGGAAATAGACTGTTAGCAACCAGTCATCACAGCAGCCTGCATGTCCTTAGGAACATCGACCTCTCCACAGCACATGATACAGGAGACCAGGATAGGAGGTCTTGCCTCAGCTGAGCCAGAGGCGCTCTCCTGGTCCTTGCTCTGGAGGGTCGGGTGAGCCCTGGACAGCGCAGACAGTGCTGCCTCGCTCCAGGAAACAGTGAGGACATGGACTAGGGCAGCAGATGCTGGAGCAGGGGCGGGTGGAGGAGCTAGATGCTAGACAATTGCCCACGCCCCTCCACTGGACAGCAGTGGGGAGGGGACGGGGCTGCCAGACCCCTGAACTCTGACCCGTCCTGCTGTGAAGGCCCCTCTGCTTCCAGGAGCAGCCCAGAAGCCTGTCTTCCCTGGTTGACCCTGGCTCATCTGAGTATCTTGTGAGGGATGCAGCAAAAGTTTCCAAAACCCGAGTCCTCCACCCCTCAGAGACCCAGGGCGGTCTGTCTGTCTGTCTGGAACACAAATGCTTGGGAAGATAGTTATTCTATCTGTTTATTCCATCTTGGAAAATATTTCTCTCAGGAGGGCAGCCCTCAAAATTGGTTCTTCTCCAACACTTTTCAGAAAAGTAATTATGTTGTCCTTTTCATTAACATTTTATTCACATGGCTCTTACTCTGTTTGAGGCACTTATTTTATGTATGATTGTATCTATCAGTGAGCTTCTGACTCTAAACCGTAGTGACTTGGATGTGACAGGCAGCCATCTATTTAGGTCATGGTTCTGTGGGTCAGTGGGTATTTCTCCTGCTGGTGTCTGTCAGCGTCTTCATGCACCTGTGGTCATCTGCCCTTTCATTTGGGGCCGGCTGGTCTAGAGGGACCTCAGCTGGGACATCTCCTGGCTCTTAACCTGCAGCAGGCCAGCCCAGTCTTCTCACATGGCTGTGGGTTCCAGGAGCCACAGAGAAAGGCAAGCCTCAGTGCACTTTTCAAGCTGTTGCTTGCGTCACACTTGATAATGTTCATTGGCCAAAGCAAGTCCTGTGACCAGCCTCATCAGTGTGCAAGGGCACCGTCACAGAAGGTGAGGGAGGAGGGGCATTTGTAGCCATTTCTGCAACCTACCACTGTCATCTTGCTTAGTCTGGACCCAGCCTGGGGAGCCATGCCCTGCACATACTCGGTTCATGGCACCATGCGTGTGCAATCCGCATTTTACTGAGTGTGCCCCAGGACCCAGAGGTGAAGGATGTTGCACGCGTCCCACAGCAGCCTGGCCGGAAGCTGTCCTGCTTCCAGCCCACTACCCCATCCCACCTCCTCGTGACCCGTCTGTGGCAGTTCAGGGTCAGGGAGACAAAGACGTGCCACCGAAGAGCCAAACCTGGCTCCCCCGACACAGACATCCTCAAACAGAGACACGGACGACCGTGGTGCCTGCCCCCCAGGCACTGGCCTCCGGGAGCACGCGCTCCGCAGCCCCTGTTGCCCGCTGCCTGGCCCCGTCCCACTCCACAGCCCCTGTTGCCCGCCGGCTGGCCCCTTCCCGCTCCGCAGCCCCTGTTAACTGCTACCTGGCCCCGTCCCACTCCGCAGCCCCTGTTGCCCGCTGCCTGGCCCCGTCCCACTCCACAGCCCCTGTTGCCTGCCGCCTGGCCCAGCACAGGAGCAGGGTGGTTGTGTCAGTTCAGGGTTGTTTCAAAGTCTTCTGCAGTTTTACAACTTTTAAACATGAGGAGGTGAGACTGCAATAGTGGAAAAGACACAGTCGCCAGTATTCGGAGGCAAGTCGCCATCTCTTCTCCAGTCTCCGTGCCCACAGTTCTGCAGCGTTCATCCTGCCTAGCTTGCATTTGTCGTGCCTCCTGGGCCAGCATGCCTTGAGGGTCTGGATGTGTCCTACTGCACACACACATCTGCTTTTAAGTGCCTCGCATGCTTGTTTCTGTCTTGCCTGCACGGGCCTGAGTGCAGGGTTTGCAGGAGCAAAAAGATCTGCACCAGGAGATGGGGAGGCCAGTGGGGCTGGGATGGCCATGTGAGCCCTCTGGGCCCAGGAGCCAGTGCCCTGCTGGTCACCCCTGTTTCCACGCCTCCGAGCCTCGGTGAGTCCACCCCGGCATCTGGGCTTCCATCAGCTGGTCTGTTACCACATCCACCCTTGCCCTTCCCAGAGACACATGGCCGTGAGGAGCAGCAAAGGAAGACCCAAGTCTTTGGAGTAACCGCACCATGGTCCTCCCTATGACAGGGGGCAAGAGGGTTTGTCAACTTGGGTGAAGCTGCAGAGGAGGGCCGGGAGTGGTGACGGCATGAAAACAGTACAGCAAGGGAAGGTCGCCCGTTAGGGCCCTCCTGTCCTGTGCTTCTCAGCGGGGGCTCAGGGCTGCGTTCAGAAACACCGACCTTGGATAGGACGGGCACAGCAGATGGCCTCTGCCCTCTTTTCTTTCAGATCTTCCAACACAGCCCTCATTTCCTAAACTGAACAGATGGAATCCTGGCATTTCAAGCCAGAATGGCCCTGGATCATTTGTCCAAGCCCCTCCTTGTACAGAGGGGAGACTGGGGCCCAGGTCACAAGAACAAGGGAAACACCTTGGACAGGAAAGACAAACGGCTCTTCCCCCTGGAGTGGGGAAGAAGTCAGGGGCTGAAGCCCAGACTTGTCAGGGAAGCCACAAACCTGGCCTGGCTGGCGGCAGCTCCTGCAAGCAGCCGGGTGGAGGGGCTGCGGCCTCTGTGCATGTCGGCGGGCCTGGAAGGGCCCTCTGCACCTCCCCTCAGGGTACAGGGCTCCAGCCCAGCTGGCTAGGCGGGGCGAAGGGAGGAGAGGTTTCCATAGGTGCAGATAGGCAGGATGTGGCTGGAAACTGCTTCTGTGGACGCAGCCTGATTCTTCGCAGGTTGTAGTGACATCCACATGGTTCAGGCAGGACCAGGGCATCCATGGTGCCTCTAATAACCGGAAGGGAGCATCCCACCCCCCAGTGAGAAGCCTGGGGTTCGTGGGTGGGCTTTTGCCGAGTTGCACAGGAGGCCTCCCAAACAGATGAAGAGCTGATGACTGACAGATGGGGAGCCGGGCAGGCAGCCCGGGTGAGGAGGGTGAAGGCAGTATGTCACGGTCCCAGTGGTGGGCCAGAGGCTTGGGTTAGAGCTCACATGGAAGACACAGATGGGGGTGACCTCCCGTCAGGATAGTGCAAGGGTCACTTCTGGGGGGCCCTAGCCCACTAACCTCCACCAAGCATTGATTGCTGAGTGCCCCACTTTGACCCCAGGGGCTGGACTGACGGCTTGTGGAAAGAAGACTCGCACATTCAGGATGCCTCAGGCAGGGTGTCTGTGACTGCAGAACTGTGCAGTTCAGGCAGGAGCTGGAGGGGAAGGAGTTGTGTGCGATCAGGGAGTCTCTCTGGAGGAGCAGGCAGCTGGGCCTTAAGCACCAAGGCCACTTTGCAGTGTAGTCCTGGGGGCAAGAGTGGAGAGGGAGCACAGTGTTCTTATTCAACCAAAATAATGGCTGGACTCGGGATCTGCTGTCTAGCACACGCCCTTCAGGCAGGGGCGCC
This sequence comes from Redunca redunca, assembly GCA_006410935.1. Lineage (NCBI taxonomy): Eukaryota > Metazoa > Chordata > Mammalia > Artiodactyla > Bovidae > Redunca > Redunca redunca. Next base: position 286,319 of record SJYQ01001950.1, read on the forward strand.
CCGTGTCTGGACCACGAATGGGCTCCTGTGCAGTTGGTAAAGAGGAAGCCACCGCAGGGCAGCCGTGTCTGGCTGGGTACCAGCAGGGCACTCAGCAACAGCCCACCGGGGGGTCTCATCCACCCCCCACCCCGCCACCCCACCTGCTCCCAAGATAACCCCGCCCCTTCTCGTCCCCTGCAGGCACCGGCCCAAACTACGCCACAGACCCGCTCCTGTCCCTGCTCCTGTTGGCCCTACATGAGGTCCTGCACCTGCTGGTGGGGCCCTGACAGACTCACCGGCCTGTGCTCCTGAGCGGCCCACACGGCTGCCCAGTCCTGGGTGAGGACCGCATCACCAGACGGACACAGACAGACTCAGAGACGCATGACCAAGTCCACGTGGAAAGCAAATAAACCATATTTTTGGGGGAAGTTACACAAATGTAGACCCCCTAAAATAATGCATCTAGTTTCCAAATAAGATGGAGTTTGGACCGTGCAATATGCATGGGATCAATGATTTCTCTATTTTAATGTATTTTTCTTTTCAAACTTTTCTTCGAAGTCTTCATTTTGCACGAACTGTTGAGCAGTTATCTTTAGGATACTATGTAAAAATGTCGGGTCAAAGCCTTTTTGACAAAGCAAAATATTTTTAGTAGATTATTGTGTTTAGGAAATTTTTTGATTTACTTTTTTCTTTGGGGGGGTTTCTTTTTTATTAAATTATTTCTTTTGAGACATTTTGATTAAAAAGATACATCTTATCATAATTAAAATTCACTGTCAATAATATTTATTTTTAAATAAAGATTGGAAACAAGGTCAGACACTCGTTTATAAACTGTACTGTATATTGCTGAATAACAGTTGAATAAAAAACAACTTTGAAATAACCTTTCTACAGACATGTATGAATTTAAGCCGTGATGCCCCGAGCAGCCCAAATGCCGAGTGCTGTGCCCTCCTGGTCTCTGCTGCCAGCTGCACTGGGGGCTGGCTGCGGCCCAGGGCTCCCGGCCAAGGCCACACTGGGCAGAACAGAGTGCTTGCCCAGCCTCCGCCACGGACAGGGAACCTTACGGAATGCACCCCTCAATCCTGGTCCTCAAGGAAAGGAATTATTGGAAAGAGGTGTGATATAAATCAAGAGCCATTCTTTCCTTCCAGCTTAACTACCTGTCAATGCATTTGCTCAGTTAGAGATTATGCATCCGGGCGTGATTACTGTGGCTGGAGTCACTGCTAGTTTGAGGAGAGAATTTGGGGAGAGAGTGGGGCATTCCACACTCTGTTCATGCATCCAGAGATTGTGTTGAGACTCTGAAATGTGTGTGTTCAAGGCAGGTTGAACGTGAACATCGCTCAGTCGTGTCCGACTCTTTGCGACCCCATATAGTCCGTGGAATTCTCCAGGCCAGAATCCTGGAGTGGGTAGCCTTTCCCTTCTCCAGGGGATCTTCCCAACCCAGGGATCAGACCCAGGTCTCCCATATTGCAGGTGGATTCTTCACCAGCTGAGCCACAAGGGAAGCAGGTTACACATGTCTTAAAGAAATAGACAAGCCCTGGGGGGTGTTATTCTTCGATTCCATGACAAGATCGCACTAAATTGCCAGATCCCATGGATTCGTTTAAAATCTAGCCAGTTTTTAAACAAATGTGCTTGTCACTGATGTTGCTCACTAGACACTATTACTTCTTCACTGGCTGGCACCCTGGGGCAGCTGGGGCCATGTTACCTGCTCTGGCCACTGAGTTGAGAACAGAGGGGCATGTATGATTTCCAGTTCCAGACACTGGATCACTAATGCAAGAAGCATTCCTTTCCCCCATAGGACAACTGGTGACTTTCAGGATAAACACTCTGCCAGCCTGGGTCCCAACCTTCTACTACGGGCAGAGCCCCCTCTGCAGGCCAGCTTTGGAAATGCAGCACGATGAGGGATTGGCCTTTGCCGTTTCAGGCCACTGAGCTTTGGGGTTGTTAGTTATTGCAGCGTAATCCAGCCTATCCCTACTAATTCAGCAAGGTACTGCCGCATTTATTTGAGAGGAAAGAGAAAGTAAAAGTTTCTTTGGACAGCCCCACGTGTGCAGAGAGCCCCAGTGTGGAGCTGACAGACTGGGGTACCTGTGGGAAGATGACCTTGAGCCAGCTGTTTTTAGCGGCTGCATTAAGCTGTTTCACATTTCATTTATGTTGACCAGCACCAGTCAAGTTGTAAGTTTAATCATTTTGTCTGGTGGACAGTAATTCTGTCCAGAAGGATCGTCGCTGTTTATAGTTAACTCAATACTGCACTGGACTGTCATGTTAAATACAGGCGTCTGTGCTTGAAAAGAAAAAGGGACTTCCTGGATGCCAGGCTGAATGGAAACAATGCGTCAGTGATGGGCTGATGCTGTGCCAGATCACTCCAGGAGCCAGGAGCCAGGGAGCCATCTTCCATCGCCAAAACCAGACCCCTCTGCACACGTGCAGTCAGCCAGGTCCCTGCCCGGAAGTGACTGGCCCCGAGTGTGGGGTGCGTGTGGGGAAGAGGAGGCAGGTGTGTTTGGCGAACTGCTCCCATGGGCTGCCCCTTTTCAGCACTGAGGCAGCGCCTTGCACCCAGAGGAACAAGCCCTTAAGTCTCCCCCTGGAGATCACGGTCTCCTGGGAAGGAAGTCACGGATGAACCTTAGCAATTTCCCTAAATTGGGAGCCCTACTGCCTCCCCACCAAGAGCTGACAATGGAAGAAATGGAGGATCAGTGTCCACAGGCGGCAGCAGCAAATCCCTCTGACCTTGGGACCCCCATGGGCCAGCCTCCCTGCTGGTCAGTGCTCTGGACTCACAGGAGAAAGGGAAGTCAGCCCCTGCAGACCCACTGAGCAGGCTGATGGGACCTGGGTACATGCTCTCTGGGGTCCTTTATGCCACCCTCCTAGACAAGGACCAAGAATGAGTCGTTTGCTTTGAATATTATGGGATGCATACAAACCAGAAGGGCTAAGCACCCGCCAAAAAGGGAAAACGTGGGACTGGACTCAACCCAAGCCACCTTTTCCTTTGGATTTTGGTCCCAGCCCCGGGCAGACAGGGGTCCAAGGACAAGACAACGTATTTCAGTTTGGAAAGAACACACTGTGGGTGATTCAGGAACTCTGGCCCCAGCCTGTGACGACTACCTGCTCTGCTTGGAGGGACTGGGGAAGGGACAGTCAACGTGGCTACCAACACCAAAATGAGGGCACGGAGGCAGGAGGGAAGAGGAGGGAGATGATGGCGGCAACCTGCAACCCAGCCAGAGGTGGAGTGAGAAGGGGAGAGCACAGGGCAGGGGAGGGGGGCCAGGTATGTGGGGAGCCACCCCTGCACCCCAGCTGTGGTAAGGGGCTGGCACCTCACACTGCTGGTCCACCTGGGCCCTCGGGCAGCACCTCGGGGCACAGCCTGGGGGGAGGACAGGAACCCCCACGTCTGACGGGAGGGGATGTGACCGGGGCCAGTGCACTCCCAGTTTTGGCTCCATCTCCACCGCACAGTCTCAGTTACCGCTCTGAGTCAGAAGGACCGCTCAGTCTGATTGATCCTAGACTGGCCTCGGTGGTATACCAGATGAGCCATCTGTGAACTGCACTTGCAGCCAAGGGGCTTCTCCCATAGGGCAGGAGCACCCCGTTCTTACCCAGTTTTGCCTTGCTTTCCCATAGAGGCCCCTCCATCAGACATCAGCAGCCCTCCTGCCGGGACTCAGAGAGTGAAGCCCCTTCATTCCCGGATACCGAGCGGCGGTGGGAGGCCCCTTGCCTCCGCCCCTTGCCCATGTCTGCTTAGCAGTCTGCCCCTCTAACTCTCCTCCCAGGTGGGGCGGGGAAGGGCGCAGAGGGACTGGGCGCCAATTCAACCAACCTGCACAGCGACGCTGCTGGCCCGAGGAGCCCCTGGCCTCCTCAGCCCAGAGGAGAACTTACCTCCTCCTTGGGACCCCAGGAACCCTACGATGCATGGAGAACCCATGTCCTTTAGGAAGGACCTGCCCTATTTTGTGGCTGCAGACACCACATGAGCTAAAGTCTGGAAACAACATTGGCAGTGACCCCTTTTAAATGACAAAGACCCATGGAGCACTAAAAATACATTTCAAGTCAGAAAACATGACTTCACATCAAGTCTAATCTGCCAGCAACTAAGAAAAACACAACGAAAATCAGATTTGCTCCCTGCATCTTATTTTTTTAAGGGGGAAGTAATGAGTAATAATTTTTACTATATAATAAGTGATTACAGTAAGTGATAAGTGATAAGTAATACTCTTAGAAAATATAGATATCTTTTAGATCTTGAAATCAGGGAGAACTTAAATAAGACACCAAAAGTGGTTACTATAAAAGAAAAGATGGATAATTTTGACTGCATTATAATTAAGATCATTTATCAAAAGACACCATAAAGAGAGTGGAAAGAATTCATAAAATACAACTAACAAAGGATTAGAATCAAGTATGTATAAACAACTCCTGGAAATCAGTAGGAAAACCACAAATAATACAATAGGAAATTGGACAAGAGACATGAACCACCATATCACGGAAGAGAAAATATGTCCAGAAAATAAATAAAAGGTATTCAGCCTCAAAGTGATAGAAAGTGAAAGTGAAGTCGCTCAGTTGTGTCCGACTCTTTGTGACCCCGTGGACTGCATCCCACCAGGCTCCTCCACCCATGGGATTCTCCAGGCAAGAATACTGGAGTGGGTTGCCATTTCTTTCTCCAGGGGATCTTCCCGACCCAGGGATCGAACCCAGGTCTCCCGGGTTGCAGGCAGACACTTTAACCTCTGAGCCACCAGGTATTCAGCCTCAAAGTGATAAGAGTACTATAAATCAAAGCCACAACGATTATACCCACTCAACTGCGTGTGTGAAAACTCAGCTGTGTCAGTCATGTCCAAGTCTTAGCAACCCCACAGACTGTAGCCCACCAGGCTCCTCTGTCCATGGGGTTTCCCAGGCAAGACTACTGGAATGGATGGTCATCTCTTTCTCCAGGGAATCTTCCTGACCCAGGGAGGAACCCACATCTCCTGCGCTGCAGGTGGATTCCTGTACCACTGAGCCACCTAACGGCAGGAGGGTGAACTGGTCTAACGTCACTGGAAAACACTCGGCACTAATTCTTAAAATCGAACATTCATATACATACCTTTTGACCCAGGAGTTCCACTTCTAAGTGGCAAAAACTCGAGCTCATGTTCATATCCCCAGGGACGGTATAAACAAAAGTACACGGCAGCACCATTCACGTAAGCTGGAAACAGGCAAGTCCCCGCAGCAGGACAACGTGGGATCGGCTGGATCTGCCGTGGAACGAGCTGATGACACATTACACACAAGCCAAAGAGAGTGGACTGCATCTCAGCTTCTGTTAGCTGAGAAGAGTAAGTCCCCCAGAACTACACACAGTACTGCTTTAATACTCTTTCATAAAGTTAAAATCCAACTAAAACCAGTAGACAGATGGGTGGATGGACGCACTGTTTTAAAAACACACAAGATGAGATCAAATTATCTAAGAAGCAAAGTAAGGCAGTGATGAATATGGATTCCTTGGTGGAGGGAGGCAGGAAAGGGGGGTGGGGGAGAGAGGAGCGCACAGGTGGGTGCAGGTAATTACCACCACCAGTTTCCAATTGAGTGGTGGGGTCGGTATTATTTTGAATGAATGAATGAATGCAGCCATACACAAATCAATGATGAGAGCCTATCATAAGTAAGGACAATGATTAATCAATTTTGTGCAGATGAAATTAAAAACAAAAGAAGCAAAAAAGGTTGCAAACTATCAGGGATTTATATTAAAACCAAAAGCAAAATAACTGTCTCTTTCCACAGCCCCAAGACAATGCGTGTCTCAATTCAGTCTCCCACCCAGGGGTTGCAAACTGGCAGTCTGTGGGCCACACAAGGATATTTGTTTGGCCTGAACAAGGATTTTTATTATTATTTCACAATATGGGAACTCTCATGTAAAACTCAAATTTCTGTCTTCCCCTGAAAAAAGCCTTAGTATGTGGCCCACATTCCCCACAGGGCCCACATTCCCACGCGGTAAATGTAGGTGCCAAGCAGTTGCTGTCTCCTACAAAAGAACACTCTCCCCACTTCCCAACAAGCTCTACCACTCCCTGTCGCCTCAGCCAGCTTGCAGCATGCAGATACAGTCTGCGAGCGCCTGCAAACAAATGAGCACCCACCCGGGAGGTCACGGGTCTCCAACCCTCCTCTCCCCTCAGCAGCCTCTGACAGCTGTGATCCCTTACAGAGCCAGAAAGCAGCCATCCAGAATGCTCCTCAAAGAGACTGGAGCAAGACGAGATTCAGGGTTCACCAGAAACCCATTCCCAAAGCAGGTAATTTACGTTTTCAAATAACATGTATCCAGTTTTTTATTTAAGTACACATCAAAGAAGTTAAATTGGATTGCAGATACTCTGAGTTTCTTTTTCCATGCAAATGCTATTTTTTCTGTGCCTTTTTTTTTTTTAGTAAATTATAGTATACAAAATTTTCCATTTTGAAAGGTCTTCTGTGTGTCTACAACAAAATCTACCAACATACTTCACATAGGTGACTAGTACGCTTTGCAGCAGCAAACAGCTTCCTGCCCCTTACACCAGAAGACTTGGTATTATTATTCCAGCTCCCTCCACTAACCCAGCCCCAAGCGCCTCCATGGTAAAAGTATGATCCCCCCACCACCAATTCCCATACCTTCTCCAAACTGGCCCTAAGGAATTGGTGCTTTAAACTAAGGCGGGTCACAGTCACTTTTCAGAACGTTAATTCCCATAAAACGGAATGTCAGTTTTACATGGACGGCTCTCCTTTATCAGAAAAAACTGATTCCATTTGACTGATTAATTGTCCGTAGAACTGTCAAGGCTTCTAGACTAGAGGTGATGGCTGGGGAGGAGGCAGCCACACACTATTGTGACGTGTGAGGCACTCCTGGACTGGAGAAGCCAGGAGATTACAAATGTACAAATTATTAATTCAAATCAATACAGCAAGGGGTTCAGGCTGAGAGACATTCAATTACATTGTTCAAAGAGAAGATGCTCATCTTCAGCTAGTCTGCTCCATGTTGCAAATAATAGAACATTTTTAATTTGTGCAGCAGGGATGTTAATCTTTTGCCATGTAATCCAGTCCTTGGGGCACGCCATAAATATGTGGCACTGAGTGTGTGAGGCTCCCTGCGGAGGGCACTCAATCAAGTCAGCCCTGGCTTCCCTGCCTGTCTCTTTCCGTTAATCTCTCAACACTCGGCTAGGAAATATAAGCAAATGGATGATGGATGGATGGATGGATATGGAGGCAGAGATAAAGACAGAAGTTTTCAAAAACTGTCAGACACCCAGACCCCCAACCATAAACAGTTTATGACTTCCAAATTTGGCCTGATCCAGTAGCACAAATCAATCCCAGAAGAATTATTCACATCCCAAAAGGAATCACTTTAGAATTCCTTTAAGTAGCAGGCTCCCGTAGCGTATTTAGCTTCATTATACAGAGACAGTGAAGCACACGTGCAGAAATAAAGCTTTAGAAGGTTGTACACCAAGGCGTTAAAAGCTTACGTCTCCAGTGGCGGGTGGGATGGTGTTCACACCTGGCTGTGAGGTTCAATTTTTCTGTGATGAGCACTTACTAAAATATTTTTAATTAAAGAAAAGACAATTTCACTCACACAAACACACATACACAAAGGAAGATTCAGTTATAAAGCTGGAACTTCCCAGTGGGGCTTCCCTGCTGGCTCAGTGGTAAAGATATCGCCTGCCAGTGCAGGAGACTTGAGTTCAATCCCTGGGTTGGGAAGATCCCCCGGAGAAGGAAATGGCAACCCATTCCCATACTCTTGCCTGGGAAATCCCACACACAGAGGAGCCTGGCGGGCAACAGTCTGTTCGGTCACAAAGAGTCAGACAGGACAAAGCGCCTAGCTTCCGCTTTTCAGTGCTTTTTCACTAACAGCTGTCACAGAAGGAGAGTCCTTATTACATCTCTTTTCAAGGTGTGCTAAGATACGGAAATAAGGACCAGTGAGTCTCAGGCTGTCTGAGCACAAGGCAGCCCTGTGGGAGTCTCGGAGCCCACTCGGGGACACGGAGCCCCTCTCGACGGGCTGCGACAGGCAGCGTGCACAGTTGAGTCAGCCACAGGGAGGGGCCCGCTCTGAGCGGCGCCTGGGAGACAGAGCTGCACCGCGTGAACCAGAGGGCACCTGTCACGACAGAGACAGGTGTGGGCGAAGTCAACCACATCACAAATCAAAAATAACAAGGAAAACTCCAGTCAAACAAGACTGAAGAAACTTCAGCTCTTCTGCTCTTAGCCTTGCCAGAGCGGGCCACAGAGACTCACCTGGGACAACAGAAACACGAGGCGCGTGGAGATTCTGCAGATCCAAGTCAAAGGATGCATTTGTTGACTGTGTAGAAAACTAAAATCAGTCAAATAAATGAAAAATTTGCCATTTCCCTCCTAAATTTCATGAGACGGGGACTAAGAAGATAACTTATCAGGCATAAAATATTTCGGCAATTGGTTTTTATTTATTAAAGGGCTGCATGGTGTTCGGCATGCTGCAGTGTGCATTTTCTACAAACCAGAAATCAACAGCAGTCCATAAAACCAGGGAGAAAGTTCAGAGACTTCTGTCCTTGTCTCTTACTACAAATAAGTTCTCAATTTCCCCATTTACACTGTTGGTAAAGATTAAAAGGGAAGTTTCACTGAAAGATTATTTGTAAATGCCACTTGAAGTGATAAATTCAGCCATGCCAATTTGGGGCATCTACTACATTCCATTCAGTTAGAACTGGACATGGAAGAATGGACTGGTTCAAAATTGGGAAAGGAGTACGTCAAGGCTGTATATTGTCACCTTGCATATTTAACTTATATGCAGAGTACATCATGAGAAACACTGGGCTGGATTAAGCACAAGTTGGAATCAAGATTGCCGGGAGAAATACCAATCACCTCAGATATGCAGGTGATACCACTCTAGAGGCAGAAAATGAAGCACTAAAGAGCCTCTGGATGAGGGTGAAAGAGGAGAGTGAAAAAGCTGGCTTAAAACCCAACATTCAAAAAACTAAGATTATGGCATCCGGTCCCATCACTTTATGGCAAATAGATGAGGGAAAAGTGAAAACAGTGACAGATTTTATTTTCTTGGGCTCCAGAATCACTGGGAATGGTGACTGCAGCCATGAAATTAAAAGATGCTTGCTCCTTAGAAGAAAAACTATGACAAACCTACACAGCATATTACAAAGCAGAGACGCCACTTTGCCGACAAAGGTCTATACAGTCAAGGCTATGGCTTTTCCTGTGGTCATGTAGGATGTGAGAGTTGGACCACAAAGAAGACTGAGCACAGAAGAACTGATGCTTTTGAACCGTGGTGTTGGAGAAGACTCTTGAGAGCAAGCAGACAGCAAGGAGACGAACTGTCCTTTGGACAGCAAGGAGATGAAACCAGTCAACCCTAAAGGCAATCAGCCTTCAGTACTCATTGGAAGGACTGACGCTGTGATGCAGAAGCTCTAATACTTTGGCCACCTGATGTGGAGAGCCGACTCGATAGAAAAGACCCTGATCCTGGGAAGGATCGACAGCAGGAGGAGAAGAGGGTGACAGGATGAGATGGTTGGATGGCATAATCACGACTCGATGCATAATCACGAGCTTGAGCAAACTCCAGGAGACGGTGATGGACAGGGAAGCCTGGCATGCTGCAGTCTATGGGGTCGCAGAGTCAGACACGAGTTCCTGCTTCTGAGTTATTTAGGCACAGGGGTTGTGAGGGGCGGAGGTGTGACTGTCAGGGTGTCCTGACCGTGGAGGTACTTCCTGGAACACACAGAACTTTCTCTCAGCCGTCTCTGACTTCACAGTGCTGCGGTGGATGCTTCCAGACAAGGACTGAGGGCCCTCCTCCAGGTGTAGCCTGTGTTCTCTGCTTTCCTACCAGGGCTTTCCTCTAAGCTGTGGGGCCTGTTCCATCAAGAGCAGACACAGCGGAAGCACACTGAGGATGGGCGGTGCCTTGGAGGATCCCATGGGCGAATGCCCCTGCTTCACGGTCCTCAGGCAGATCATTCTGGAAGGCATTCCGCTTGCTTTGCAGTGTACAGGCAAGCGACGCGCTGTCAAACACATTTACTTCTGCCTTCTGTCTACCAGCTGGCTCCCTTTACTCAGGGCCCTGCAGCTGGTGAACGGTGATCCACTCCCAAGTAGACCTGTTATACATCAGTTGCCCAAGGAGAAGGTGTACACCCACCCCAGCACACGTGCACGCATACACACACACACACACACACACACACGAGTCCTATTCCAAATTCCCAGGAGAAGGGCTTGATTGGCCAGTCCTAGGTCAGATAACCAGCCTTAACCCTAACAAACATGACATGGAGCTGGGGTCAAGGCATCCAACAGGGCCGCAAGCCCCACTCCATCCTGCTGGCGAGGGAACAGGGTGTCACTGTGATCTGGTAAGATATTACAATGAATCCATTATACTTGTGCCATGAGCCACTGGAGACTTCTGTTAAAATGCAGGTCTGGGGTACACGTGATGCTGATTTGAGTGTACAGTCTGTGCTTTTCATAGCCAAGGAGGACATACTCATCCCTCTTCAGTCTCACTGAGGAAGGGCCCACCCCCCCCACCCCCAACAACAGAAACCTCTTTGCTAAGCAGCAAAGACAGAAAGGAAGATGACTCCTTGCTGTTGAGATATGATAGGAGTGAACTGTCAGTGACATTTTGATGGGCCTTTTTTTTCACACAGGGACATTTAACTCAGCCTACAAACCAAACCATTAAACTTACAGCCAAGTAATTACTTTTACCAAGTAGTGATCAAAGCAGATCAGCTCAGACCTTGACCCCAGCCCAGAGCTTACACCATCATCTGTCAAGGATCACTGATCAATTAAAAGCAGCGATTTTACATTTTGGTGACACAGCACTTGTGGTGCGGTCGCGTCAGCTGCCTCGGCGGTCCTCTCCCCCAGTCCCTGGGGTGGCCCTCAGCCCCTCATCTCCACCCACGTCAGGCCCACCCTGCCCTGTCTGTGGTCTCAGCGAAGACCAGTCCAAGGCGCTCCCACGCCAACTGCTCTTCTCAGCTGTGTTCACCCGCCCCTCACAGCTCTTCCCCTCTTAACAGCCAGTAGGAGATGGCCAAACCACCATGGGCTGTGGAGGGTGCCCATTTAGGGCGGCAACACAGCGCAGTGGAGAGGCCACCACCTGACTGTGACGGAGCCTGTCCGTGAGGCCCCGGGGGCTGGGGAGCCCACCCGGCACCGGGCTCCGCGGGTGGGGCTGCACCAACCGTGCGGCCTCGACGCTCACTACTCAGCATCTCACAGTGTCTCTGCACCCGACCTTTTCATCCAAACACTACATACCTCTCTTCCAGGAAAAGCCACCAATGCCAAGTTTCCCAACACGTGCAAAACACCCAGCATTAGGACCCAGAACAAGCCTGAAGTCTTCACAGACTTTAATCTTCTGTAGGCCTGGCCCCAGGGCCAGAAGTTTTTTTCCTAGTAACCACACCCAGGAGTCACCTAGACTCCCATTCAGGAAGCGATTTCTGAGAAGGGAACACTGTACTCCCCCAGAGAAACCCTCTTGGTCAGGACTGGTTCAATCCCAAGTGACAGAAAAACAACTCTGGGAGAGTACAGCGCAGACAAGGCCCTGTTCTCCTCTAGCGCCCAGTGCTGTCCCCTTGGGACTCACAGGTGTCCAGCCAGGCCCTTCTCCAGCCTGTACCCCACTAGTTTAGCAACCTGTGGAAAGAGACCACCTCTCTCCTTAAAACTTCAGGAAAAGACCTGGGGTTCCCTCTCACTGGTCTGGGTTGGGTTATGCACCAAACCGAGAGCCAAGCACAATAGCCAGGGAGATGTGGCACTTTCACTGGCCAACATGAGTCACAGGCCTGTTACTGGAGCTGAGGCTGTGGGTGGGAGAAGAACGCTCCCGAAAGCAAAGCTGCGGGGCTGCTCCAGAAGGCAAGCACACTACAATTTGGCTACAGCAACTAGATCTCTGGGGACAATGCGTACGTTCTTATAATCACAATCATTATACACAGTGTTATATAAGCCACTATCCAACATGCCCAATGAGTAGCCTGTCATGGATAACCCTATATTTCTGGCTAAATGGTGGGCCCACACAGATACCATCCCCATATTACTGAACGTCTTAGTTTGAGTCACCCCAGATGCAGCTACTGGGATGAAGATGTTTGGAAGATCATGAAATATCTCCATGGATATTGGAAAGTGAACAGGGAAAGTGAACAAGGGAAGGCAGGCAGCCAATAAAGGGTATGACCAGGCTAGTTAACATGATGGAGATGTGGAACTCTGCAAGACAGCAAATCACACCTGAGAGCTATCCCACCAAGGAATGAGGGAGCCGTGGTTTTTAGACAGGAAGGTTTTAGACAGGAAGTCCTGTTACCCTTGAGAGGAGGGAGCTGTGGTTTTTAGACAGGAAGTCCTGTTACCCTTGAGAGGAGGGAGCTGTGGTTTTTAGACAGGAAGGTTTTAGACAGGAAGTCCTGTTACCCTTGAGAGCTCATCTGGAACTGCTGATTCCCTGGCTCTCCCAGCTTATGGTGCGTGGGAGAGCGCATGCTCAGTCACTCAGTCATGTCTGACTGTTCGCAACCCCGTGGACTTCAGCCCCTCCAGCTCCTCTGTTCTTGGAATTCTCCAAGCGAGAACACTAGAGTGGGTTGCCATTTCCTTCTGCAGGGGAATCTTCCTAACCCAGGGATCAAACCTGCATCTTCTGCATTAGCAGGTGGATTCTTTACCACTGAGCCACCTGGGAAGCCCTTGGCTTATGGTGTGCAGTGACAAAGGAGTCCTCTGAGAACGAGATGTCGGTGCTGTCTGTTGAAAGCAGGGCTCACAAACACAAAAGTGAATATGGGCAGGGAACCAACAATGTCCACAATTTCCAAAGGCTGACTAGACTGAACTGCGTTGTCTTGGAGGTCTTAAAGTCATCTGAGAATGCTTAAATTCCTCCAAGTCTGTAATAGGAATATCACTTACCACTGTATCAGGCCCTTTACAAGAACATTGTAATGTTGAGTAAAGTCACTTTATGAGGTTTAAAAGTCAGAGATTCTCAAAGAATGATACATTTTTCCTCTTTAATATTATTCTAAGAATTTTAAAACATTTTATAAATAACATGTTCTCTAAGCTACCCTGAGAAGGGAAATTGAATTGATTGAGGTTTTTATTTTTTAAATCAATTTCTTTTTTTAAAAAGATCCAAATTGGTTGCATAACTTTCTGGAGACAATGCAACTGACTGATTTTTGCACTTTTAGCCCAATTGTTCCGACTTTTGAATGAGATGCCACCCTATAAGATACAGGATTTAGCCTCTCGAAGACAACTGTGGCCAGTCCCCAGAGCTGGGCCCGAAGTGTCTTCATCCCAAGCAGATAAAAATTGGAGTTTAAACAAGGTACACTTGGCTCCCAGAAAGTCCAAGCCGAGAGTTTCATCATGATGCATAAGAATCTTCCCAGCTGCAGGTCGTTAACCAGCATGCACAGGGCACTTTACCATTTAAAAAGCGGAGGGAGAGGGTGGGATGAGATGGGAGAATGGCGTTGCAACATGTATACTATCAAGTAAGAAATGAATCGCCAGTCGATGTCCGATGCAGAATGCAGGATGCTTGGGACTGGTGCAAGGAGAGGACCCAGAGGGATGGTATGGGGTGGGAGGTGGGAGGGGATTCATGTTTGGGAACGCTTGTACACTCGTGGTGAATTCATGTCAATGTTTGGCAAAACCAATACAGTAATGTAAAGTAAACTAAAGTTAAAATAAAAATTTAAAAAAAATTAAAAAAATAAATAAATAAAAAGCGTGTGACCTGTGAGATGGGAAGGACATGAATTGTGAGTTCCACTCCAGAGACTCATCCAGATAAGGGAGTTATCAGGGTTGGTGGAAGAAGTAAAAACCAAATTCAACTTTGAAAGTGAATGTGAAAATCATTCAGTCCATTCTGACTCTTTGTGACCCCATGGACTATACAGTCCTTGGAGTTCTCTAGGCCAGAATACGGGAGTGGGTAGCCTTTCCCTTCTCCAGGGGATCTTCACAACCCAGGGATCGAACCCAGGTCTCCTGCATTGCAGGCGGATTCCTTACCAACTAAGCTAACAGGGAAGCCCAAATTCAACTCTAAACCCAACCAATCTTGCATGAAATTCTTTCCAACTATATCACAGGGTCCCAGATGTTTAGTTTCCCAAGCACTAGTAAAATTACTAGATTGAATTATCCAAAGTTGCTGTTCTTATTGATCAAATGATGAAATAACAGCAAATTTGCCATTTTTATAGTTCAACAGTCAAATATTAGCAATTTCACATGATTCAACTGAATACAAAACAATTTGGGTAACTAACTTTAGTAAGCAATAACATCGGGGGGAAAATTCCATTTCAAATAGGAAAGACTGGCATAACCAGTAATACGGGCAGGTTACTGTCTCACGATGCGGGACGTGATGCTTATGAAGCACTTGCTGTGCTGCCCGTCCTGTGCTCAGCAGACGAGTTTGGGGAGCCGGGAGCCACATCACTCTGGAGTCTCCAGGGCTGACTTTCTCCATCTTGACAAAGAAATGCCAAGGAATCCATCCTGGGGCCCTGCCATGGAAACCTTGTGCTGCAGGGATGACACTCTGCTTTGCCGGCCCCTCCTCCGTCACACTGACTCAGCACCCCCTCACTGGCCCCAGCAGAGGGAAGAAGGTGGCAAATGCAAGGGAACTGCCATCGGGTCCCCAGGCACTGAGTAGCAACACACTGAAGGGACTGCACAAGTGGCGAGAGGCATGCTCTGCCTGCGCAAGCAGCCCCACTGCACGGTGGGGACAAGCAAAGCGGTACCACAAGGGAGCGACCGCGACACATCTCACAGCAGAGAGCCGCGGGCTGAACAGAAGTGATGACGCATAAAACCCACAACTGTTTTGAGACCGATTCCTTTTTATGTAAAAAGGAAAAAAAGAAGAGAAAGAGAAATATGTCTGTTTATTCTTTCCGAGCACTGAGCTCAAGCATCTTTATGAACGGGCCCCACAGATCATCATCTCTGCTGCATTAGTTCTAGTTGCATTACTGCTTAATTGCAAAGCAACAGAGTGTGTAATTCGGGAGCTGCACTGCATGGGGACGTGGGCATGATTTAACTGTTCATGCAAAGCCCAGCCTTGGGGACACTGTCCTGAGGACAGCAGAGAGAGGCCAGAATCTCTCTCCCACTGTCTCTCCCATTGGACAGTTCAGCTCCCTCCATCATGGAGATGACAGAGAACAAAGATCCCTTGGGTGGTGCCTCGTGCTACCCTTGCAGCAGAACCTCATGAAGGGATGCAAAGTTTAGGAACAGAGTGTCCACTGTGTACCTGCTGCTGGGCTGTGTGAGCACAGCGATGTACAGATGAATGTGGCTTAATTCCTGTCTGCAGGAGAGCCAGTCCAGGGAGGGAAGACAGACATGTCAACAGAGCCATTCAGGGATAGAGACAAGCTGAGGAGGTTTCTTCACAAAGAGAAGCCTCGACTTGAGTGTCCAAAAGAAAAAGCTGGATAAGTAAGGTGCTGTGAGATAGAAGTGCTCACTAGTTCTTGCTTCTCTTGAGCGCAATTGATTTGTTAAAAATACGCTGCTGAAGATGCTAGCAGTGGGGTGGAGGAAAGCAGGGCTGAGAAAGGGAGAAGGCAAACAGAATGTGACTGATGCGGTTGCAGGTGAAAGTCCCAAGCATGATCCATGGGAAGTATAAATTACATCTTGGAGTTTGACCTGCTTCTAGGCAAAGATATTGGTCTTTTCTTCTTCCACAGCAGTCAGTCGTGCTACATAATATTCTCTACAGTCACAGGAAGAGGCTCTGGTACCCAAGAGCAGCCCACAGAAGGTTGCAGGTTCTATCTATAAGCAGAAAGCAGACAGATGTTCAGAGATAGATGCATGTAGTTGATGAAAATGACCCTCGAGAATTAAGGTGCCAACACCGGTTCTATAACATGAAGTGACTTAACTTTGACAATGAGATGTGGATGGAAGGAGATTTGCCAAATCCAGCCTGGTCATAAAACCCCGGGCACAATTAGCCATTTATCTGCTCCCTTTCCAGTTTGTGCAAGTCCTCCAAATTTGTTCATTCTTTTAAAAATTATTCTATTTTAGGACTTGTAATCCCACACAAATTTTAAAGCTAGCATGTCAGTTTCTTCAAAAAAAGCTTCTGGAATCTTGATTGAATTTTTGACTATGCTGAATCTATGGGACCAAGCTGGAGAAAATTAACGTCTTAACAAGGGCTTCCCTGGTGGCCCAGTTCTTAAGAATCTATCTGCCAAGGCAGGGGACATGGGTTTGATCACTGCTCCAGGTAGATTCCCACGTGCAACTAATAGGCCACAACTCCTGGGCCAGCCCTCTAGAGTCCTTGAGCCACAACTCCTGAGCCCATACACGGAGACTGCGGAAGCCCTTGTGCGGAGCCCGGGCTCTGCAGAGAGAAGCCACCGCCAGCAAGCAGCCCCCACTCACTGCACCTGGAGAGAGCCCGCAGGCAGCAACAAAGACCCAGCACGGGCAAAAGTGAAGACAGATAAATCTTTAAAAAGAATCTTAACAAGACTGAGGCTTCTGATCCACGAACATATTTCTCTCTTCATTTATGTGGGTCTCTTAATTTCTCTCAGCAGTTTTGCAGGTTTTGGTTTACAGGATTTGTGCGTTTTTTTCCCCCAAACTTACCTCTAGATGTTTCAAATTTTTAATGTTAATGCAAATCATACTAGTTTAAGTTTAAATTATGATTATTGCTAGTATATAGAAATACATGTGCTTGTTAGAAGTGAACAGAAATGAGTAGAAGTGGATAGAAATAATAAGAGTAGACACCCTAGTCTTGTTAATGATCTTACAGAGGAAGCACTCTGTCTTTCATCATGAGTATGATGTTAGCAGAGAGATTTTCATAGAAACCCGTTATCAGGTCAAGAAAATGACAGCTATGCCTGAAGGTTTTTTTTACCATGTTTGGATGTTTCATTTTATCAAATTATTTTTTACCTCTATCGAGATGATCACGTGACTTTCATTTTTAGTCTGTTAAAGGTCAGCCACATTGATCTATTTTTAAATGTTAAATTGTTTGGCATTCCTTAGATAAGCTTCACTTGGTCATGATGTATTCTTTATATTTTGCTAAATATAAAGGATCCAATTTGCTAAAATTTTGTTAAGAATTTTTGAATCTATGTTCATGAGAAATCATAACTTGCAGTCCCCTTTACTTGTATTGTCTTTTTCTGGGTTTGAAATTAAAGAATAGAATGAATTGGGAAGTGTCCCCTCATCTTAATTTTCTAGAAGAGTTTGAACAGAATTGATATTATTTCTTCCTTAAATGATTGGTATTAATAGAATACCCCACTAAAGCCATCAAGGCCTGAGGTTTATTTTGTGGGGAGGTTTTTAACTGTAAACTTAATTCCTTTGATAAATACACGGCTCTTCAGGCTACCTACTTCTTTTTCTTATGTAAGCTTTGGTAATTTGTATCTTTCGAGAAACGTGAACATTCCACCCATGTTGTGGGATGCAGAGTCTTTTTCCACTCTGACCACTGGAGACACAGGCCTGTATCAATTCCAAGACGGTTCTACCTGCTTCCTCTGATGGTTCTTCCAGCGGCCTCAAGCACCTTCCTGACATTGACACACTGCTCAAGACTTGACTAGAGTCTGCAGGCTTCCAGGGCCTTCTATCATGCTCTCTCCATCTCTTCTCTGGTATTCTTCTGCCTGTAAATTTTAGCTACTTTACCTCCCTGAATCTTCCACTCAGACTTTCAGTTCAGGGAAACCATGGGCTCCGTGCGGCCCCTCTCCCTGGAAATTTGCTCCCGGTAGGAAGCTCAGGCGTTCCAGCCTCGCCTCATTGGTCTTCCTTCTCTCCAAATCACTGCCCTGTGCTGCTTTTCATTCAATGGCTGATGGCAGTTACTACATGTAATTTGTCTGTTTCGGTTTTTTTAAGTTGTTTGTGATAAATCCAGTGCTTTTTCTCTGTCATGGGCAGAGGCAGAAGTCTATTTTGGCCACTTTGAAACTGAGGTTTCCTGTAGAATACCCAACTGCAGATATCTACCCAACAGTTGTAAGTAACAGGAGAGATTGTGACCAAAAATAAACATTTAGGAGCAAGTGCACAGAGCTAGTAACTAAAACCAAGAGTGCCACGGGAGACAGTCTATAGTGGAGGAAGAACAGTATCTTACAGGCAAAACCCACAGAGACAGGAACAAAAAGGAGACCATGAAGCAGAGAAGTGGAAGCAGGAGAGAAGCAGAAGAAACTCATCAGAGATGAGGCCGCGGCACTCAGGGCTTGGAGAGTTTCCCATAACTGAGGGGCTCCCAGGGCCCAGGGCCCCAGAGACCCATACACAGGCACATACACTAAGCCACTTCTGCCTTGACTATATGCTGTGCTGTGATTCTGTGGACGCTGGTTCCACCAGTTCCGATATGGCAAATTGGTTCCGTTCATCAGAGAAGACTGAGATGGGCGTGAGCGAATGAGATGGGAGGAAGTGGTATAGCTGACGAGGGAAAGAGATTAGTAGCTAGAGGATGGCACAACCAACGCTGGGAGAGGCCTTGGTTGTGCCATCTGTGCATAGGAGGAAAAGGGAATCAACAGGTAGAGCCGGAGTGATGGCAGAAAAGATAATTGGTGGATGAAGTTCCCAGAAGACGGGAAGGAGAGAGGAGGGAAGAACAGGTACCAAAGCAATGAAGGCTGAAGACTAGAGAGGACACAAATCTGCCAAGGACCACTCCCTGTTTACTAAGAGAGACTGTGAGACACAGACAGGTCACATGCAGGACTATGACAGCCTGACTACAAACCTCAGGCTTGTTTCTGCTGGCCTAAGCCTGCAGACGCTTACTCCTTGGAAGAAAAGTTATGACCAACCTAGATAGTATATTCAAAAGCAGAGACAGTACTTTGCCGACTAAGGTCCGTCTAGTCAAGGCTATGGTTTTTCCTATGGTCATGTGTGGATGTAAGAGTTGGACTGTGAAGAAAGCTGAGCGCCGAAGAATTGATGCTTTTGAACTGTGGTGTTGGAGAAAACTCTTGAGAGTCCCTTGGACTGCAAGGAGATCCAACCAGTCCATTCTGAAGGAGATCAACCCTGGGATTTCTTTGGAAGGAATGATGCTAAAGCTGAAGCTCCAGTACTTTGGCCACCTCATGCGAAGAGTTGACTCATTGGAAAAGACTCTGATGCTGGGAGGGATTGGGGCAGGAGGAGAAGGGGACGACTGAGGATGAGATGGCTGGATGGTATCACAGACTCAATGGATGTGAGTCTGAGTGAACTCTGGGAGATGGTGATGGACAGGGAGGCCTGGCGTGCTGCAATTCATGGGGTCGCAAAGAGTCAGACACGACTGAGCAACTGAACTGAACTGAACTGAAGCCTGCAATTCTGAGACCTCTCCCCATGGCTGGTGGCAGGAAGCCCCATAAATGCATGGCGGCAGTAGGCCCAGTTTAGGACTCCTTTGGACCACTGAAATGGTGTGACATACACAAGACACTAAAGAAATCCATCCTCCACAGCACCTGTACCTGAAGCATCAGGTTCCAGGTAGGAGAAGTGGACCCACATGATTTTTAAAAAGTAGAAGTGTATCACATTGACCAAATATGGCAATCCAAACTGGTTCAAGCCAAGACAGAATACAGAGGGCTGGATCTGGCCGCAGCTGGCTCCAGAGCATAGAAGGAATAAGGCCCGGCCACTTCCTCCTGTCTCTCAGGTCTGCCTGACACACAGGTGGCCACATGTGATCGTGAGCTGATGGCAGCAGGTCCATCAGCTCAACAAAAGTGCCAGAGCTGAGTCCCTGGTTTGACTGGCCTGGCCTGGATCATATGTTCATTGGGACCAATCACCAGGGCCAGAGGGACTGGCTGGGTGAGCGCAGGGTGGACTACCTTCACTGGATGCACGTGGGCTAAGAGCAAAGAGCAGGTCAGTGAGTCCTAGGGGGGAGGCACAGGCTGGGAGACGTTAAACAACTAGTGTCTCCTACAGCTAGAAATCTGACGCCACTGCAAGGTGTCACCTCGGGGGGACTGCTCCAGGAGTGGAAAGCACAGGCACAAGAAGCCACGGCCTACACCTGCGTCTGTGATGGAGCGCAGCCCTCGCACTGGACAACGACAGTGTCGGTCTGGGAACACTGTTTTGCAGAGTGTGCATCATGGATGCTCAGAAAACAGCTTCTCCTCGACCTTCGAGCCCACTGTCCCTTTTACTTCCCTTCCAATGAATCCATAATTCCATCTTGAGAATTCAATTGGAACTAATTCCTTTATTAAATAAGCTCCATTTGGGAGCTGAATGCCACAGACCTCAGGAGAAAATGCATCTTGCTTTTGCAGAGATCAACATGGTTCAGCAATGCCCAAGCTCCTCTTTCAGAGAGGTGAACCTCAGCTTAGAGCAAGGGCCAAGGGGGCTTCCACACAGAAGGTGACATGGAGAAGAGGTAGTAATCACACGGGAGCCAGTCCAGGAGCAAACGGCGCGCGTGGCCACCTGCTGCTTCCCTGTGCCCTGCCAGGAGAGCACTGCGAAGCAGAGGCATCCAGGTTCCCAAGCGGGCACCAGCAACACCTCCAAGGCAGACCCCAAGCTCCCCCGACTGGCGGGGACCTGAGGAACCTGAGGATGAGATTCCAAAAGTAGTCCCCGCAGAGGCTGAGTCTGATCAGGAATAAAAGTAGATCAGGCGGCGGGGAGGGTGGCGTGCTGTGTGTGTGTTCAGTCCTGTCTGACTCTCTGCAACCCCATGAACTGTAGCCCACCAGGCTCCTCTGTCCATGGAATTTTCCAGGCAAAAATACTGGAGTGAGTTGCCATTTCCTTCTCCAGGGATCCTCCTTGACCCAGGGATCAAAACCAGGTCTCTTGAGTCTCCTGCACTGGCAGGTGGATTCTTTACCACTAGCATCACCTGGGAATCCCCAGACAGGGATGAACCAAACACTTAAAAACAGTTCAAATGGTAAAATTTATGTTATGCATTGTTTTTGTTTGGTTGCTAACTCATGTCCAACTCTGCGACACCATGGACTACAGCACGCCAGGCTTCCCTATCCTTCACTAACTTCCTGAGTTTGCTCAAACTCATGTCCATTGTGTCAGTGATGGTATACAACCATCTCATCCTCTGTCACCCCTTTCTTCTCTTGCCCTCAGTCTTTCCCAGCATCAGGGTCTTTTTCAATGCATTGGCTGGCCAAAGTACTGGAGCTTCAGCTTCAGCATCACTCCTTCCAGTGAATATTCAGGGTTGATTTCCTTTAGGATTGACTGGTTGGATCTCCTTGCAGTCCAAGGGATTCTCAAGAGTCTTCTCCAACAACACAGTTTGAAAGCATAAATTCTTTGGGATTCAGCCTTCTTTATGGTCCAACTCTCACATCCATACATGACTACTGGAAAAACCATGCTGCTGCTGCTGCTAAGTCACTTCAGTCATGTCCAACTCTGTGCATCCCCAGAGACGGCAGCCCGCCAGGCTCCCCCGTCCCTGGCATTCTCCAGGCAAGAACACTGGAGTGGGTTGCCATGTCCTTCTCCCATGCATCAAAGTGAAAAGTGAAAGTGAAGTCTCTCAGTCGTGTCCGACTCTTCATGACCCCATGGACTGCAGCCTACCAGGCTCCTCCATCCATGGGGTTTTCCAGGCAAGAGTACTGGAGGGGGGTTGCCATCGCCTGCTTAGACTATATGGACCTTTGTCAGGAAAGTGATGTTTCTGCTTTTTAATACACTGTCTAGATTTGTCATAGTTTTTCTTCCAAGGAGTTAAGTGTCTTTTAATTTTGTGGCTGCAGTGATTTTGGAGCCCAAGAAAATGAAACCTGACACTGTTTCCACTTTTTCCCCATTTATTTGGCATGAAGTGATGAGACTGGATGCCATAATCTTCTCTTTTTGAATGTTGAGTTTTAAGCTACCTTTTTCACTCTTTTTCATCAAGAGGCTCTTTAGTTCCTCCTCAGTTTCTGCCATTAAAGTGGTATCATCTGAAAAAAAAAAAGTGGTGTCATCTGCATATCTAAGGTTCCTGATATTTCTCCCAGCAATTTTGATTCCAGCTTGTGAGTCATCCAGCCCAGCATTTCATATGATGTACTCTACATATAAGTAAGCAGGGTGACAATTCACAGCCTTGACATACTACTCCTTTTTCAATTTTGAACCTGTCCATTGTTCCATGTCCTGTTCTAACTGTTGCTTCTTATACTGCACAAGTTTCTCAGGAAGAAGATAAGGTGGTCTAAGGTGGTTCCATCTCTTTAAGAATATTCCACAGTTCATTGTGATCCACACATTCAAAGGCTTTAGTGCAGTCCAAGCAACAGAAGTCGACATTTTTTGGAATTCCCTTGCTTTTTCTATGATTCAGCATTTCTCTGGTTCCTCTGCCCTTTCTAAATCCAACTTAAACATTTGGAAGTTCTTGATTCACATACTGCTGAAACCTAGCTTGAAGGATTTTGAGCATAATCTTAGTAATGTTTGAAATGAGTGCAGCTGTATGGTAATTTGAACTTTCCTTTTTTGGTTGTTTTTTTAGCTTTTTATGTTTTTTATTTTACTTTAAAATACTGTATTGGTTTTGCCATACATCAACATGAATCCGCCACGGGTGTACACGTGTTCCCAATCCTGAACCCCCCTCCCACCTCCCTCCCCATACCCTCTCTCTGGGTCATCTTTGGGATTGGAATGAAGACTCAGCAGGCCTAGAGCCACTGTTGAGTTTTCCAAATTTGCTGGCATGTTGAGTGCAGCACTTTAACAGCATCATCTTTTAGGATTTGAAAAAGCTTAGCTGGAATTCCATCACCTCCACTAGCTAAGGCCCATTTGATTTCACACTCCAGGATTTCTGGCTCTAGGTGAGAGACCACACCACTGTGGTTATCTGGGTCATTAAGAGCTTTTCTGTACAGTTCCTCTGTGTATTCTTGCCAGCTCTTCTTAATCTCTTCTGCTGCTACGATCTACTGCTAGGTCCTTGCCGTTTTTGCCTTTATTGTGCCTATCTTTGCATGAAATGTTCTTTTGGTATCTCCAATATTCTTAAAGAAATATGCATATTTTATCGTTGAAATTAAAAGAAATAAAAGAGAAAAAGCAGACAGGAAAATTGAGGGCTCTGCTCTCCAGTCCCGGTCCCTCTGCTAGCAGTCTTTCTGCCGGCTCCGTGGTAGCCAGCCTCCCAAGCTGTCACCAGGATCTCTGTCTCCTGGTGTTGAGCAGTACTGGCTTGTGCAATCAGAACATTGCAGAAATGATGATGTCTTTGGAGGGCAGGTCATAAAGGATACTTCATCCTCTGACTTGCAGCTCTCTTGGATCATTCACTCTAGGAGAAGTCAGCTGCCATTCTGTGAAAAGACACAAACAGCAAGTAAAAAGGCACACTTGGCAAGGAACCAGGACCCCCACCCATACCCACGTGAGCAGATCCTCCAACCCGAGCCAAGCCTTCAGATGATCAAAGCCCTGGCTGACATCCGGACTCGAAGATGAAAACCATGAGCTGGAACTCCTCACTTAAGCCACCGCCAAATTCCTGACCCAAAGAAACTAAGATCATAAATGTTCTTTTAAGCCACTAATCTTAGGTACTTTGTTATCCAGTATTAAGTAATATAACTCCAGTTGCAGGCACATAAGTCTAGTCTCCTACCTACGCATGTCACGTTTGCAGGGCTTGCTCTCCCTCGGTGCCATGACCTCGCCCTGCTAGATGAATGCTTCCAGAGGGCGTGGACCCAGGGTGTCATTAATGCCCTCTGCCCCTCTATGTCCCCAGTTTCCCTGTGTGTTGTAAATGCCCAATAAACATGTACTAGATTAACTTAAATTTCTGTCTCTCTGTAGGGGAGAAACCTCATGAGCACAGTGTTTCCCTCTCCTAGCAATCCCTTTCCATAACTCAAAATGAGAAATGAATCCACAAGTCAGTGCAACCAACTTCAAGAAACTGTCCAGCAGGCAACCTCGATACCCCAAGAAGTACCCCAGTGCAGCACAGATCAGCAGCATGTGTCTACCCAACTATCCCTGCCGAGTCTCAGGCTTCAAATGGTCCATCAACGAGGACTTAACCCACCACCGCCTGCCACCCTGCCAAGGGGTCAACACAGAGCCCTGGGGAAAGACGTTAGGAGTTCCTCACGGGCCTCTCACATCTCGGCACACCTGGTGAGCGGAGGCACTGTCGGCCTTTGTTCTGGACTTTTTTCTAAGGATGTTCATATAGTGAACAGCCTTGGAAGACAGAGACAGAGCTGCTCTCTGACTGCTCATTGTAAAATTCAGGCACCCTGATGGCTCCTCTCCTGTAACACAACCACCTACAAGTACAGGTGTCCCCTGGCCCTGTGCACTGTGTAAGAAAATGCTCACTCTCTGGCCACGCGACTGTGAGAACAAAGCCCTTCCACTGAGCCAGGATGCTTGCGTCTCCTGCCAGCGTCAGTGCTGCAGCAGGCTCACCAGTTAACTCGCAAGCAGAATACAGTCTCAGACTTGTTACAACTCCTGATAAGAGACCTGGAATGCTAGGTTTTACCCTGCTGGTTCTTGAGCAGAAAATTACACATGTCTTCAGCCATAAAAGAGTGTCGCTAAGAGCACAGGAAGGTGTTTTGATAAAGGGTCATTGATTGATTGGGTTGTTGCTTTTTTTTCAAGATATACAGAAATCTCAAGAAAAAAGTTGAATTCCTTAGATCTTTTTTCTTAGCAGGGTTTAGTAAGAGTCTACAGGGCGGAGTGGGGAGGAAACCTGGTATGCCCAAGCAGAACTCGAAAAAAGTGCCTATGACTGTGAGCCCACGGAAGTCCCCAGGACACCCACCTACAGGGGTTAACCAAACTTGCCCCACCTCCAAAATAAAGAGCCTACTGACCAAACCACCATGTTCCTCTGCAGACTCAGTAGTCTGAACCTCCTTGGGCTGCCATACAGAATACCTTAGCATGGGGGGCTTAACAGAAATCTTCTCACAGCTCTGGGGGCTGAAAGTCTGGAGAGGACTCTCCTCCTGTGTGGAGAGAGCAGCCTGTGTGTCCTCACGTGGTGGCGAGAGGAAGCCAGCTCTCCGGGGTCTTTCCTCGTAAGGGCACCAACCCCAGGGCATCAGGGCTTTGACACAGGAATAGAGGCGAGGGCTGGGAATTCAGTCCACAGCAGGCAACCTGAGGTCCTGGCCCCCAGGAGGTCCCAGGACACACTCACAATACTGATTCAATCTACAGCACTTATGGACCCCTCAAGCCCAGGGAACCTTGAACACCACCTGTCGCTGGGTGGGGAACAGCAACATTATGTGCAGTAGGTGACTGGTGATTTATTTATAAAATAAATTAATAAAATTTATAAAATCTCAAGGGAGCAGGAAACTTCCTTACCCCTTCTCTCAACACCTCAGTGTATACTGATGGTCAGATTAGTCAAATCATCTGAAGACATTCCCTTTTGCTTTCATCTAAACCCAATTTCCTGACTTTTTGGTCTCACTAAAAAAAAAAACAAAAAAAAAACCCACTCATTATTCTAACAATAATTTCTGCTTAAAACCCCTCTAAATGGTTTTAAAGTCAGATAAGCAGTTGCAAGAAGGACATGTGAAGACGCCCAGTGCCCAAGAGTCATAAGACAGTGCGCCATTATAACTCAACATCCGGCAAAAGCAGGAAAGAGGCGAGATGTCACGGGAAAGGAGCCCACTCAGTTAAGGGTCTGAGAAACCTCAATAAAAACTGGGGCCTAGAAAAGCTACAAGAGCAAAGGCCAGGCTGGACTAGACTCTTCCGTCAACTGGGCTGCCGTCTACAGTGCCCCGCGGTCACAGGGCAGCTCAGTCACTCCACAGCAGGGGCTGTGACCCGGGATTCCCAGATCCCAGAGCCAGGGCCTCCTCATGCACTTCCCAGCCAGCCGTCCACAAACGCTGGACCTCCCCCCATACCATAACAAGCATTTCTTACCATGGTGAAAGTAACTCGGGCCCACCTCCATGACCAAAACACACACAAAGAACAACATTAAAAAGGGGAATACATTGACACTCAAACTAAAACCCTGGAAGCCTTGACACAGTTATCTTTCAAAGGAAAATTTTCTCACAGTAGTGACAAAATCCGGGTTGAGAAAAGAAATGTGTGCTGGACGGGAAGACAGAAGAGGCTGGACACCATTCAAGGGTGCGGCCATCCAGGTTCCACTCGGTGACATGCTGAACAGGTTTACCCCTTCCAATCAGCACCTGCTGCAGGTACTGATGTACAGAAAAGTAACACCCTTGATCTTCAACCAAGAATATGGTCAACAAGGCGTATTTTTCCTGATCAATGTTGCTGATCAATTACATATAAAAAAGAAAGGGGAAAGAGGAATCCACTCTTGGCATCAGAATGAATTTATGTGCCTCTCTCTCACGCAGCACTTACAAACCTCAGGACTGTTCCTACTCGGGATTCTTTCTTAATAGCAGATGACTTTTCAAGCCCAATGAGAAATGTGTGGTCTGTGTTTCAAGGAAATCATGTGTGTCTCCAAGAGGAAGAGGAAGCCAGCACCTCCTGGAGCAACCAGCGTCAGGGCGAACAGAACTCATGCCCGACACTGCTGGGTAAGGCCCAGTGGCCCTCTGTACAGGCAGGCACTGCCGGCCCACAGCTGCCCTAAGCAGAGCCTCTGATGAGGGGAGGCCGGGAAATCATAAAAGGAGAAAAACAGCTCCTCCCCAGTTCAATTCAACTGATGGAAGTCAAGCTCTCAGGACTCGCCACGTCAGATGATACTGGGTCCAGATTTTCACTGTGAAAACAAATTGGGAAATCAACCAAGTGTGGGGTCAGTGCCAAGTCTCCCCACTTTTTAACCCCTCTCTTTGCCATCACCTCCCACCCCATCCTGACTCCTCAGTCAAGGCTCAGGGGCCCAGAGGGGCTCACCTTGTCACATGGCAGGGTTAGCCTCAATAGGGATATTTGCATTTCAAAAAAAAAGCTGCGGAGGAAGCAAAGCTTTGCCTAAACAATGAATCTCCAATGCTGGAATTCCAGGCACCCTGGCTCCCTAGGGGTCCAGAGCTTGCTTGTTATCACACTACTGGGGGTGGAAGGTGGGTATTTTATGGTCCCTGGAATCACACTGCTTCGGAAGCCATGTCTTCTGCCTAAGAATGAGGTGGCCCCTCTCTGTGCCTCTCAACTGATTTCAGACTTTCAGTCACTCGAGCCTCCTTTCACAAACGCTCTCTGCCCCACTGCGTCCCAGCGCTGTGGACGCTGTGGACGCACAGACCCTGACACGCCTGTCAGCCTCTCCTCCCGAGCTGTCCAGTGAGGAGGGGGAGGGAACACTGCAGTCACGCAGTTCCTAACCCAGATGTATTGAAAAGTCAGTCTCTAACGTAAAAAAGAAAGCTTAATTGGTAGTAATTTTGCTAAGCAACTTCAGTTCCCTTTGTCTCAATTTCTACCTCTATTAATACAGAGAAAGACACTTTTCACATGAAATTCATGAGCTCATGTCTATATGTCACTGTCCAACATCATATACCCTCCACAGGTATGACTATCTCTTTCCACGGTAACAAGATCACTGGCAGAAAATCATTTTACAGTAAAAGAAAGGTGGGACACCTCCCAAAACAAACCCGAGAGGAGTCTCCTCCCTCTAAACAGCCCAGTCTGTTTCAGGCCAGTCTGCCACAAACCCTGCCAACAGAACTGATCCTCACTGCCTCTGCTTCCGCCTCGTCGATGCGCCGTCCCTTTCTGAGTATCATCGACAATCGCACCACGTTGCAGTCTCATAACTTCTCTCTCCTTTTAACCTCTGTGTAAACCACTTGACAGTAACTGTCCATTCTGGCAGAGAAGGTCTTGATCAAAATCGTTTGCTTACAGAGAATTAATCCCGGCTCCTGGATGTCAGTGCTGCGATTCTTTGAAGAGGCCAGTAAGCTGGAGTTTTCACAGCCTTGGAGGAAAACAACCCAAGACTCAGAGAAGCTGCAAGCCACAGATTCAGTCCTTGTGTTAGGCTGCCATCTAGTGACAGAAAGGGACATCTGCTGCTGACCGCGGGTAGTTTTCACCTCCCACATTCTAAGTTGACGGAGAGGGGCAGAAAACCTCTAAATAATAAATGCCAATATAACCTGTCATAGTTCAAATGGCCAAATTAATATTCAAGCTATTCTTCAGGCATCAGGATACATCATTATTTAAGAAAACAGATTTCATAGCAGACTCAACCTTCGTCAAAAATCTGGCGGCTTCCCTGGTGGCTCAGATGGTAAAGAATCCGCCTGCGATGCGGCGCATTGAACCTGGGTTCAATCCCTGGGTTGCAAAGATCCCCTGGAGAAGGGAAAGGGTACCCACTCTAATATTCTGGCCTGGAGAATTCGGATACGACTGAGCAACTAAGCACACGTGTGTGCACATGCGCGCACGCACACACACACACACGAGAATTTCATGGACTATACAGTCCATGGGGTTAAAAAGAGTTGGACACGACTGAGTGACCAAGCGCATGCGCACGCACACACACATCCAGTATCTGTACTTATAGGGTTTCCCAGGTGGCTCAGTGATTTAAAAAAAAAAAAGAAGAATCCTCCTGCCAATGCAGGAGACACAGGTTTGATGCTTGGGTCGGGAGATCCCCTGGAGAAGAAAATGGCAACCCACCCCAGTATTCTTGCCTCGGAAATCCCATGGACAGAGAAGCCTGGTGGGCTACAGTCCATGAGATCACAAATACTTGAACACGACTTAGCATTCATCACAGAGACACAGGCACAAGATATTTGCTATAATATTTTAAAAGAAGATTGCAAAAACCTAGTTTTCATCCGTAGAATCAAATAAAGTAAAATCGATCCACATAGCAAGCTGCAGATCTCTCTTACCACTGGTGCAGAACTTAACAGCTCTCTCCTCATGTATTCTGGGAGAAGAAAAACCTTATTTCTTTCACCTTTTGGGTTCCACAGCATTTTTCAACAACCTTTAGTTATAACACATCAAAGGAAAGTTTTCATGTAAAATGGAGTCATGATTCTTGAGTTCAGAGACTGCTTCCTGGTTTTGTTGTTCAGTCGCTCGGTCGTGTCTGACTCTTTTGGACCCCATGGACTGCAGCATGTCAGGCTTCCCTGTCCTTCAGTATCTCCCAGAGATAGTTTCCTGATATAAACTGGCTCAAAGCAGCTAATTATTAGATCTTTGACTGCTACTGCTACTGCTGCTGCTAAGTCGCTTCAGTCGTGTCCGACTCGGTGCGACCTCAGAGACGGCAGCCCACCAGGCTCCCCCGTCCCTGGGATTCTCCAGGCAAGAACAGTGGAGTGGGTTGCCATTTCCTTCTCCAATGCATGAAGGTGAAAACTGAAAGTGACGTTGCTCAGTCGTGTCGGACTCTTAGCAACCCCATGGACTGCAGCCTACCAGGCTCCTCCATCCACGGGATTTTCCAGGCAAGAGAACTGGAGTGGGGTGCCATTGCCTTCTCCAAGATCTCTGACTATCGACCATTAATTACCTATTTACTTTTTCTCTGATTTTCTCATTTGTGTACATCATTGTTGTTGCTGATCAGTTGCTCAGTCGTGTCTGACTCTTTGCAACCACGTGGACTGTAGCCTACCAGGTTCCTCTGTCCCTGGGATTTCCCAGGCAAGAACAGTGGAGTGGGTTGTCATTTCCTCCTCCAGAGGATTTTCCTGACCCAGGGATTGAACCTGTGTCTCTTACATCTCCTGTACTGGCAAGCAGGTTCTTTACCACTAGCGCCACCTGGGATGCAAAAGTGAGTCTAAACAAACTTCCAAGACAGATGAGACCTCCCTTGGTAAAAAAAAAAACACCTGAAGAAAATTTCATCCCAGGGCAAGGGCAGCCAGAATAGATCTGCTACCACCGCAGAACTTCATGGAGGAAGAAAAGCCAGCTGGTCTCTGAGAGCTGTCCTGGGGCTGAGGCTGTGACTGCATGTAACTCATCTGCCTGTTCCCAGCGGCAGTGAGCTTGATGGGCGGGAGGATCTGTCCCGCACCCTGGAAAAGAATTCAAGGAAAGGACCTTGAATATTCATTCGGAGGACTGAGGCTGAAGCTGAAGCTCCAACACTTTGACCACCTGATGATAATAGCCAATTCACTGGAAAAGACCTTGATGTTGGGAAAGATTGAGAACAGGAGGAAAAGGGGGCGGCAGAGGATGAGACGGTTAGATGGCATCATCAACTCAGTGGACGTGAATATGAGCAAACTCCGGGAGATGGTGAAGGTCAGGGAAGCCTGGAGTGCTGCAGTCCATGGGGTTGCAAAGAGTCAGACATGACTGAGTCAATGAAAAACAGCAAACTGATTTCTCTGGCCTTACATATCTTACAGTTCTATGGCGAAGTGTTAGGCTTGGAATCTACCCTAGCTTGAGCACTTTCTTTGGCTGGGCCTTATCCTTTGGCTGGCTACTTTCCTAAGAGCAGGATGGAAGACACTTGGGTAGAATCACAAAGTGACAGGACAGGACAAGACTCACATCCGGTTTATCACTCGTCTTCTGATGGCTTCCAGGTCTGAAGACCAGCTCTCTTAGTTTATCAAAACCATCAGGCTTCCTAAAAAGTGGCCCCAACCCTACCCACTAACTCACAGTTTCACCTGGTGTTGATCTTCTCACAGAGAGCTAGCTCTATGATGGAGCCTTTCAAGGATGCTGAACATCATGCTCCAGACGTGCTGTGCCTTGTAAGAGGTTGTCCACAGGCTGACCAGGTCTTCCTTGGCTGTCCTTAGATCGAAAGTTGGGATCTCTGGCAGTCCGAGCTCCACATGTTTTTGTCCAAGGTGGATCTTCCATCTCACAAATTCCTTTTTATTAAGCTTTTCTAGATACCACAGCATTGGAGAAGGAAATAGCAACCCACTCCAGTGTTCTTGCCTGGAGAATCCCAGGGACGGGGAGCCTGGTCGGCTGCCGTCTCTGGGGTCGCACAGAGTTGGACACGACTGAAGCAACTTAGAAGCAGCAGCAGCAGATACCACAGCAGGTGGTCAGATTCCACCATCTTGCCTGTCCAGCAGGATCAGACTTAGAAAGAGTCTCCAGGACCAAGGAATTGTGGAATCTAGAAAATAAAGATGGAATCAGAGCACTGCAGCATTATTTACAACAGCCAGGACATGGAAGCAACCTAGATGTCCACTGACAGATGAATGGATAAATAAACTGTGGTACATATACGTGATGGAATGTCACTCAGCCATAAAACAGGAATGCATTTGAGTCAGTTCTGGTGACATGGATGAACCTAGAGCCTGTTATATGGAGCAAAGTAAGTCAGAAAGAGAAAAGCAAACACCATGCATTAACACAAGACTCCAGGACTTTGGCCACCTCATGCGAAGAGTTGACTCATTGGAAAAGACTCTGATGCTGGGAGGGATTGGGGGCAGGAGGAGAAGGGCGCCGGCGACAGAGGATGAGATGGCTGGATGGCATCACTGACTCGATGGACGTGAGTCTGAGTGAACTGCGGGAGTTGGTGATGGACAGGGAGGCCTGGCGTGCTGCGATTCATGGGGTTGCAAAGAGTTGGAAACGACTGAGCGACTGAACTGAACTGAATGGGACCTAGAAAAAATGGTACTGCTGGACCTATTTGCAGGGCAGGAAGAGAGACACAGACACAGAGAACAAACTCGTGGACAGGGCGGGAGAAGGAGCGGGTGGGACGAATTGAGAGAGTAGCACTGAAACATATATGCTACTATAAGCAAAACAGATGGCTGGTGGGAAGCTGCCATCTATCCAGGGAGCTCAACCCCGGGCTCTGTGATGACCTAAAGAGGTGTGATGAGCAGGGCGGGTGGGAAGGAGGTTCAGGAGGGAAGGAGACCTGTGCATACCTATGGCGGCTTCATGTTGACGTATAGCAGAAACCAACACAACATTGTAAAGCAATTATCCTTCAACTTAAAAAAAAAATCAATTGATTTTTAAAAAGGCAAAAAGAAGGTAAAAAATTAAGACAAAAAAAGAGAAAAAGATGGAATCAGAAAACCCAACTACACAGCAGCATCAATTCATTTGAAGTTGACATAGTAGAAAAAGAGAACCCACTGCAGTGAGAAGCCCAAGCACCACAACTAGAGAAAAACCCCCCCTCAGGGCAACTAGAGAAGGCCCACCCAGCAACGAAGACCCAGCACAGCCAAAAATAAAGTTACAAAAAATTAAAGGCCTTTAATATATTTAAACACCAACTTAGCATTTCCTCTTTTAAGAACCTATGTTCATCACAGCACTGTTTATAATAGCCAGGACATGGAAACAACCTAGATGTCCATCAGCAGATGAATGGATAAGAAAGCTGTGGTACATATACACAATGGAGTATTACTCAGCCATTAGAAAGAATACATTTAAATCAGTTCAAATGAGATGGATGAAACTGGAGCCGATTATACAGAGTGAAGTAAGCCAGAAAGAAAAACACCAATACAGTATACTAACACATA
>SJYQ01001950.1:319160-550797 GCA_006410935.1 Redunca redunca
GGTTCAGGATTGGGAACTCATGTACACCCGTGGCGGATTCATGTCAATGTATGGCAAAACCAGTACAGTATTGTAAAGTAAAATAAAGTAAAAATAAAAATTAAAAAAAAAAGAACCTATGAAGAAGAACCACTAGGTGTCAAGCTTTTGGTGTTCTTTAAACTGTCCTATATAATGGTGTATAGTCAGAAACTGACAAAGCATGATTAAACATTTCGACCATATCCAGGTTGTGTAGTATAAACCCAACTAACGTCATGCTCTCAAAGAACACTTAAAGAGACAGAGCTCACACTACTATGTTCAGGGAAATCTTAAGTCGCGTAAAAGTACTCATAAGGTCTCTCCAGTTTTTTAACACACCAGTGGAAGGAAGTGCATCTCTTCAACACTGGCTGTATTTCTGCAGCACAGTTGTTTTCTTCTTTTTAAGCCTTGATTCTCAGTGTTTTTTCAATAAACATAAGATTATGCAATGATAAAAGGTAAGCCTTACAGAAAAAGGAACCCTCTTACACTGTTGGTGGGACCGTAAGGGGTGTGATGCCACTGTAGAAAACAGAATGTAAGGGTCTCAAAAATCTAATAACAGGACTACCATGTGACCCAGCAATTTCACTCCTGCATACAGATCTGAAAACTAAAACAGAAACACTAATTCAGAAGGATACATGCACCCAGATGTTCACAGCAGCATTATTTACAGTAGCCAGGAAACAGAAACAACCTAAGTGTCCATCAGCAGAGGACTGGATAAAGATATGGTACATGTATACAATGGAATACTACCCAACCATAAAAAGAATGAAATTCTGCCGTTTGCTGCAATACAGGGGGGCTCAGAGGGCATTATGCTAAGTGAATAAGTCAGACAGAGGAAGACAAATACATACACCACTTACATGTGGAACAAAAAAGACAATGAACTCTAATGAATATGACAAAAAAGAAGCAGACCCACAGATACAGGGAACACACTAGCGGTTACCAGCAGAGAAAGCTGGGAGGAGCACAACAGGGATAGGGGGAGTGGGAGGCGCACACTATTGGATATAGCCTAGGCCAGGAGTCCCCAGCCTCTGGGATCTAATGCCTGATGATCCGAGGTGGAGCTGATGTAATAACAGTAATAAAAATAAAGTGCACAGTCAGTGTGCTTGAATCATCCCGAAACCATCCTCCACCCCCATCCATGGAACAAAATCAGTCCCTGGTGCCAAAGAGGTTAGGAACCCCTAGAATAGGCTATCAGGGGACTTCCCTGGGGTCCGGTAGCTAAGACTCCGAGTTCCCAACGCTGGACGGCCAGTTTCGACCCCCAGTCAGGGAACTAGATCCCACATACCACACACACACACACAAAAAAAATCCCAACACACACACACACACACAAAAATCCCAAGTGCCACATCTAAAAGAGCCTTCACAGCCAAATAAACAAATATTAAAAATAAGTTATAAGAACGTATTGGGCTTCCCTGGTGGCTCAGTGGTAAAGAATCTACCTGCCAATGCAGGAGACATGGGTTCGATCCCTGGGTCAGGAAGATCCCCTGGAGGAGAAAATGGCAACCCACTCCAATATTCTTGCCCGGAGAATCCCATGGACAGACATAGCCTGTCAGGCTACAGTCCAGGGGGCCGCAAAGAGCTGGACAAGATTTAGTGACTAAACAACGAAAAACAATGTATTGTACAACACTGGGAATATAGCCATATTTGGAATTAATAATCACCATAAATGGAGTGTAACCTTTAAAAATCGCATAAAAAAAAACTTTAAAAAGTCAAGCTTCACCAAAGCCATCCCTCCCACTAAGTCTTTTTCACCTCGTCTTCCTCTGAGCCTCCTCCCTGGGACTCAGACTCATTGTATGAGCTGAGACGGAGTCCAGCAGGCCCCAGAGACTTCACACAGAGAAGCACTGTGGTATCCTGACTACACAAGTCATGTGGCTGAATACCTGTCGACCACCCATGGGACACTCTGAGCACCTCTGATCAAACCTTCTGGAGTATTTGTGCCTTCCTCTTTCACTTGGGCGGCCCTGGATATTCACAGGAGCAAGATTTTTGTCGGGAGCCAGTACGAGAGATCTCATCCATGGCAAAGGTCATGTGGAAGAGAACTGTAAAGCAAGGCTTTAGGACTTGAGGGGCTCCCTAGACTGTTCAAGCATCTACCCCAAAACCAGAATCTGTCTGTCTTACTATTTTGTGTCTTTTACGAACTCTCTTGACATCAACAGGGGGTTATCTCCGACCACCTTTTTTTGGAGAAAATCAACTTAGGGCTCCAGCTAATAAGTCTCTTGGACATGAGAAGAATATTTTAAATCAAACCCCCTCTGTTAACATTTTAGCCTGTTTGGCAGGTTTATCTAGACTTTTATAGCTATACATATGATTGTTTACAGCCTCTCAACAGTGAGAGGCATGGGAAGCCTAAAATATAGAGCCTTTTAAAGAGTTAAAAGTTATTAGAGTAGTGTTGGTGTAGGATTTTATTATTGGGCCAATGTTTGTTGTTAAGTTTTTATATCTCTTATCTACTGTGTACCTGGGAGTGTATTAGTTAACATAGTTGGAATGTAAAAAAAAACAAGTGTAGCCTTGAAATTAACCACATCAGACTTTTGAGCTAATTGGTTCTTTCTTGTAACTCACTGCACCTTTGCTCTGTGAGAAATATAACTCTGTTTAATACTTTCTGAGGCTGACATAGATTAAAAATATAAAGAAAAAACACTTTGAGGAAAAATAAGTTTTCTGGTTGAGCAACCTTTATCAAAAGAGGGTCATAAAATGTTCACAGGCCTCCAAGGCCAGAAGATAATATACACAGTATTGTTTATGGGAAAGGCATGCAGAAAAAATCCTGGTTTTGATAAAGACAAAACAGATGTAATGTTTAGGCTGACTCTGTATGACTTTACATCTTTCATTTCCCTCTAAGTACAAGTTAAGGTATAAAAGTCCCTTTTAAAAAAATAAAATGATGGGCCTCGCTCACCGAAGAAGCTTGGTCACCCCGTGTTTTTCTTTTTTTCT
Organism: Redunca redunca; assembly: GCA_006410935.1. Lineage (NCBI taxonomy): Eukaryota > Metazoa > Chordata > Mammalia > Artiodactyla > Bovidae > Redunca > Redunca redunca. Next base: position 322,212 of record SJYQ01001950.1, read on the forward strand.
CTCTTTCTTTCTTTCTCTCTCCCTTTCCTTCCCTCTCTTTTTCAGGCTGATCCCTTGGAACACAGAGGCTCTCTGCATTCACTTTCCTGCCTGAACTTCTAACACTTTATTAGCTTTCTGTGTAAACCAAAAAATATCAGCCTCTTTCTCTCCTCTGTTTTCTTATCTACAACATTCTTTCCTTATCTCTCTCTAAATCATCCTCCGACGCCGTTTCTCCTTTGGGTTCCCCTGGATCCTGTAGGGGCTGGACCCCGACAGACTTTGGTTTCCTTCTTTTTTTCTTAAGTGTAAGCAAAATTTGCTGTTTGAAATTGGCTCCTGAAGGTTGGCCTCCATTTGAATTCTGTTTCTGTTACCTCCTGCATGTCACTTCTTCAGCGAAGGGATCATTGTGCAGGTCTTCCCTAGTAGTTCAGCTGGTAAAGAATCTGCCTGCAGTGCGGGAGATCTGGATTTGATCCCTGGCCTGGAAGATCCCCTGGAGAAGGGAAAGGCTACTGCCTCCAGTATTCTGGCCTGGAGAATTCCATGGGCTGTATACTCCATGGGGTTGCAAAGAGTCGGAAAGAGAATATGAAGTACCCATAGGTCCTGCATTTAAGAGTTGTTGTTGCCCCCAGTGGCCACAAGGCACAGCATTTCTTCCTGCACTGCTCTGCGTATTGGGGAAACCTGAGCCTTCCCAAGGGCTTCCCTGATAGCTCAGTTGGCAAAGAATCCGCCTGCAATGCAGGAGACCCTGATTCTATTTCTTCCCAAATACTGTGTTCCAGCAATTGGAAAGTGTGGTGAAAAGTGCAGAACAGACACATAGGGCCCAAGTGTCATTCCTTATGCCCCTTACCCTTCACCATGCCAATCCCTGCCAAAGTAATATGCCAAGGTAGCTGTCCTAGGTAGGTGAAATTTCTGAGAGGCTTGGAAGTAAGAACCCCCTGACCAAAAGAGGTGGAGACAGTGTGAGTTTTCAAATCTCTTTCAACTCAGACAGTCTATCATTTTCTAGGTGCAAGAGGCTTGCTTTAGGTGTAGGAGGACCGTTTGAATTTTAAGGTGGCGGTCCCAAGTATGGGGTGCAGGTGGTCAGGGTATTACTGCAGCTCACAGCTGGCACCACCTTTCCAGCTCCCTCATAGAGACCACAGTTTGACCTGGAAGTCAAGACCACTAAACCCAGGCATGAGAGAGCAGCACGGGGGTTGGAGGCCTGGGGAGAATGCAGTAGACACTGGTTTGGGGGTTTCTCCTGCAGTGACTTTTGCTTTCTCTTGGAGGATAGCTGGGTTATACAGCTGTTTTTGGTGCAAGGCCATGCAGTTATACATACACACGTGCCTGTTCCTTATCTGTTTGTATTCACGTAGAGCTTGTGAGAGGGTGTGGAATCCATGTCCTTATTCTACGGAGCAAGTTCCTGTTCATCTTTCGTCTACTTGTGTATTTATCTACCTAGAATTTTATATGGTAATATATGGTAATACCATTCTCCTCAGCTACTTCCTCTTCCACTCCCCTGCATTCTTTCCCTTTGATAAAGTCTAAGTTTTCTAGGCTGCTGAATCTGCTTGGTCTACTAATTTTTTTCCACCTGGGTTCAGATTTCACCAGTAAGTGATAGCACGTTCTTTCGGCCTTTGGCTGACGTCCTGACTTAGTGTGAGCATCGCCAGGTCCACATCTACGTTGCTGCAGTTGGCCCCACTTCATTCTCCTGTGTGTGTCAGTCGCAGCCCGTGAACGTGTGCAGAACATCCCCAGCCTCCATCCGTCCGTGGATCGAGTTTTGGTTGCTTGCGTGCCCTGGCTCTTGTAAACAGCACCACAAAGAACACAGGAGGCATGTGCGTCCTGGAGGGGCACTTTTCCCAGGGTCTAGGCCCCGGAGGCGGACTGCAGCATCCCAGGCTGCTTTTTGTGTCTAAAGGAGCCTGCGTGCACTTCCTATAGTGGCTGTTGTCAACCGCTTTCCCCCTGCAGCCTAGGAGGGCTCCCTGTTCTCCTGGCCTTCTGCAGTACTTGTACACTTTCTGCTACCTGCTGCCAATGAGAGCTCCCTGTAGTTCTGGTGGGCCTTCCTCTTTGATTTGGGTGGCCCAGGATTTCCACAGGAGCAGGATTCTGGTTTCCTTTTTGTTTCAGTGTAAGAAAAAATTGCTGTTTGAATTGGCTCCTGAACTCCAGCCTTCTTTGAATTCTTCTTCTGTTACCTCCTGCATGTCATTTCTCCAGGGAGAGGACCATTCAGAGCCCCACAGGTCTGGTGAATGTGACAGGCCCAGACTCAGGTTTAGAGTTGTTGTTGCCTGAGAGGACCACAAGGCAGCAGCATATCTTCCTGCCCCACACCGGGTACCGAAGGAACCAGAGCCTTGGCAGACTGTGCTCCTGGGCTGGAAAGCACGGTGCAAGTGCGGACGGTCCCACAGAGCCAGTGTCATCCCCTCTGCCCCTCACCCCTCACCTCCCAAGGCCTATCCCAACCCCTACTAAGGTGCTATGCTGAGGCCGCTGTCCTAGGCAGCTGGAGCTTCTCTAAGGACTGAGGCTTGACGTAAGAACCCCAAGACCAGGAGAGGTGGAAACATGTTGTCTTTTAAAGCTCTTCCAATCCAGGCTATCCATTTATTTCGGTGTAAAAAGCTTGGAATGTGACCACTGTGGTTCCATCTAGAGAGGCCCAGGCAGTGTGGATTCAATGGGGTATTAGAAAACTGCTGCATAGAGATCTGGTATGGATCTTTTGAGTTGCCAGTGGAAAAAAACCTGCAGGCCAAAGTCCACACTGATTGTTTTACAGCCAACAGGCATCCAGCTGGTGGCAGCTATGATGTTTGAAGAGGGGAAACTGTAACATGCTAGTTACACCTCATGCCAGACAAACCTGGGTTTGATTTTCTCAGCTACCATCCGTAAGTTGTATGACCTTGGGTGTTTCATAACCATTCTGAGCCTCAGTTCCCCCATCTGTAAAATGGGTATTACACCACCCAGTTCCATGGCTTATTTTAAGGTTTAAATGAGATAATGCATGTAAACCGCCCATCACATTACCTAGCATGTAGGAAGTGCACAGGAGATGATTAACACTTCCTGCCTTAATGGTAGAAAAGTAACCCTAGATTTTCAACATCTCAAGTACGTATCACATCTGTACACACCATGTGTGGTGGAAGAATGCTTCAGAGAGGGGAAAACGCAGAGAGAAAGTTCTGCTGGGGCCGGAGTTCTGCATGAGGGAAGCACCCTCCATAACTGGATGAGCATACTTTGCAGCTGATGAGGTTTGAGAAGGTGGGTGGAAGCAGCTGGTGTACAGTGGAGAGGATCTGGGCTTTGTATGTGCCAAGTTTCAGATCCTCTGTGACATCAAGAAAGGGCCTTGGTTTCCCTAAGCTTCTGTCTCAAGACTAAATAATGAGATGATAACTATGGAAGGAGGTTGTCCAGGAATACCTGGCCTCAGAGGAATAGTGGTCAGCTCCGCAGTCTGTGTGTGTCCCTGGCAGCCCCCAAGCTGCTCTGCAGCAGCTGTGGTGTCCAGTGAGGGGCTGCAGCTGTGTTGCATGGGGCATGGCTTGTGAGAGTGGGTCATGACCCAGTTCTCAGGTTCCTGGGGCAGTGGCAGAGCGTGAGTGTTTGGCTTGGCAAGGAAAGCACTAATACTGTGGCCACCTGATATAAAGAGTAGAATCATTGGAAAATACCATGATGCTGGGAAAGACTGAAAGCAAAAGAAGAGGGCAGCAGAGGATGAGATGGTTGGATGGCATCACTGACTTAACAGACATGAATTTGAGCAAACTCTGGGAGCCAGTGAAGGACAGGGAAGCCTGGCGTGCTGCAGTCCATGGGGCCTCTAAGAGTCAGATACAACTTCAAGACCGAACAACAACAAAGGAGACAAAAGACCTGTACTCTGAAAACTATGTGACACTGATGAAAGAAATCGAAGATGACACAAGCAGAGGCATACTGTAGACTGGAAGAATCAATACTGCCAACATGACTATGTGACTATACTACCCAAGGCAATCTACAGATTCAATGCAACCCCTATCAAATTACCAATGGCATTTATCACAGAACCAGAACAAAAAAATCTTAAAATTTGTACAGAGCCACAAAAGACCCTAAATAGCCAAAAGCAATCTTTAGAAAGAAAATAGAATTGGAGAAATCAGGCTCCCTGACTTGAGACCATATTACAAAGCTCTAGTCATCAAAACATTATGGTATTGGCATTAAAATATAAGTCAACAGAACAGGACAGAAAACCCAGAAATAAACCCACACACCTATGGTCAACTAATCTGCAACAAAGGAGGCAAGACTACACAATGGAGGAAAGACAGTCTCTTCAATAAACAGTGCTGAAAACTAGATCAGTTCAGTTCAGTCACTCAGCCGTGTCTGACTCTTTGCAACCCCACAAATCGCAGCATGCCAGGCCTCCCTGTCCATCACCAACTCCCACAGTTCACTCAGACTCACATCCATTGAGTCAGTGATGCCATCCAGCCATCTCATCCTCTGTCATCCCCTTCTCCTCCTGCCCCCAATCCCTCCCAGCATCAGAGTCTTTTCCAATGAGTCAACTTTTCACATGACGTGGCCAAAGTACTGGAGTTTCAGCTTTAGCATCATTCCTTCCAAAGAACACCAAGAGCTGATCTCCTTCAGAATGGACTGGTTGGATCTCCTTGAAGTTCAAGGGACTCTCAAGAGTCTTCTCCAATACCACAGTTCAAAAGCATCAATTCTTCAACACTCAGCTTTGTTTACAGTCCAACTCTTACATCCATACATGACCACTAGAAAAACCATAGCCTTGACTAGACAGACCTTTGTTGGCAAAGTAATGTCTCTGCTTTTCAATATGCTATCTAGGTTGGTCACAACTTTTCTTCCAAGGAGTAAGAGTCTTTTAATTTCATGGCTGCAGTCACCATCTGCAGTGATTTTGGAGCCCAAAAAAATAAAGTCTGACACCGTTTTCACTGTTTCCCCATCTATTTCCCATGAAGTGATGGGATCAGATGCCGTGATCTTCGTTTTCTGAATGTTGAGCTTTAAGCCAACTTTTTCACTCACCTCTTTCACCTTCATCAAGAGGCTTTTTAGTTCCTCTTCACTTTCTGCCATAAGGGTGGTGTCATCTGCATATTTGAGGTTATTGATATTTCTCTTGGCAATCTTGATTCCAGCTTATGCTTCTTCCAGCCCAGCATTTCTCATGATGTACTGTGCATATAAGTTAAATAAGCAGGGTAACAATATACAGCCTTGACGTACTCCTTTTCCTATTTGGAACCAGTCTGTTGTTCCATGTCCAGTTCTAACTGTTGCTTCCTGACCTGCATATAGGTTTCTCAAGATGGAATTCCAGTTGAGCTCTTTCAAATTCTGAAAGATGATGCTGTGAAAGTGCTGCACTCAATATGCCAGCAAATTTGGAAAACTTGGCAGTGGCCATAGGACTAGAAAAGGTCAGTTTTCATTCCAATCCCAAAGAAAAGCAATGCCAAAGAATGCTCAAACTACCACACAATTGCACTCATCTCACATGCTAGTAAAGTAATGCTCAAAATTCTCCAAGCCAGGCTTCAGCAATACATGAACCGTGAACTTCCACATGTTCAAGCTGGTTTTAGAAAAGGCAGAGGAACCAGAGATTAAATTGCCAAAATCTGCTAGATCATCAAAAAAGCAAGAGAGTTCCAGAAAAACATCCATTTCCGCTTTATTGACTATGCCAAAGCCTTTGACTGTGTGGATCATAATAAACTGTGGAAAATTCTGAAAGAGATGGGAATACCAGACCACCTGAAAACTAGATAGCTACATGTAAAAAAAATGAAATTATAAATTCTTTAACACCATACCGTAAGTACCTTACATATGAACCTTCAAGCTGCAAACATTCAAAGATGCAAACATGTGTTCACATGTCCACTTAAGTGAGCTCGTGTCTGTGGCATACAATGTCGCATGCATGCATCCTCTACAAGTGGTTGTGCATTTGTGTACTTTACTGTGCAGGGCTGTATAGAGCACAGTAGTACATCTTTATTTCAAGCTAGATCTGCAAGAAGATGACTTCACTGAAGCAAGCTCGTCCTTGCTATGCAACACGAGGAGCTTACTAATGAAGACCTGATGGAACTGGAGACCCAGAGAAAGGATAAAGAGAGACACGAGAAAGAAGTAACTACAGAACCAAAGAGACGGACAACATAGGAAATGGGAAGGGGATTTGCTTCGAGGAAGCACTGTTCATTTTTGAGGCACAGGACCTGAGCGTAGAACGGCACACGAAGGTTGCAGCGGCCACTCAGAATGCAACCCAGTGCTACCACGTCATCTATGGCAAGAAAAAAAGAGCCACCACACAGACATCATTGGATCAGTCTTTCAAGAGGGTAGACAGAATTGAATCCAGCAAGGAAGCAGAGCCTGTGCCGTCATCAGCGCGCCTGCGTGAACTTGCGGCTTGCCCTCAATCTCCCATCGCAGAGGGCCCTTCAGCTCTGCTGTCTCCACCTCCTCTTCCTCCTCCTCCAGTCACTCTTCGTGCATATTCTCTCGATGCCAGCCCCTGTGTACCAGCTATTACACTCTACTTTTCAAAGTTCTGTACTGTAAGATTTTAAATGCTTTATTTTGTTTGTTTTTTATGTATTCAGTTCAGTTCAGTCACTCAGTCGTGTCCAACTCTGCGACCCCATGAACCACATCACGCCAGGCCTCCCTGTCCGTAACCAATTCCCAGAGCCCACCCAAACCCATGTCCATTGAGTCAGTGATGCCATCCAACCATCTCATCCTCTGTCGTCCCCTTCTCCTCCTGCCCCCAACCCCTCCCAGCATCAGGGTCTTTTCCAATGAGTCAATTCTTTGCATCAGGTGGCCAAAGTATTGGAGTTTGAGCTTCAACATCAGTTCTTCTAATGAACACCCAGGACTGATCTCCTTTAGGATGGACTGGTTGGATCTCCTTGTAGTCCAAGGGACTCTCAAGAGTCTTCTCCAACACCACAGTTCAAAAGCATCAATTCTTCGGTGCTCAGCTTTCTTTATAGTCCAACTCTCACATTCATACATGACTACTGGAAAAACCATAGCCTTGACTAGACAGACCTTTGTTGACAAAGTAACGTCTCTGCTTTCTAATATGCTGTCCAGACTGATACAAATCATGGCAATAGCTTTTTTGATTCATCTCTCAGAGTAATGAAAAAAAAACAAAAATAAACAAATGTAACCCAACTATACTCAAAAGCTTTTGCACATCAAAGGAAACAATAAACAAAATGAAAAGAAAACCCACAGACTGAGAGAAAATATTTGCAAATGATGTGACCAACAAGGGATTAGTCTCCAAAATTCACAAAGAGTTCATGTGGCTTAATATTATCAACACAAAGAACCCAATCAAAAAATGGGCTGAAGACTTAAACACACATTTCTCCAAGACATACAAATGGCCAAGAGGCACATGAAAAGATGTTCAGCACCACTAGTAGAGAAATGCAAATGAGATATTAATTCACACCAGTCATAACAGTTATCATAAAAAATCCACAAAAAGGACTTCACTGGTGCTGCAGTGATTAAGAATTTGCCTGCTAATGCAAGGCACACAGGTTTGATCCCTGGTCCAGGAAGATCCAACAGGCATGTGGCAACTAAGCCCCTGTACCACAATTAATGAAGCCCATGCGTCCCTGAGCCCAAGAGCTGCAACTACTAAGGCTGGCACACCTAGAGCCCATGCTCTGATGAAAAAAAAAAGCTACAGCAATGAGAAGCCCACACACCGCAATGAAGAGTAGACCCCACTCACCGCAACCAGAGAAAGTCCATATGCAGCAACGAAGACCCAGCACAGCCAAAAATAAAATTTAAAAATATTTAAATATATATATTTTTTTAATCCACAAATAATAAATGCTGCAGAGAGTGTGGAGAAATGGAAACTCTCCTACACTTGTTAGTGGGAATGTAAATTGGTGCCACCACTATGGAAAAAGGTATGCAGGCTCCTTAAGAAACTGAAAACAGATACTGTACATTCCTGCAAACCCACTCCTGGGCATGTACCCAGAGAAAACATGGTTCAAAAGGATACATGCACTGCAATATTCACTGAAGCACTGTTTACAAAAGCCAAGACATGCATGCAACCTAAGTGTTCAGTGAGAGAAGACAGGATAAAGATGATGTGTACATAAATACAATGGAATATTGCTCAGCCACTAAAAAGAATGAAATAATGCCATTTGCAGCAACATGGAATGACCTAGAGATTGGCATACTGAATGAAGTAGGTCAGACAAAAAAGAAATACTGTATTTCTCACATGTGGAATCTAAAAAAAGAAAGACAGAAATGAGCTTATTTGGAAAACAGATTCACAGATTCAGAGAAGGAACTTATGGTTGGAGGAGGGGGCTAGGGAGTCTGGAACGGCTTGTACACTGTTATATTTAAAATGGGTAACCAACAAGGACCTACTGTATAGCACAGGGATCTCTGCTCAATATTATATAACAAGCTAAATGGGAAAACAATTTGAAAAAGAATAGATCCATGTATTATTGAATTACTTTGCTGTATAACTGAATCACTTCATTGTACACCTGAAACTAACACAACAATATCAACCTTCCAATAATATTAAAACAAAGAAGGACTTGCCTGGCAGTCCACTGGTTAAAAATACGCCTGCCAGGGCAGGGCAAACGCACTGGATGCCTGATCCAGGAAAATCCTGCGTGCCACTGGGCAGCGAAGCCCTCAGCAACAGCCTGTGCTCCACAACAAGAAGCCACTGCAGTGAGAAGCCCCCACGCCACAATTAGAGACGCCCCCACGCCGCAGCTAGAGACGCCCCCACGCCACAACTAGAGAGAGCCTGTGCGCAGCAACCACAGTACAGCCAAGGCTAAATAAACACAATTTTTAAAAAGAGAGATTCCACTCTCCTAAAAACTATAAAGGAAAATACAAAAAGTGGGTCCAGTGAGGAACATACTACATACTGAAAAAGGAAACATCATACACATGATAAAAATATATATAATATTTTGTCAGAACAGAGACCACACAGTCATATCGATAAATGTACACGGACAGCTTTCCTATTTCTTAAAAGACACACTTTCAAATTAACTTATAGAGCAAAACTCAACTCTATAACAGAATAAAGAAACTTATCTAAAAGTGATTAAAAAATATAAGGAACAAATGTATTTAAGGAAAATGTAAACAATAAGAAAGCAAGTGTTGTAATTCTGGTATCAGACATGATGGAATTGAGATCAAAAGCAGTACATACTAAAAAACAACATTTCATGATAAAAAGATGAATTCAAGATAAATGTAAATTAGAAATACCTATGTACCACAGCAAGTACTATGATAAAGCAGAATAAAGGAGTTATAAATAAAGATTCAAAACTAAACAGAAGACATCAACATACACGCAATACCAGTGTGGAAAAAACACAAAAGGACACGGAATATAGAAACTAAAAAAACCGTATCAGTATCTTTAAACTCCCACAACAAATAATTTCCTTTTTAAGTGCACGTGAAACATTCACAAAAATCGATCACGTGATCAAATCAATGGACATGAATTTGAGCAAACGCCAGGAGATGGTGAGGGACAGGGACGCCTGGTGTTCTGCGGTCCATGGGGTCCCAAAGACTCAAACAACTTAGAGACTGAACAACAACAAAATTAAGTCTCAAAAAATGTTTCAATATGTTCCATAAAGTAGAAACAGTATAAAGAATACTCTTTGGTCACACAATTAAGAGTAGAAATTAAAAACAAAATAAAAAGGTTCTTTCACTTGGTAATTTCAAAGCTTTCTAACAAAGTCTTTGGTAAAAGGGGAAATACAAACTAACACAATAAATTAGTCAATACTAAAGACAATACCAGGGCTTCTCTGGTGGTCCAGTGGTTAAGAATCCATCTTGGAACGCAAGGGACCCAGTTTGAGCCCTGGTCTGGCAAGAGTGCACATGCCACAGGGCGACTAAGTCCATGTGCCACAGCGACCAAGCCGCGCTCCAGAGCCCGTGAGCCGCAGCTACTGAGTCCATGCACCACAACTCCTGAAGCCTGAATGACCTGGAGCCTGCGCTCTGCAGCAAGAAAATCCACCCCAACTACCTCAACCACTCGCCACAACTAGAGAACACCCAGCCAAAGCAACAAAGACCCAGTACAGCCAAAAATATAAATAAATAAATAATTTAGAAAAGAAATACAATACCAAGTGTTGGAAAAAATATGGAGCAACTGAAACACTTATACAATAAGGTGGGGAAATAAACTGGTTCAACCACTTTAGAATAGTATTTGGCCATTTATACGAAAGCTAAACACATTCCTCCTTATGACCCAGCAATTTTTCTGACAGACACATACATAGATAAACACACATATATATACATGCAAAAGGCACGAGTATATATGCCTATAAGATGACATGTAGGGGCTTTCCTGGCAGCTCACTGTAAAGAATCTGCCTGCCAATGCAGGGGACACTGCTTTGATCCCTGGTCTAGGAAGATTACACGTGCCGCGGAGCAACTAAGCCTGTGCTTCCCAACTGCTAAGCCGCCACTCCAGTGCCATGAGCTGCAACTACTGAGGCCCACATGCCCCAGAGCACGTGCTCTGCAAAAAGAAAAACCCCTGCAATAAGAAGGCCACACACTGCGACCAGAGGGTAGCCCCTGCTCACTGCAGCCAGAGAAAGCCTGCACACAGCAACAAAGACCCAGCACAGCCAAAGACAAAAAAATAATTTTAAAAAGACATGTATTAGAACATTCACAGCTGCTTCAAAATTAATAGCCAAACACTGGAAACAAGCATAGGAACAAAAGAAAAGCTAAAATACAGTATGAATTTATACGCTGAAATATTGTAAAGCAATGACCAAAAAGGATGGGGATACAGAGCAAAGTGACATCACACAGTATTTTCAGTAAAATAAACTACCACAAAGTAGCACATACTTTTAAACACAGTTCAAATTCAAGCAAAACTGCTGTTTTAAGTAGGCAATCCCATAAACTGCAGCACACCAGGCCTCCCTGTCCATCACCAACTCCTGGAGTCCACCCAAAGTCCATCAAGTCGGTGATGCCATCCAACCATCTCATGCTCTTTCATCCCCTTCTCCTCCTGCCCCCAATCCCTCCCAGCATCAGGGTCTTTTCCAATGAGTCAGCTCTTTGCATGAGGTGGCCAAAGTATTGGAGCTTCAGCTTCAATATCAGTCCTTCCAAAAAACACCCAGGGCTGATCTCCTTTAGGATGGACTGGTTGGATCTCCTTGCAGTCCAAGGGACTCTCAAGAGTCTTCTCCAACACCACAGTTCAAAAGCATCAATTCTTCAGAGCTCAGCTTTCTTATGGTCCAACTCTCACATCCATACATGACTACTGGAAAAACTATAGCCTTGACTAGATGGACCTTTATCAGCAAAGTAATGTCTCTGCTTTTTAATATGCTGTCTAGGTTGGTCATAACTTTCCTTCTAAGGAGTAAGCGTCTTTTAATTTCATGGCTGCAGTCACCATCTGCAGTGATTTTGGAGCCCCCCAAAATAAAGTCTGTCACTTTCCTTTTTTTCCCCATCTATTTCCCATGAAGTGATGGGACCAAATGCCATGATCTTAGTTTTCTGAATGTTGAATTTTAAGCCAGACTTTTCACTCTCCTCTTTCACTTTTATCAAGAGGCTCTTCAGTTCCTCTTTATATTCTGCCATAAGGGTGGTGTCATCTGCATTTCTGAGGTTATTGATATTTCTTCCAGCAATCTTGATTCCAGCTTGTGCTTTATCCAGCCTGGCATTTCTCATGATGTACTCTGCATATAAGTTAAATAAGCAGGGTGACAATATACAGCTTTGACGTACTCCTTTTCCTATTGGGAGTGAGTCTGTTGTTCCATGTCCAGTTCTAAGTGTTGCTTCCTAACCTGCATACAGGTTTCTCAGGAGGCAAGTCAGGTGGTCTGGTATTCCCATCTCTTTCAGAATTTTCCACACTTTATTGTGATCCACACAGTCAAAGGCTTTGGCATAGTCAATAAAGCAGAAGTAGATGTTTTTCTGGAACTCTTGCTTTTTTGATGATCCAACGATGTTGGCAATTTGATCTCTGGTTCCTCTGCCTTTTCTAAATCCAGTTGGAACATCTGGAAGTTCACAGTTCATGTATTGTTGAAGCCTGGCTTGGAGAATTTTGAGCATTACTTTGCTAGCATGTAAGAAGAGTGCAATTGTGTGGTAGTTTGAACATTCTTTGGCATTGCCTTTCTTTGGGATTGGAATGAAAACTGACCTTTTCCAGTCCTGTGGCCACTGCTGAGTTTTCCAAATTTGCTGGCATAGAGTGCAGCACTTTCACAGCATCATCTTTTAGGATTTGAAATAGCTCAATTGAAATTCCACCACCTCCACTAGCTTTGTTTGTAGTGATGCTTCCTAAGGCCCACCTGACTTCACATTCCAGGATGTCTGGCTCTAAGTGAGTGATCACACCATCATGGTTATCTGAGTCGTGAGGATCTTTCTTGTACAGTTCTTCTGTGTACTCTTGCCACCTCTTCTTAATATCTACTGCTTCTTTTACGTCCATACCATTTCTGTCCTTTATTGTGCCCATCTTTGCATGAAATGTTCCCTTGGTATCTCTAAGTTTCTTGAAGAGATCTCTAGTCTTTCTCATTCTGTTGTTTTCCTCTGTTTCTTTTAGTTGATTGCTGAGGAAGGCTTTCTTACCATTCCTTGCTATTCTTTGAACTCTGCATTCAAATAGGTATATCTTTCTTTTTCTCATTGCCGTTAGCTTCTCTTCCTTTCATAGCTATTTGTAAGGCCTCCTCAGACAACCATTTTGCCTTTTTGCGTTTCTTATTCTTGGAGATGGTCTTGATCACTGCCTCCTGTACAATGTCACAAACTTCTGTCCATAGTTCTTCAGGTACTCTGTCTATCAGATCTAATCCCTTGAATCTATTTGTCACTTCCACTGTATAATCACAAAGGATTTGATTTAGGTCACATTCAGTCCTTAAGGTGGACTATTATTCCCCAGAGCTTAAAATTTCCTGACACAGCAAGAAGACATGGGCCTGTTAGGGAGAGAGTGACTTCGCAGGTGTGATGCTGCTGTTGGAGGCCAGCCCTGCTCTGCCCTCTCCAGTGCTGAGTCCTCCTGTCAGTAGGGATTCCTGGTCTCCTTTTCAGCTCAACTATCTCACCCAGTCCTGGTTCTGCCTGTGCTCTCAGAACGAAGATTGACCTTCATGCCCTCTCTTACTCCCATCTCTTCTAAAATGATAATTTGATTATTTTCTAAAGGAGATTTAGAACAAATGATTTCCATTTGTAGATATGAAAATGGAAAACCTGAATTAATCTTGGTCTTCCTCTCACCTCCAGGAGGAGAAGAAACTCCCTTCCTCCAGGTTTTTTGGGGTGTTTTTGCCACTTTATTTATTTATTTATTTTTAATTAATTTATTTTTAAATTGAAGGATAATTGCCTTACAGAGTTTTGCTGTTTTCTGTCAAACATCAACAAGAATCAGCCATAGGTATACCCATGTTCCCTCCATCCTGAACCTCCCTCCCATTTCCCTCCCCATCATCTCTTTAGATTGTGACAGAGACCCTGTTTGAGTTCCCTGGGTCATACAACAGATTCCCATCGGCTATCTATTTCACATATGGTAATGTAAGTTTTCATGTTATTCTTTCCACCCTCTCCTCCACTCTCCTCCTGTCCATAGGTCTGTTCTCTATGTGTGGTTCTCCATTGCTGCCCTGAAAATAAATTAATCACTACCATCTTTCTAGATTCCATCCATATGCATTAGTATATGATATTTGTATTTCTCTTTCTGACTTACTTCACTCTGTATAATAGGCTCTAGGTTCATCCAACTCATTAGAACTGACGCAAATGTGTTCCTTTTTATGGCTGAGTAATATTCCACTGTATATATGTACCACATCTTCTTTATCATTCATCTGTTGATGGACATCTAGGTTGCTTCCATGTTCTAGCTATTGTAAATAGTACTGCAATGAACATTGGGGTACATGTATCTTTTTCAATTTTGGTTTCCTCAGGGTATATGCCTAGGAGTGGGATTGCTGGGTCATATGGTGGTTTTATTCCTGTTTTTTTAGGGAATTTCCGTACCATCTTCCATAGTGGCTGAATCAACTTACATTCCTACCAGCAGTGAAAGAGGGTTCCCTTTTCTACACACCCTCTCCAGCATTTATTGTTTATAGACTTTTTATAATGGTCATTCTGACTGGAATGGTATCTCACCTTAGCCTCAGAAATGAGGTGCATTTCTCTAATACTGAGCAATATTGAGCATCCCTTCTAGTGTTGTTAGCCATCTGTATGTCTTCTTTGGAGAAATGTCTGTTTAGGTTTTTTCCCCACTTTTTGATTGGGTTGTTTTTCTGGTTGTATGAGCTGCTTGTATATTTTGGAAATTAATTCTTTGTCAGTTGTTTCCTTTGCTATTATTTTCTCCCATTCTGAGGGTTGTCTTTTCACCTTGTTTGTAGTTTCCTTTGTTGTGCAAAAGCTTTTAAGTTTTATTAGGTCCCTCTTGTTTATTTTTGCTTTTATTTCCATTACTCTAGGAGGTAGGTCATAGAGAATCATGCTTTGAGTTATGTCATTGAGTGTTCTGCCTGTGTTTTCCTCTAAGAGTCCTCCAGGTTTTTGACTAATTCTGAACCACACCTTCCACTGTATTATAGAACTGGAAGTATGGAGACTAGACTCCCTAGCTTCCCCAGGCCCCCTTGCAGCTAGGATCCTGGATTCAGGTATCACCAGTCAGATACGTTCATGCAGAATTTGGAGGATGGAAGGGAAGTAGAGATCGCCTTTCTGCACAGGCACAGGCAGACTCCGGTTGGCCCCTGTGTTTGCAGTGATGGGTCTGAGGGCACTGGCATGGTGGCACTGGTGAGGTCAGAGCTGAAAAGGCTCCCTGACCTGCTGCTGCAGTGGTGTCGTCCAGCAGTGGCCCCTGACTCCCATTCCAGCTCCTCCACAGATTTCTAAGCACCAGGGTCCCTGATTAAATGTACCTGGAGTATTGTCCAGCACAGAAAGTGGCCTAGGGAAGGAAGCAGGGGGTCACAGAATAGTAGATTCCTAATCTGTGTCTGGGTGCTCTTCAGCTCCCCATGGAGTTAATTAGCTTGCTGGGATACCCTCCCCATTCCCCTCCACCCCAGGCTCAGCCCCACCCCTCTCAGCACTTTCAGGAATATCTATTTACTACTCTTCCTGCTGGCCCATTATCCTGGTTGCTATTTCTGTATAACAAACCACCCCCAAACTTAGCGTTATGAAATAATTCTATGATGCTCACAGTCCAGCCCTCGTGGATGTGTCTTGTCTTTGCTCCACAGTGTTTGGGGTTCTACCTGCAAAGTCCTAATGACCAAGGGTGACCTAATAACAGCTGGGGGAGGAAATCCCCTACAGCCTGGTTTCTTACAGGTTTGAGAGTTGATGCGGGGTTGGAACGTCAGCTGGAACTATTGATGAACAGTATTTAGGAGACAGGGCAAAAGTCGATAGGCATATCATCTATAAAGCATGGCCGAAGTGAGAGAAGTGGCAGAAATTCTCAAGTGAGAAAGGAATTCAGAATCACCAAGATTGGTGAAGATTCAAAGCTGAGGCCAGCTCCCTAGATGAGGCCGGAAATAAGTCACAGAACTGTATCCAGAACTCTTGGCAGAGCTGCACTCCAAGTCATCAGGAATTGCTTGTATTGTGATCGCCGTACTTTCTTTGAGGAGGAGGCGTTTGTGAAATCCATACAGGAAAGTGTTCCCTCAAAAATGGTTTGTTTGTTTTTTTTTATTCAAAAAGTTGGCCCTTTAAGCAGATGGTGAGCTTCTATTATCGTGGAAAAACTCACCCATGTGGCCCGGCTCCTTTCTGGACAATGGCAGATAAATGAGCCGGAATTGTTTCAGCACCTGCATGATGTATGTCTAGTCTAGGACGCTGCGAGGAGGCGTCATTGATGAAGTGGGCGCCTCATTATCTTGGCTGTTGTTCCAGGAATCAAAGCCATTCTCAGCGCCCATGCCTCATTCTACATAACTGGGCCACAATAAGGGGAGAAGTGAGAAAATAGGTGATGGAGTGAATAACACATTGTCAGGACCGCATTTCCTGTGAGCCACTGTATTTCCCAGCTGACTCTTTTTATTTTGATATTTTCATTACCAAGGTAATACTTGATTATCTTATTACTGTCAACAATGAGAAATGTATCAGGTGATAGACCCTCTCCCGTCTCCAGCCCCCCTTCTGGGATGAGCCACAATCTCATGGTGTGGAACAGCTGGAGAGATGTACCCAGGCACACTCATGTGTGTAAAGATGAGACATGTGCATCTGGTTTTGCCTTTGCTACCCTCCCATCTATCCCTGCCCTCTCCCTGTCATCAACATTCTATTCTTTGGATGGTCACACAGAATTCCATTGTGTGGATGTCTTGTATGTGATCCATTCCCCTTTTGGAGAGTTAGCTTGCACAAATATTTAAACAGTGGACATCTGTTTTCATAACTGTGCATTTATGAGACCATCTTGGCTAAAATGAATTGCTAGAATCAGAATGACCAGGTTCAAGGACATGCACATTTTTACCTGCCCTCTGAATCAAGCTGAAAAATGTATTTCATTGATGTTTTCACTTGCATTTCTTTTAGAATTAGTTACAGCTAAGCTCCTCACCACCACATCTATTGATCATTTGCATTTTCTCTGTGAATTATGTGGAAATAAACAAAGACTAGCTGAATGAGAACAAGTAAAGGCAACTTATTCAGAGCTTTCAATAGCAAGGGCATAAGCCATCATTATTTGTGTTTGGCAGAGACTTGAAGGCAGATAGGTGGGCCAGAAAGCTTTACAGCAGAGAAGAGGCAGCTTCAGGTCAGGCGTGCCCAGACCAGGGCTTCTGAACTGGGGAGGCTAGAGGCAGCTGACCAGCCATGAGCTTCCCCTGTGGCTAGTCCCAGAGTGTGGCTTCTCTGTTTGGTCCCAAGTTGATTCAGGGGCCTAAGTCAGGGAAGCTGTCAGTAATTGAATACATCTCGGTTTTGGGGGTTGATTGCCACAGAGGGTGTTATTTGGTTCCCTGGACCAGCTGCTGCAGACTGTGGGAGATAGTTGTATTTTTATGGATGGTCGAGCCATAATCCATTAGTATATCCAGTCTCTCGACTGCTTTTTCCTTTTCTTTTGGGCTGTGGATCTTTCTTCCTGGCAGTTTGAGGGTTCAGAGGAGGCACCCTATCTCGGCTTCAGTCTTAGCAATTTCGTGGTGTAATTAACACGAAACTCATTTCTGCTGGGCTTGAGGGAGACATTTCAGGATGAGGCAGCATGTGTGTGCATGTCTCTCCTGCAATGCAGTTTTCCATTACTCAGGAGGAAAAGGTGAATTTCAGCTCTGCAAGATGAAATGCTCTGCAGAAACCAAGCAAAGCTGCCTGGTTCTTGTAGAAGGCATGTATAGGGTTGGGATGGGGTGTGCTGTTCAGGACGGTTTATGGGGGCTTCACAAAGTGGGGCAGGATGGAATCTCCAGGACACTGTGCATTGTGGTACCTTTGGGGGGAAGATGCCACTGAGCCTTTCTTATCACTGGTGCTGCTGTGCACAAGGCCCATAGTTGGAGGTCTGGGAACCCTCATCCTGCTCTCAGGCTAGTTCAGTTCAGTTCAATTCAGTTGCTCAGTTGTGTCCGACTCTTTGCGACCCCATGAATCGCAGCACGCCAGGCCTCCCTGTCCATCACCAACTCCTGAAGTTCACTCAGACTCACGTCCATCGAGTCCGTGATGCCATCCAGCCATCTCATCCTCTGTTGTCCCCTTCTCCTCCTGCCCCCAATCCCTCCCAGCATCAGAGTCTTTTCCAACGAGTCAACTCTTCGCATGAGGTGGCTAAAGTACTAGAGTTTCAGCTTTAGCATCATTCCTTCCAAAGAAATCCCAGGGCTGATCTCCTTCAGAATGGATTGGTTGGATCTCCTTGCAGTCCAAGGGACTCTCAAGAGTCTTCTCCAACACCACAGTTCAAAAGGATCAATTCTTCAGCGCTTAGCCTTCTTCACAGTCCAACTCTCACATCCATACATGACTATTGGAAAAACCATACCCTTAACTAGACGGACCTTAGTCATCAAAGTAATGTCTCTGCTTTTGAATATGCTATCTAGGTTGGTCATAACTTTTCTTCCAAGGAGTAAGCGTCTTTTAATTTCATGAGATGAACACAAATATTTCACATCCATTAATCTTCCATCTTGGGAGAGAGAGCATTGAGTCACTTACTGAAAAGTCTACATGCATCTCTTTCAGGGGGCGGGCATCAGCATGAGGTGAAGAAAGGTTAGATCCATGACATTAGCTGCCTTCTACCTGGTAGCCTAGAAAGGCCCCTCTGATGGACATCTGCAGTTCCCCATCCCTTTAGAGGTGAAGGATATGCAAATATGCAAGCCACTGACCTGCTCCTTGACAGGACTTACCCCCTCCTCACCCCACAGGTCTTTGAAGGAGAGGGTACTCTGCCTGACCTCGTCCTCTGCCCCTCCACCAGCCTTTGATCTCCCCTGAGGGTCTGCTTCTAGGTAAGCATTGTGTTAGTTGCTCAGCTGTGTTCAGTTCCATAGAATGTAGCCCACCAGACTCCTCTGTCTATGGAACTCTCCAGGCAAGAATACTGGAGTGGGTTGCCATTCCCTTCTCCAGGGGATCTTCCTGACCCAGGGACTGAACCTGGGTCTCCTGCATTGCAGGCAGATTCTTTACCATCTGAACCACTGGGGAAGCCCTAAGGAATTGGGCTTCATATAGCATCCAGATCCCTATATCTGTTACAAATTTATTGCCTGGCTTCCAGCAAGTCATACATTCTCCTGACCTCTGCCCACATCTAGAAAATGAGAGTAAGGACTAAGTTATTTCTAAGGACCTTTAAAGAATTAAATCACCATGCTTCCCTTTAAATTGTGTTTCAGTATGATATTTCCTCTAGGGAAAGTCTTAATTCGGGACTCATGCATGACTTTCAGGCAGTCAGTGAACCCCTGGAAGTTGTATGCAAAACTGTGGATGTGATTTCCACCCCCCCCCACTGGGGAAAGAGTTCACAGTTTTTATTAAATTTCTAAAGACTCCATGCGTGTGTGCTCAGTAGCTCAGTCATGTCTGACTTTTTATGACCCCATGAACTGTACCCCATCAGGCTCCTCTGTCTGTGGAATTTTCCAAGCAAGAATACTGAAGTACATTGCAATTTCCTCTTCCAGGGGATCTTCCCGACCCAGGGATCAAACCCATGTCTCTGCATCTTCTGCATTGGCAGACAGATTCTTTACCACTCACTGAGCCACATGGGAAGCCCAAAGACTTCACACCCCCCATCAAAAGTTAGTGACCACACTTTACAGCTTGTTGTTTATAAACATCAGAAGGGCTGTGGAAAGAGCATGGTCATATTCCCCTAAATATGAATCTGGTGAGATGAATGATTTCACTAAAACCATTTAATACTTATTTTAAAAGTGTGTAAAGACATATGTGCTAATTATAGTTTTACGGCTGAGTAAATCCATCCTCTTTGCTCAGTCTTCAACAGCTTTGTCTCTCAAGCCTAGTCTTTTGTAGGTTCAGGCTCTTTTGACTTTGCAATCGGGATTTAATATAGACTCTTTTTTTTTTTCAGACAGTGTTGAATCAGCCAGCTGGGCTTTGCTAGGGAAGAAAATATGTTTTGTTTGTGATGAATAAAGACTATGAAGTGCACTTACTTGAATTTCTCCCCATGTTCCTCTCCTTTCCTCTCTTTTCATTCACAGACAGACAGGTACACATACAATAGTGAGTGTCCAAAAATCTTCCTAGAAGCCTTTCCCAAGTGCAAGATTCAATATCTGATATCAACAAAAATAGCCTGGGCTGATCACAGCTCAGTCTCACTTGTTACGCACACAGTAGGTCAATAAATTATGAGCCAAACAGCTGCTTCTATTTTCAGAGCCATTAGGTCCCTCGGGTGAAGCACACAGTGGAGGGAGGTGTTGGCAGGCACAGAAGGCTCTTCTTGAGAAATGAAACATTTCCTCTTGTGCATCTGGGTCATCCATGGACACATCCTCCCATAAAGGATATTTTATGAACCTGAATAATAAGAATTTATATAAATATACATACACAAACTCACACAATGCATATGGAGGTCATAAAGAACTAGTAAGTAATGGGGAATTAAATGCATTGAAGGGTTCAGTCAGACTTATAAACCATGAGAGAGGAAGGCTTGAGTATTTGTGATGTCACCTTGATACTGAAGGCTATTTATGTCTTTCAACAAGCTTCTGTGGACATAAGGGTTGAAAGCTTTGGAGGGAGGTTGGGCCCTCAAACTCTAATGCAGCCCAACTGTGTACATACCTTCATGGTGTCACTCTCATGAGTTTGTTCATTAATTTATTAAATATGTATCCATTGGATGCCAAGGCTTAACACCTAATGCTGATTTAAGCAGACTTCACTGGCGGCCCAGTGGTTAAGACCTCAACTTCCAATGCAGGGGGTGCAAGTTTAATCCCTGGTCAGGGAAATAAGATCCTGGAATCCTCGTGGCCAAAAAACCAAAACATAAGACAGAAACAATATTGCAAAGAATTCAATAAAGACTTTAAAAATGGGGGGAAATGCTGATTCAAATGTTGATTTCTGCCTCATGGCACTTACAGTTTGGAAATGGGGACTGATATAAACTAGTAAACAAACACGTGAATATCTCATTACAAAGAGAGTGATTTGTGAGGGGGCTGGTTTCTGAAGAAATCAGGAAAGATGAGAGCAGCAGGGCAGGGAGGGTGAGGGAGCTGCCCTCGGGGCCATCAACGTCTCAGGGAGTATGGCTGTGTCCAATCCTGCCGGGAACTCTGGAGTCAGTTGTGGCTGGGGTTTGTGTTGCCGGAGGAGAGGGGCTGGGCTTTCACAGGAACCTATGGTGATGTCAACTCCAGGCATGCTGGCTCTCAGGGGAAAAATAGTTCCAGTAGTTTGATGGTTATCCTCTGAAGAAGAGTCCTAGGTGTGAGCTGTGGGAGGTGGAGGTCACCCAAGCTGGGGAGGGACAGGGCTGGAGTGGATCTGCTCTGAGGGCCGACTGCGTCCACCCCGGGATCTGAAGGTGATGGGAATCAACCAGATAAGGTGATGCTGGAGGCTGGGGGTGGGGGTGGCATAAGGACATTTGAGCCTGAGAATAAATCCTGTGAGAGTCCTTGCAGCAGAAGGAGACTCGAGCAACCCGGGAACGGGCAACTGGACGAAGAACAGGCACCGATGGAGGTGAAGTGAGGTTGACAATGCAGGCGAAGCTTCTGCTCAAGTGAGGCATGGATTCCTGGCTTCAGTGATCCCTGCTCTTGTACATGGTGGTGAGGCACAAAGGAGGAAGAAGCAAGCCACTGAGCAGGCTCAGAAAGGGGCCGTCGGAAAC
The DNA here is from genome assembly GCA_006410935.1 of Redunca redunca. Classification (NCBI taxonomy): domain Eukaryota; kingdom Metazoa; phylum Chordata; class Mammalia; order Artiodactyla; family Bovidae; genus Redunca; species Redunca redunca. The sequence continues at coordinate 343,843 of SJYQ01001950.1, forward strand.
AGAAAATAGCACAAGTAGACATCGAGCCTTCAGCTTACTGGACTGCTGCCCCAACAAAGGCAGTGGCGGCTGGAACTCCAGCTACAAGTGGTCCCCTGAAAGACCCAGGCTGGATGCAAGCTCACTGCTTGAATCAGAGGATTCTATATGCCGAGAAACAAGGGCAGGAACCAAATAAGATGAAACCCGAGTTGTCATGTAGTATACCATGCAGAAATCTACATTACAAACATCTGGCCTCCAAAACGGCAAGTGTTTTGGACAACAGGAAAAGGAAGTTGCTGTTGTCGGTGAGCCTGTGCTACAGGCAGGCACTTTCATTGTTCAATGGTCGCAGAGACCACGTGAAGCAGACTTACATATAAAATCACTGAGTCTTGGAGAACTGAAGTAACTTTCCAGAGGTCAGAAGTCACAGTCAGAATCAGACCTACTGATATTTCCAGAACCCATGGTGTTAGCCCCTTTGTGATCTTCAAGCATCCAGACAAGGATCAAAAGAAGAAGGCATAGCACTAACCTCACTGCCTGACCATGCCATGTGCCAGGGAGGTTCTACCAAAAGTTGAGGGAATAAGCTGAGATTCAGTCTCATCTTCCTTCATAGGGGAAGTCAAAGAAAAGGACTGTCCATCACATGTGGAAAGATAAGTCCAACGTCCTCTTCTCCAAAGATGGCTTGATAAAAAATGTGTTCTTGGCAACCAAGAGAGAAAAGGAAAGAAGGGAGGGAAGCTGGTGGGTTTGAGCTTTACCTGTGACTATATTCTCAGGTTGAAGCAGCTTTCTCCGCCAGGTCAATATCAATTACTTACCAACTTTCTTTCTTTCTAGACAACTATCACTTGAGCATGTAAACTGTGACTCAAGAAACCAAATTCTGGTGCTTGGTATCATCTGTGACCCTATTCTCTCTACCGAAACCATCTATTCATTTAACAAATATGTATTTTTTCTGTGGATTATATTGTTCATTTCAGGAATATTATTGAGAACCTTCTCCAGCATGAGTGTTGTGCTAGGTGCTGGGAATTTCACCTCTAAGAAGACAAAGTCCCTTGACCTCATAGAAATCACACACTCATGGGAATGGGTTGACAATGGACAAACAAGTACATCAGTCACAAGATTCTTTTCGGTTTCAGCAACTTGGTGGCTGGCAGCACCATTTACTAAGACAAAAAAGACCTGGAAATTATCCAATTAAGGAAGTCAGAGATCAAAGTTTCTTGCCAGACATGTTGAGTAGGTAGGGATAGATGCATCTAGAGCTCCAGGAAGAGGGGTGTGTTTGAGCTGCAAACAAAACAGGGGGAGCATCAGCATGTACTTGGTTTTGGGATTCATGGGTGATATTCTACTAAAGCTATATTATGTTTCCCATTGAAGGAAACAGGGTTAAGAGTCTATGGGATTCGCAACTGATTTTGCAACTGCCTGTGACTCAGTAATTATTTCAAAATTAAAAGCTAAAAAAAAAAAAAATCCACGGGGCTGGATAAGATTCCTTAGGGATAAAGAAGGGATCACGTGATAAAAGACTTCAAATTTACCTCATCCTGGAAAATGCAGAAATGTAGATTCACACTAACTCTGGTCTGTGTGAGCTCAGGTCCTCCAAAAAGTGGATGTCAAGAGGAGATGAGATGGACAGAGCATCTGGGGAGAACACCTGTGAATGGTGAAGGGAGCCCAGAACGTAGAGAGCATATTCAGACCCCAAAACAGACTTGACTGGTGAACGAAGGCAAGGGAGGGAGATGATCAAACTGCCAGCAAGCAGCTCAGCAAATGTCAGCCAGGCCCACAGAGAGGCCTTGAGTTGACATTACCCCTTGAACCAGTTATCCCTGAAAGGAACCTCATCTCCACTGGAATGAGCCTGATCGATCAGTCTTTGGGAGCAGCCCTGAGAAGCATGGTGTTTTGGGGACATACCTGAAGCCTTCCTCCCGCACCATGCTCAGGACAACAGGATCCCAGAATTTGCTGTCCATGCAGCCCTGAGTCTGCTTCCAGGATCTGCACAGGCCCACTGCCCAGGTCTGCCCTGCTGAGGGGACACTGGGCTGTGACACACAACCCAGGCTCCAGAGGTCACCAAGGAACAGCTGTTTGCAGGAGGTGTTGGGAGGGGTTGGGCTGGGGGTGTTTCCAGGTCCATATCAGGGTATTTCTCAGTGAAGAGGGAGCTGGAGGCATCGTGAAGAGGTGATGGGCCCTGTGCAGAGGATTGGCCAGCCCTGCATCCCAGTGTGCCCTGGGGACTCAGAGGGCCCAGGATCCTACAGGCAAAGTTGGCCTTCCAGGTCATTTCACAAAGAATATTTTCAAGGTAGGAGGATAAACACGTTTCATCAAAAGCTTGATGGATGTTTTAAATATTTAGACAATGACACAGGGGCCTTCATCTATACCTTGAACTTGGCCCTGCCAATGTTAGAACCACATAAGGGAACCACAAAAATCCATATATTGACAGAAGATGACATTCAAAAGACATAAGAATTTTAAGAACTGTCAAGTAATATAAGTTTATATATACATATATATAAACTTATACATATATATGTGCATATATATCTTTTTTAACTTCTAGATAAGATATATATGCTGTGCTGTGCTTAATTGCTCAATCATGTCTGATCCGATGGACTGTAGCCCCCCAGGTTTCTCTGTCCATGGGGATTCTACCGGCAAGAATGCTGGAGTGGGTTGCCATGCCCTTCTTCAGGGCATCTTCCCAATCCAGGAACCGAACCCAGGTCTCTTGCACTACAGGCAGATTCTTTACCAGCTAAGCTATCAGGGAAGCCCAAACAAGATATATATATATATACACCTTATTTATGAGATATATGATTTTATAATATAGTCTATATCTTATAATAAAATTGCTCTCCAAGTAATATAATTGTAGTTAATCAAGTCATTCTAATAATTTTTGAATAATTTTGGAAATTGTTAATTTAACTCAGCTGTCACTAACTAAATGATGCCTTGACTTCATGATTTAACACAAGAAAGCTCATCAAACTCTCTCTTACTAAGTTGGAGGTCATTAGGTTCCCAGCTCTTGGGTTGTTTCTTTAGCTACAAGGAACTTTGCATTGTAGCCTACATATCCATTGTGGCCAGGACCTGGAGCCTCAGCTCCTGACGACAAGACCACTTGTGTGCCTGTCCTGCAGCCTGCTCTGTGGCCCCCTCCATGCTGACCTGCTCCAGGGTGATGGACAGGACTGCCCAGGCCCTGTCGCCCAGAAGCAACCTTACCTTGGTCTGCACAGAGCTGGCTGGGGCCACCTACTTCTACACCGACCCTGTTCCCAGATCCTACTACCTCTCTCCATGGCCAAGTCTAGCTATGCTTATTTCCAAAACATATTTGGAAATATTTCAGGAGCTGTTAGTCCAGGCAGTACAGTGCTTATCAGACAAACTCATCTTGCATTCACACCTGGACTTCCTGTGATTCCAAATGGTTACTGACCTCTGACTCTCCCAGGATAAAAATCCCAGTAGAAAGAGTCAGTGACAAACTAGACCACATGGAGGATGGATGGATCTCATTTGTTGAGTTGCCCTGATTCCCGCTGCCTGGCATGGGGCTGATGTTCAACAGATCTTGACTGATTGACACAATTCTCACCCCATCAATTCAATGGCATCACAAGGATGATTTAGTTACGGGTCTGCCACACCCTCAAGATCACCTGGCTCTGGGAATACAAACAAAAGGCCTTCATACGTGAGGCTGCCAATTCTCAGTGGTTTGGATTATACTTCTCTTTTCCCCTTTTGAATCTCTATTCTCCTCTTAAAAAAAAAAATCTTGTGTTTGATGGATTAAAACTTTCAAGTTTCAATGAGGGCTCCAGAGATGCAGACTAAAAGGAAGTAATACAGCTCACAATTGTAAGCTCACAATTCAGAAAGGAATGGAGCTGAGATATGGATTTGATACAAATATTTCCTCTCCCTCTCCCCATCAGAGAGCGTAATCTTGGAAAATTCTGCAGGTTAGGAGGGTCTGGGTCTTAGCTCGTCTCAAATGTAGCCAGTAGCTCCATGAGCTGAATGTTTTTGGTAATTGATCCTACTCACAAATTAGATGCAATAATTTTAAGGTTGGTGGATCAACTAATCAAGCATGAGAATCGGTTCTTAGTTGGACATAAAAAAAGAAAGAGAGTTCATAAGGATGTTTGGAAAGCTCAGGGACAATGAATTCTCAGTGGAGATGTCGAAAGTGTATCTGACATTGGAACTCAAGGAGCCCAAAGCTGGGAGGGGTGGGAGAGCTGAGCATCCACAATAACAAAGCCCAGAGACCTGTTCCAAATCAAGGCAGACAGATCAGATAGCGCATGGAGGGGAGAGGAAAGCAGACGACCCTTTCTATTGTCCATATGCTCAGCCTGCATTATTCAAAGACAGACTTAATATGTATCAGCATTCCAGTAAACAGGGTAAGCTTGCTAATAACAGTGCAATTCAGCAATCGCTACCCCAAATAAATACATTAGAAATGTCATTACTCTAATCAGATTAACTGCTGTCCTTCATGTTATGCTTTGAATAATCATTACCGCTATTCTTAGTGAATTCGGCATGTCTTACCTCATCTAGAAATGAACTGAAGAAATGGTGTTTCTCTAGTATTTTTGCTCTTTAAATACATTTCTTAAGCATTTTTAAAGGCATTTTTTTTTCTTCCCATGTAGGTGACTTCTTTTGGTAAGACCAACAGTGTTCATTTTCACAATTTCTAGCACCAGGATTTAATTTTTATGCTGGATCTTATTATTCATTACAATGGTTCATGTCTTTTATGAGAACAATTGCTATGATAGGTTAAATGTCATTATTTTCAAACTACCCTCAGAGATTAGCTGCTACATCACCTTCTGGACACTTGCACTTGAATATCTGAACCATAGCCCATAATTGTATTATTCACTAGGCTGATTCTTCCTGAGAATAATGCCTGTAAATGCTTTTGTCAATAGCCAGGGATCCACTCCCAGGAAGCAAAATGTCTCTACCCATTTCGGTTTTTGGGTGACAGCTGGGATCTTTTGTAAGTAAATTGAGATCTAGCGATGAGTTTATTTTCTATTGTAGTTAATTCATGATGTGAAGGCTATTAAAATTCAGACTTGTGCTATTTGATGTTCAACATTTTTTTAATTCATGGGATTTAAGAGGGAGAAATACTGCAATCATTTATTAAAGTAGTTTTCCTACCAAAAAGAAAGTGCTCTTTTATGCTAAGAAAATGTTCGGGAGCACTGATACCTAATAGTTATATTGAACTAAGTTCAACAAACATCTAATGAACACATGGGTACCCTCTTACAGAGTGGAGGCCGGCATTTGCATGCATGCTAACAGTCTGTCTAAGAGGTGGGCCATGAGTTCTAACTTGATTTTTAATTATCTTGCTTTGTTTCTTTTCTTTTATCACTTGACCTTTCTTCCATCACTCTTTTCTAACTTGAAAATATCAAAAGTCATCATCTATCTATATATATATGGGGGAAATGGAAGGAAATAGTTGGACACTCAGGCAATGGCAGTTGCCTCAAAGTAGCGACAGAGGCAAATCACACAGGCCTGCTTGTGTCGCCTTGGGCCACGCTCACCTCTCCGCTCTCCCAGGCACCGTCTATTCCTCAGCTACAGCCGTGCCGTGTCTTTGTAACTGGCTTTCTCAGGTACCCTTGCCTCTGATGGTCACACCTGTACCCAATAGGAATCCTCGTTGTACCACAATGTCATGAAGGACGTTGGCTTTTCCAGGATAGGCTTCTCTTTCAAGAAACATTGGTCTGGATTTAGAACCAAAGCCATTGCCAGATTTCCAAAGTGAGTTGTGGGGAGTGGACCTGGGTTCCGGGAATGAGCTTCTGGCTGTGGAAATGTGCAGAAGTCTTTTCATGAGAAGGATAGACCCATATCTTGCCTTTCAACTTGTGTGTATGTGCGTGCTTGGTTGCTCAGTTGTGTCTAACTCTTTACGGCCCCTTGGACTGTAGCCTGCCAGGCTCCTCTATCCAAAGGATTTCCTAGGCAAGAATACTGGAGCTGGTTGCCATTTCCTACTTCAGGGGATCTTCGCGACCCAGGAACAGAACACTTCTCTTGCGTCTCCTGCATTGACAGGCAGATTCTTTACCCCTGTGCTGCCTGGGAAAACCCCCCTTTTCCACTTACAGCACTGAAAAAAGGAAACTTCAGAATATTTAAGATTTCTTTGAGCGGATTATCCATGCTTCCAGATTTGCTAAAATAAAAAATTTACAAGTGGGAAGGGAATTTTTAGGTCATCGTCTTCTTTAAGTTTGCACAAAAAAAGTGCCAAATGGTTCAGCAGAGGCTGACCTCAACCCACATGTAGGTATCTGTGAATGCAGTTCTATATGCTTCATGCCAATATCATCTGAGATTTTCTGCTATATGGCCTCCCCTAGTCTTTCTTCCCCTTGAAGTCTGCAAAAGTGTATCCTCATCGAAACCTAATTAATCTAAGTGCTCATCCCACTCGGGTTTCCTATGTGGCTGTGCACCACACACAGAGGGCCTGAGCTCCCAGCAGTCGGAGCCACGAGGCTCAAATGGAATTAAAATGGAGGCGAGGGCCACACGGCCACATCTGTGCTGCTCTGGCCCCTTCACAGCGAGGGTGGCAGATCTCTCTCTCCTTCTTCCCCTGCTGAGCCGATCATGTTTTGTTGCTTCTTTTCCTAATTGGAGAGAAGCGGCAGCGTTCCCAGCTTCCCCAAGCTTGTTCTTGGAATGTGGATCTTTCCTTTCCTGGATTTTCTAGTCCAGTGGATTTTTGTAGCTGCCAAAAGCAACTTCTTGGAAAGACTGGCTTCGGGCAACATGTATTTTAAAGGCGAGTATTTCCTGCTCCCAGGTGGTAGCCTCCCACTTTTTCCAAAGCTTCGAGATCTCCCTTTGTCCCTAAGGGGAGCTGATTGATTCTTTCAGGCTCTAAAGCCAGGCTTCGTGCAACCAATCCTCATTCCAGGACCTGAGAACAAAGATGAATCACTGAACTAGAATAGCAACTCTGTCAAACCAGGATGCTCAACTGAATCTTTACTATCTCTGACAAATGTTGTTTACAGATATACTCCACAGGTGAGCTAAACTAGCATATATGTGTCATTTATATATATATATATATATAATATATGTATATATGTGTATACACACACACACACACAACCCAAAGTAAAATGCAAAGAGTCCTCTGGTTGAAGTATTCTTATATTCAATGACAATTTATAGACCATCAATTACTTGGGGCTCTGAGCCACAAGCTAGGGCTGAAGCAGAGAAGACCATGGTTGCTGGCCTCCCAGAGCTCACAGTCCAACAGAAAAGTGGGTATAAACCTCAAGAACCATGTTGAGTGGAAACCATCTAACCAGTAAAAAAAATTGAAGTTAAAAGTACTTCATTGGTCAAAATGTCAACTGCTCTGAATTCAATGGAAGCCACTCAAAGATGGACTTTCCTGAAGTGTGTTTATTGTCATGAAGAAAATAAAATTAGCATGGTATTCATTTTATTGCTTTGTGTTGAGTTCAAAGCCTGCTTATGGGGGGAGTCCAATGATAAAGTGACAAACAGGAGAACTGTATTTCATCAAAGAGAACAAAGTGGACTCAACATACACAGGAAAACAATACAGACTTAACATTTATTTGCAACTAATATTGGGGGATTCTGAGAGCCATCAGAATTAGCTACAAAGGTTTTAACCTTGGACTTTAGTGCATGCATTTTGCTGAGGACCCAATATGAGTGTGGCCCTGATGTGCTGTCACCACTGATGCGGCTCTGAAGTCAGTTTGTAATAAATGGCATCATGTCACACTTGTGAAAGGCCATCCTGGTGTGACTCCTCTTACGAAGCAGAGGGTCCTTTGTGAAAGTAGATCCATAGCCCTGTCTCAGTTACGGGAGTCTCTCTGCTGCAACAAACCATCCTCATATTTCAGCAGCTTAATCCAGTGGAGTTTCCAATACCAACCAAAGTAGTAAAATAAGGAACAATTTATATGCCCACGTCCCTCAGCTCCCCAAAGGGGACTCCCTGGTGGCTCAGACGGTGAAGAATTTGCCTGCAGTGTAGGAGCCCCAGGTTCGATCCCTGGGTTGGGAAGATCCCCTGGAGAAGAGAATGGCTCCTCAGTCCAATATTTTTGCCCGGAGAATTCCATGGACAGAGGAGCCTGGCAGGCTACAGTCCATAGTGGTCACAAAGAGTCAGACATGACCAAGAGACTAACACTTTCACTTTTCAATCTCTCAGTTCCCCAAGGCTGGCTAGGAAACACCTTAGATGATCAGGGCCTCATCTTGAAGACTCTTCCTAGACGTTTACTGTCTCCTCTATTTTTCTAGTGTCTATTTTAAAATTTGAAGTCTGTTTTGCCAACTGCTGTGCCCTTGGAAATTTGTGTCCTGACGATGCTCTGCTGCTTCTTCAGTTTCACCTCTGGTCTTACAGCGGTTTTACCAATGGTTTGGTGAAAAGAACAGGGTCATGCAGGTAATGCAACCCTCGAGTCTCTTTCTTTCTGTAGCTCAAAAACAGCCTATAAAATAGGCGTGTAGTTTTCCTACGTTGTAAACCTGATCACTCTCAAGAAACAAGGATTTTTAACAACTCTGCCCTAAAAAACCTGTGGTGGTGGTTTAGCCGCTCAGTCGCATTCTATTCTTTGCAACCCCGTGGACTGTAGCCCACCCGGCTCCTCTGTCCATGGGATTTGCCAGGCAAGAATACTGGAGTGGGTTGCCATTCCCTTCTCCAGGGGACCTTCCTGACCCAGAGATTGAACCTGGGTCTCTTGCACTGCAGAGAGAGTGCTGAGCCAACTGAACCACCTGTGAAGCCCAACCCGGTAAATGAGTATGTGATCGGAGGACGGGTGCCCTGTGTCTGAGGGTGCCAGTCCAGCCAGCTTTTGGTCTCCATCACATATGATGGGAGATGGGATCCAAAGATCAGAAGTGCTACCCTGGGTCAGCCTTGCTCGTAAATGCTGATAGGCATAGGAGGCCCCCATCACCAGCTAATTCACAAAACCTCAGGAGATTGTGAGGATGAGAAATGAGAATCAAGGAAAGGGATGGAGCCAAAAAAAGGGAGGGGCTTTAATGAGCAGGTCCCCATGGCGGCAACGGGACTTCATCCCCCAGGGCTCTGGGGGACAGAGCAGAGCACTCGGAGCCCCCGACCGGAGGACAGGTAGCTGGCATCCCTCCACCAACATCTCTCAGCCATTACTTGAGGGCTGCTCCCAGAGAAAGGGCTCTGGCTTCCCAGTTCTTCTGTTTGTCCCCCACTGTGGGCCAGAGAAAGCCCCAGCAAAGAGGAAAGGTCACAGGGTGGGCAGGTGAGGGATGGAGAATGCAAGGGGTGGGGGCAGATTACAGGCAGTTCAGAATGGTGTGCACCATACTTGTGGCTACAAATTACAAACAAATGCTCCACCTGGGCTGCAATTCAACCCCATGTTCTTTGTTTCTTTGCTTTTATTTTTTAATGAATGAATTTAAAAAAATTTTGGCGTTGCTGTGTAACATGCAGGATCTTAGTTCCTCAACCAGGGACTGAACCTGTGCCCCTTGCAATGGAAATGTGGAGTCTTAACCGATGGACCATCAGGTCCAGTGCTTTTAAATTAATAGATTTATTTTTAGGGGCTTCCCTGGTGGCTCAGTGGTAAAGAATCCGCCTGCTAATGCTGGAGACACGGGTTCCATCCCTGATCGGGGAAGATCCCATATGCCAGAAAGCAACTGCTGAAGCCTGAGAGCCTGGAGCCTGTGCTCCGAAACAAGAGAAGCCTGAACAATGCAATATGACAGCAGCCCGCTGCTCAGCGCAACTAAAAGAGAAGCCCGCACAGCAGTGAAGACTCAGCACAGCCATAAATAGATAAATAAAATTATTTTTTAATTAATAGATTTAATTTTAAAGAAACTTTTAGTCAGGTTTACAGAATCTTTACAGAAATTTAGCAAGCTTATAGGAAAAAAATATATATATATATTTCCAAAAGCACAGAGTTCCAGTAGTCCTCTCCCTTCCATCATTTCTCCTATTATTATAACTTGTGTGATGATCCAATGAAAAGTGAAAGTGAAGTCGCTCAGTCGTGTCTGAGTTTTTGCAATCCCATGGAGGGCAGACTGTAGCCTACCAGGCTCCTCCATCCATGGGATTTTCCAGGTAAGAGTGCTGGAGTGGGTTGTTGCCATTTCCTTCTCCGATACTATTAACTAAAGTCTGCTCACTCTTCGGGTTGTACATCCTGTGGATTTTGACAAATGTAGAAAAACCCACACCCATTATGACTGTACCCTACAGAGTCCCCAATGCTTTTCAAAAACCTGCCATTTTTAGCAGTTCATGCGGCAATATCCCCAGCAAATTTGAAAGCCTTATTATAAATTCAATTCTGATTCATCAAAGCCGAAACCAATGAGGCAATTATTTTGGGTGAAGAAGAGGAAACTACCCTTAATTCTTCCAGAATTGCCAGGGTATGCCTGCTCCAAACCTTTGTTTAAGAAGGTCTGTTATGCATGGAACTGTGTCTGTCCCCTGACCCCCACCCTCAGCCCAGACGTCTGTACTAAAGCCCTTCCCAGGTGCGCTAGTGGTAACAAAACCTCCTGCCAGTGCAGGACACATAAGAGACACAGGTTCGATCCCTGGGTCGGGGAGATCTCCTGGAGAAGGGCATAGCAACACTCCAGTATTCTTGCCTGGAGAATCCCATGGACAGAGGAGCCTGGAGGACTAGAGTTCAAAGGGTCACAAAGCATCGGACACGCCTGAGCTGCCAACCTTGCTGATACCTTGATCTTGGACATCCAGAGCTGTGAGATTCATTTCTGTTGTTTCACCAGCCCGAGCTTTGGGAAAAAAGAACTCGGAGCAAAAACGAGAAGAGATCATCAGTACCGTCTTTCTAGATTCCATATGCATGCATTAATATACTAATACTTGTCTTTCTCTTTCTGACTTACTTCACTTTGTGTAGCAAGCTCTGGGTTCAGACACAGAGAACAGACCAGTGGACACGGACGGAGAGAGTGGGACAAATTGAGAGAACAGCATGAAAATATATACATTACTCTATGCAAAACAGACAGCAAGCGAGAACTTGCTGTGTAAAACAGGGAGCTCAACCCAGTGCTCTGTGACCACCTGGAGGGGCAGGATGGCATAGCATATGGGAGGGTGTTCAGAAGGGAGGGGTCACATGTATACGTGAGGCTGACTCATGTTATGTGTGGCAGAGGCTGACACAAGGTTGCAGAGCAACCGTCCTCCAGTAATTGTAATCTGTTCTATACCTCTCTGTATTGTACGGTTTTAATCTTTGATAAATAATAATTAAAAAAAAAAACTAGGGGAGAGGGGTGACCCTGCACATTCTGTGTTTCTTTTTGAACCAGGAGGAGATTCTTGGGGACCCAAGGTGAGACCTGGAGCGAAGTGTTTCTGAAGTGACACGGTGGCACTCAGAGCACCGCAGGGCCCCTGGGCTCCTGGCAGCTGCCAGTCTTGGAGGGGGACCGTCCACTGGCTGTCAGGACAAATCCCCAGCCGCCATGTGAATCGTAGAATAAGGCTGTCAGTCATCCTGACTGGATGACGTGTGGCCCCGAAAGTACAACATTGGAGACATGTCACTGCGTCACAGCCGATAACTGCAGCCGAGCCCCTGCCAAGTCTCCACACCCCCAGGCTCCCCCGTCACCAGCACCGCTCTGGTCTCTGCCAAGGTATGGGTGCCATTCTTTTAAAGACACATCACATAAGGAACAGTGTGGCTTGATGATTGCTCCCTGACCCGCATCTCCTTATCAGAACATGCCCCCCGCCCCCTGCCGAGAGCAGGTCCCTCCCTCTCCACAGTTTCACTGCAGACATGCTCTATGAACTACACACCCATTTTGCAGACTCCTGGGAGGAAATCTGTGGGGCGCTAAGCACGGCATTTGGAAAGTGGTACAGACAGTTGCCAGAGGAAATTCTGTGGGCTCTCCGGGTCAGAAGCAGCACTACTGACTGTTGCAGCAGTGAAGGGAGGGGTGTTGAGATTTCTAAACTGATTCAATCAGGGTGAAATTGGCATTGGCTAAACAACAGCTGGACTGGGAGAGGCAGGTTCAGAAACACAGCTTACAAGTGGCTGGGAATACATCCCACCCAGGCAATTCTTGATTTATCTCATCCTTTCCTTGGGTCTTGATAAGTCATTAAGTTTGTCCAAATCAAACAAGTCTACCTATTATGATGGCCCCCTAGAGCCAACTTCCTGTTGCTCTGAGAATGGTGGACAATGGCCCCATAAAAGGAAGTCTGAATACATGCTGATAAAAATCAGAGTTTCCGAATGCGATGGATATTAAAAATACCAAACTTTTATGATGTTTGAATGTTAAACAGCGTCCATGGAACCAAGGTGACCCTGAGGTATGTGATACAGTGAGAAGAAATACAAGGCAGACGGCCTCACGTCTCTGATATCGAATAATTTCCCCATTCAGCCTCCAACCATCGTGGTCTCTGAATACAGAGGCCATGGCTGTTTTTTGTAGAGATTCCTGAAAGCTGCATTTTTCCTGGGGCCTCAGGGAACCCAATCAACTCACTATCTCTGAGCATCCCAAGACACCCAGCCAGACCATCTTCCATTTTGTTTTCCTGCCTGACACCATATTAATCTAAATTCAAGAACAAAAGCCTTCATATTTGTTCTGGTACACTGAGGATTACCACCCCTGAAAGGGTTTTTTGTGATCAGCTTGTCACTTTCTTTGCTACTTAATCTCTTTCTTTCTGTAGCTCAATGGCTTCTTCTTACTTTCTCTCCTACTGAGGAAAGAGGAGGGCTTTTAATTTTTTTTTAAATCTCTCTCTTCCCCTTTAAAAACCTAGGAAGTTAAAAGGCCAGTTCATCCCGACCACCTGGCTGGGTGGGAGGTGCTAGCAGCCAGCTGTGATATTGTGGCCAGCCAGCTGTGTGAGGGCCCCGCCTGCGGGATTGTCCTGGCTCTATTGGAGACCAGCTCCCCCCAGCCACATCCATTCCCATGGTCCAGAGAGGCCCGTGTTTCATGTTGTTTTGTGTATTATGGGCACTGATGTCTGCTCATCAAGTTCACAGCCCTTGTAAGGCCACACACAGGAGCCTGGGCTTGGGGGACATCATCTGGCAGGGCTGAATGTCTTGGCCATGGTCTTTTCACACACCTAACGGGATCATTGCCTATCACTAAATACAAGTCCAGCCTCTGACCCTCTGCAGAATGACACCCATGCAGGATACCAGTATCGGCCCTCAGCCATGCTCCTCTACCCTCCCACCCCAGAAGCAGGTGGTCAAAGGCCTCTACTTACCTGCTTGGCCTCCCTGTTCCCGAGCCTCAGACACCTGAGTCAGACCCCCTCTGCAGCCTCAATTGCTTGGGAAGCTGCTAGGCAGCAGGTTAGGGAACCTGACCGCCACCCATCCATCTCACCTTCTCCTCGCCCTCTGTGAACTTGATCCCACGTCCTTTGAGCATCTCAGGGCCCACATAGGTTCTGATCATAAGAAGGAGAAAGGAAGCTCACGTTGGAATTGACCCTGGGGTCTGATAGCTCTGGTCCAGCCTCAAGGACGAGAACAGCAGAGGGCCCGGCCCTCCCACCTGGGGCATCAGATGGTGGCGGATGGGTCCGCAGCTCATCCCTACCCTGCCCACGCCACACCGTCCTCACTTGGATGATCCAACTGGACAGAACCTAAGAGTTAAACCCTTCCGCCCCTGAACTTGTGCAAAAGAGCCTCACTCTCCCAGGTTAGGACAGGGTCTTCTCAGTGGCTCAGACCATGAAACTGGCCTGTTGCCTGGGCCTCTTTGCTCTGCCGTGTGGGGTCACAGGAAGCTTCTCCCAGCAGAGAGCCACCTGTGCTTTACATCATTATTTCATAAGGAAATGTTGAGATTTTCATGAACCAAGAGCAGCCTTCCTGTGACTCAGCAAAGCCACATCCCCATTCACAGAGCCCTGGTGACTTTAAAACATTAGGTTCGCTTCCCCTCCTTGCCTGACAACTCCGAGGACTCAGCTAAACCTGGACAAATAAGGAGAGGAGTAAAGGTTTTCATTAAATCTCTTTCAACCTTTATCTTGGGAGCAGGGATTTTCTTGAAACACCATTTTCAGGTCCAGGGAGCTGGAATATAATTTGGTCATCTCTGAAGAGCGTGGCTTCACTGTTTGGTGATGATATACCTGCTCAGTACTCACTCCTCTGTGTTCATTTTGCTCTGGCCACACAGCCCTCCTTCCGGCTCTTAAACCCTCCAGGCCTGGTCCTGCCCCAGGACCCTTACACAGGCTGCTTCCTCAGCTGGCTCTTTTCCTCCCTTAATTGCATGGTGCCTCGTCCTCTGCTGGCTCAGATCTCAAGTTAAATGCCTTTTCTTTGAAGAGGACTTCTCACTGTCTTGGTACAAGTAGTTACTTCCTAACCTACTTTGTGGTCTTGGAGGCATCTTCTCCTCTTTGGATTTATATTATCTGATTGGCTTCTGACTCACTGTCTGCCTGTAGATGGGTCTTGTCCCTTGTTCTTCTAAAACAAAATGCCTGGTACACATGAGGCACTCAATACATGTCTGTTGGAAGAATTCTGCTCGGAAGATGAGGGAAAGCCACACGATACTCTAGTGGGGGCCCGTTTGGATATTTTTTGCTTCTCTTATGTATTTTTTATTTTAAAATTTTATTTATTTATTTAATTGAAGTATAGGTGACTTACAATGTTTCAGGCGTACAGCAAAGTGATTCAGCTATACAAATAGATATGCATTCTTTTTCAGATTCTTTTCCATTACAGGTTATTACAAGATATTGAATGTAGTTCCCTGTATTATACAGTAGGTGCTTGTTATTTATCTATTTCACTTGTAGTCGTGTGTATCTGCTAGTCTCCAAGGCCATGCCTGTGCTCAGTCCTGTCTGACCCTTTGTTACCCCATGGACCGTAGCCCTCCAGGCTCCTCCGTCCATGGAATTCTTCAGGCTAGAATACTGGAGTGGGTGGTCATTCCCTTCTCCAAGGGATCTTCCCAAACCAGAGATAGAACCCATGTCTCCTGCATCTCCTGCACTGCAAGCAGATTCTTTACTGCTGAGCCACCTGGGAAGCATATATATGGATATACATATATACGTATATATGTGTGTGTCACTCAGTCATGTCTGACTCTTTGAAACCCCATGGACTGTAAAGCACCCCAGGCTCCTCTGTCCATGGGATCTAGGCAAGAATATTGGAATACTGGAGTGGGTAACCATTCCCTTCTCCAGGGGAGTTTCCCAACCCAGGGATCGAACCTAGGTTTCCTGCACTGCAGACAGATTCTTTCCCATCTGAGCCACCAGGGAAGCCATATATATATATGATATCATTCACCTTCAGCCACCAAAGGTCGGCTGTGATCTTTACCCTCACGGTCATTATCCATAAAACTAAATTCACTTCAGATTGCTCCTACGTGGAGAACCCATGAAAACATGTGCTACAAGAGCTTTGCAGGATCATTTCAAACATCCATTCCACCGTGTCCCCTCCTCTCCACCAGAGCTCTTTCTACACAGAAGCATCTCCTGGGCTGTGGAGGCTTCTCGAAAAGAAATGCAATTCAGACCAACACTCTCCTCCTTCACTGTGATTATGCTACTCGTGAAATACTGTTAAGTTCACTCATTTCTGTTTATATTTTGATAGGGTCCAGGGCAGGCCACTTTGGCATGTTGATTACTTTGAATTAAAGTTACTTATGAAGCAGCTAGTGCGGGAAGGACACACTGAGCCTCCTCTGTCCCTTGAAAGTGGAAAACAACTCTCCCAAGTGACGGGTTCCCTCCCTGGAGCAGGAGGTGGAGAGACACGCTTACGACCAGAGATGGGGATGCAGGGACCAGAGGGCTATAGAAACTAACCTTGTTACTGCTTCACTAATTTACTACTCGAGCCTGCACATCTCTGTCTGGTCAGTTCCTCACAAATGTATTGTTTCTATGTCTGAAAGATATAAAAGCTGCCTTCTTGGATCACTTCTTTGAGTCTCTTATTTCTATGGATGCCTCTACATATGAAATAACGTGACTTTCCTTTGCCTATTACTCTGTCTTGTGTCAACTTAATTATTAGGCCAAAGAACCAAGAAGGAATGAAGAAACATTTTCCTCCCCTACAATTTCATTTTACAGTTTTTCCATATTGTTCACTTAATTTTTTTTCTGAGTGTGTGAAAATTTAACATGATTCAAGACTTTTGGTTGTCAAGGGGGCCAGGGGCTAGGAGAGGGAAGGAGTGGGAGTTTGGGGTTAGCAGATGCAAACCATTATATATATAGGATAGGTAAACAAGGTCCTACTGAAAGGCACAGGGAACCATATTCAATATCCTGGGATAAATCATAATGGAAGAGAATATGAAAACAAATGCATGTATATACATAAACCTGAACACTTTAATGTACAGCAGAAATGAACACATTATAAATCAACTACACTTCAATAAAAATAATTTTTTTAAAAGAGAAAATCCACATGGTTCAAAAATCAAATCTACACCCAAAGGTGTTCTAGGAAAAAAACACCCCCATCCTCACCTGTCCAATCTCACCCTACTGTCTCTCCACCCTGTTCTAACCTGTTCCCTGTAGTTTCTGGTTTACCCTCCTTATATTTCTTTTTGTGGGGAAAAAAAGGCATTTATTTGCCCATAAAGCACGTTTTCTTATTATCTGCTCTTTCTTACACTGAAGGAGTGAGGCTGCAGGCACTCAGGAGCTTTCGTTCCTCACTTCTTCACTTGACAGCGTATCCTAGAAATCGCTCCTTGGCAGGTCACAGGCTTCTTCCTCCACATTTTTATAGCTGCTCCACTGTGCACTCCATGTATATCCTGTATTCAAATACTCTCCTGTGACTGGGCCCCCAGGAAGGTTTCAACACTTTGCAATGATAAACAAAGCTGCAATGAATAATCTCATGCACTTGAGCTTTTGCGTTGTTCAAAGTGTACCTGTAGCAGAAGTCCCTTGAACTGGTGTTGCTGGGTCCAAGGCAGGTGCCTGTGTAGTTCTGTTTGCTGTGGCCAAGTTCCCTTTCTCCACAGTGGCAGCGATTTGGATTCTCCCTGGTGTGTCTAAGAGCATCGATTTCCCCCCAACTGTCTCATTAACAAAGCATGCCATGGAGCTTTTTAATGCTTTCCAATTTCATAGATGAGAAACAGGGTCAGCGTCATTTTAACTTGCGTTTCTCTTTTGTATGAATAATGTTGAGCATCTCATCTCACATTTAAGGGCTGTTTTTATATCCTCTTGTTGTGAGTTGTCTGTTCATGTCTTTTGTCCATTTTTCTATTCAATTTCTGCTCTTTTTCCCTCCATGTGTGAAGAAGCCTCCCTCTATTAGAGATATCAGCCCTTCGTCTGTGATACACATTGAAAATATTTCCTCCCGGTTTATCACGTGCCTTTTGATTTTGCTTCTGGGGCATTCTGTTAGGCAGAAGGTAAACGTAAGCATTTCCTTTATGCAGTCACACTTGTCAGTCTTTTCCTTTATCACCTTTGGATTATGAACCACAATTAGCCTTTTTAAAATTGCAGGTTAATAGACAGCTGGTGGGAAGCTGCTGTATAGCACAAGGAGTTCAGTTCGGTGCTCTGTGATGACCTGGAGGAATGCAATGGCAGGGGTGGGCGGTGGGAAGTGATTCACTTTGTTGTACAGCAGAAACTAACACAGCATTATAAAGCGATTCTACTCCAATAACAAAAGAAATAAAACTGCAGATTATACAGGAATTCACCGAATTTTCTCTGAATGCTTGTATAGCTTTTTTTTTTTTTTACATTCAGATCTCTAATGCTTTGGGATATTTTTCTTGTGCATAGTGCGAAGTATGCATCTAATTTTAATTTTTCCCCAAACTATTCAGTTTTCAGAGCATCACTGATTAAAAGTTTCATCTTGAGAAGGACTCTTTGGAGCCAGGATGGGTAAGAGAAAGGAAGGCAGCGAGGTACAGGGAGATAAACCTTGGCAGCTTTCCTCTGCACCTTCCTCATCGCAGACAAACCCAGTGCCCAGCACACCCAGCAAGGCTGTGTCCAATTTCCAAGGGACCTGTGGGTTTGACCCTCACCACTGCGCTGTTCCTACTCAGGCCTGAGCTTAAGTCCAGGACTTGGTGGCTAAAAGCCAAGTTCAAGTGTCTAGTTGTTTGTGGGGAGGGGAGGCCTGGTGTGTGGCTCAGAAATGACAGAGTTTCCTGCAGACTCTGTTACGTCCAGTATGTCAGAGCCTGTATGTCTGATCTGATGGCCACAGCTGGTCGCCACTTTTCCCAACACAGTTGGAAGGGTCAGAAAAGGCCCCCTGGCCCCCAGGTTCTGAGGTGGAAGCCTGGGGATGATGACACGGAACCAGCAAAGAGGTGGTAAAAGGCACTGGGCCTCTTGTTCTTTCTGGTGTCTCCTCTTTCTCTTTCTGATCCATTTTGGCGGAGAAGTCTCTGAAAGTCTCTGACAGCAAAGATTTCCTGAGATGTTATGGTTATCTTGCTTCCTGTTCCAAACAGAACCATCCTCCAGAACAATACAGGCTGAGAGCATCCCCTTGCCCTGAGGACTTGCCCTGGCCTCATTTTTACATACCACCTCCTAGGTCTTCCCACAAACCTCCAACATTAGAGTTATTATTATACCCATGTTGCAGAGGGAGAAACTGAGGCTTGGACACTTGCCTTCTTGCTGAGGTCATTTAGTGGCTGGTAAAATAGACGGGGAAGCAGGATTTGAATCCAGCTCCCACCTTTGCAAAGCCCAAGCCTATTTCCAGGGAGACCAGTTTCTCATCGTCATGGTGTTTAATAAGCACAAAAACATCTCAGGAGTGTAAGATGCTGAATTTTCACTTGCTCATTTCACTATGTGCAAGAAGTCAACTGTGTCCTTTTAAATTTGCATTCCAGTTCTGGGTTGTTACAACCAACCCCAGGGCCCAGCCAGCAGGAAAGTCTAAAAGAAATTGACAAGTCGAACTGTCTGAATGACATCTTCAAAATCACTAAGTGTTTTCCAAAGGTGATACAATATTAAGTAGAAAGAATGATTTTCTGGGGACACCAGGTGCCAGTTATAAATTTTAAATGCAAATGATCTGCGCTAGCTACACTTAAAAATCCTGGGGTATGACCAACTAACGTCAAATACAGAATGTCCTCCCATCCTGGGCATTCATCTGCCGGTCATATTGTCGGTTAAAAGTAGTCATTTTGAAAGCAGTAATTCACTCTCTACGGTCCTTCCTTAACACAATTTCAGCCTGCAATTTAGATGATAGGAAAATTACAACCTCTGTGCACTATATTATGTGGTATAAATGTTATTACAATTAAGCCTGCTATGAACACACACACACACACAGACCCCAAAACAACCGGTCCTTGATTTAGTCTATTATAAATAACCATTTCCTATAAGCCAAGGAGTTCCTGTTAGTTCAGGGGAAACAGGACCCAAACATGTCTCATACCAGTGACCAAACGTACTGGACAAAAGCTAGACTGAAAAGGGACCAAGTGGACGATGATTTGAGAAGGTCTGAGTTTTGCTTTTATTGGTCAGGAAATGACCTGACATTGTGAGGTTAACAGCCAGCATGAATGCCAGAACCTCAGGGTGATGCAAGAGCCTTCTCCTTCAGCTTCAAAGCTACTCAGGACTGGGGACTTGAACCTCCCAGATCCCCTGATTCTGCGCTGTCATTTACACCCCAGTCACTTTCTTAGATCAGCACATCACATTGTGTGCTAAGTTAACATGGTTTCTCCCTAACTGTCCTCTTTGCCAATAATATATTTGCTCCTCAGTTTATCTTGAAGATCATTGTTCAGGGAGTTCCCTGGTGGTCCAGCAGTTAAGACTCTGTCTTGCAATGCAGCAGATGCAGGTCCAATCCCTGGTCGGGGAACTACGATTCCACATGCCATAAGGAGTGGCAAAAAAAACAAAACAAAAAAGAGCCAGGAAAAAAAAAATCCTCCAAAAAAAAAAAAAAAATGGCTAAGAGAAGATGATGTAGAATGGCTTCAAATTCTCAGGCTCCTTAAGTAAGAGACACCCAGAGCCTCTGTTTTCCAAACAGAATGAGCTTGTATTTCCTTGTTTGGGTTTTGGAAGCAGACCAGTCTTGACCTACCAAGGAACATGACAGCTTGTTTCTCTGGGAAACCATCAGTTTCCTATGCCTAGAGGGCAGAGAACAGGACTTTTCCATACTCAGTTGCTTCTTACCATGGACCCTCATCCCTCCAGCAAAACACAGGATGTAAAATACTTAATACAGGTGATCGAGTTTGAGAGGAGGGACTAGCAATGCCAGTGCTGAGCCCCAGGTGAACCAGAACTTCCAGCATAAATACGAGTCTCTAAATTTTTCCAGCATCTCTCTATCCAGAGATGTACACATCTTACTCTTGGATACAGATGACACGGTCTTTTCCTACCCCAATTTGCTTATCATATAGTCAGATCTTCATCGTCATGTTTGCAAAAATAACTGGTAGTTTGGATGATCTTTATCTAACTCTTTGAGCTTTACTAATTTCTCTGCCAGATTTTTTAAGGAACACCTTTTTACTGTGACCAAATGTGAAAGTTCAATTTATTTCACTCTATATTCTATATATTAAGTAAGTAGAACATATTTAAATAGGAAAATGGCAACCAAGGAAAAAATCGTGGGCCTGGAGAAGATTCTACTTTGTGTCCCGTCTTTATTTTCTCCTCCCGACCCAAGAGGCACTTCTGACCTGACTTGAATTTAAGGAGATTTCCAAAGCTGTAAGAAAGGCTATCAATTCAGAAAANCTCACAGTTCTGGAGGCTGGGAAGTCCAAGAGCCGGGCGTCGGCATGGCCGTGCTCTGCTGAGAGCCCTTTACCCAGCTCAGTTGATGGCTTCTGCTGTGTCCTCCCACGTGTCCACTAACTTCCTCATTTTCCAGTCACTGCATTGAAGATTAAAGTGTTCTCCTCACCATAACTAAGCTCTGTCACACGTACGTTGATCAATAGTGTTGTGGGCAACTTCACTGTTGTTTCTTCTTCAACCCATGAATTTTTCAGGTAGGTGTTTTCAGTTTCCAAAAGTGGAAGGGGCTTTGGCTGTCTTTTTAGTATTAAATTTTTTTTTTTTAAGTAAAGCAAGTTATTTAATTTTTTGGCTGCACCCTGCAGCGTGTGAGGTCTTAGTTCCCCAGTCAGGGATCAAACCTACACCCCCTGCAAGGGAAGGCAGAATCTTAACCACAGGACCTCAGGAGAAGTCCCTAATTTCTAATTAAGGTCCGTTTTAGTCAGAGAACAAGCTTCTAACCTCTCAATTCTTTGAGGTTTGTTAAGAATTTCTTCATTTAAATATTATGTGTTTTAAACAAGAAAACATATTCCTTGTAAGGTCAAGACTTCTAAGCACATGTCTTAGATTGAGTGGGTTGGCACTGTTTGTTTGCATTAATTTTCAGTCTGCTTTAATTTCTCTGCTTCTGAATCTTGGGTTACACTCCCCCATTAAGTTTGTAGATTTATTTACCCATGCTTCCGGGTCAGCCTCTGCTTTATACACTTGTAGGTGAAATAGTTAGGTTTATGAATGCTTTATCTTACTTAAGGATATTTCCTTTAAAAAACCTGTCCTGTCTCTTTTCTTGTATTACCACTTTTTACCCTAAATTCTACTAATGTCTGCTCTGAATACAGCTACCAGCTCTCTTTGGCTTAGTACTTATCCGGAATATCTTTTCCAGCCCTTTATTTTCAATCTTTCTGTGTCATTTTGGAGCAATTTGTAAGTAATCTTGGACTTACTTTGTTTTTCAAAAAACACAAAGAGCTTTAAGATCACTCAGTGATAAATCTAGCTTAAGGCTCTGAGATAAAAAGAACTGTCCTCACAATGAGGTTCTTCAAATACTTAAAGGCAACTTGAAAATCTATAGGAATTATAGAAACAAAATTAGTTCCCTTCTTTATTTGCCCATCTGGACTTGGGAGTTTTTGAAACCTGAAGCTGTAGGCTTTTTTTTTTCCTTCTTCTTCTTATCTTTCAGGGAAATCTTGGATAACAGTTCTGGGATGCTGAATCCTAGAGATCATTTCCCCACTAGGAAGGCAATAATGGTGTAACAGCTCTCCACGCCCTTCAGGGAGTGTTCTGTTTAGAAGAGAAAAACATCCCTAAAAGCATTTGTGAGAGATGACTGAGTGTTTTTATCATCAGCGATATGGACTTTTCCCCCATAAATATATGGCATTCAATAACACAATCTCCTTCCCCAGCTCTATGCACTCGTCCTTCAAAGCCACTCTTTCTTCAACCATGTGACCATTCAGCAGAGAAAAATCAGCCCGTTTACATAACAGCTGTTAGTGCGAGAGTTGACATATTACTTCAGGGCCTTCTGCCTATAATGGGTTTTTCAAATGTGTTGCCATGTTCAGTTGATTAGTTGTGGGTGATCTGAAATGTCAAACTATTAGCCTTGACAACTACTGCCAAGGTTACTATCTTCGGAAAATATCTTTTTAATAATATAACTGTTTGTAAGTGGAAAAGGTGATGCTCAAAATACAAAGTCACAATAAGTGTGGATTACTGAACCACTGATGGCTTCAGTTTTTTCATTCTCCTTGGTGATACATGGTCTGGAGGCTTCTTTTTAATGAGAAAGCACCCCCAATCCAGCCCTGGGTTTCCCAGAGCTGCACAAATGTGGATGGCAGGATGAGAAACAGAACACAGGGAAGAGAGGGAGGGTGGACAGAAATGAAAATTCTGGATTGAAGAGTTCTACTAATCTCCTGCAGGAGTGATATCATAAAGTCACTTCCAAGCCTGCTCACAGAAGAAGCTTTGCAAATCTGACTCCAGTATGGAGGGCGTCTTAAAATCTGAATTTGTATATTTCAATCATCACGGTGGTCTGGGCTGTCAAGGAACCTGGAAGGGGCTCCAGTTAGTCTTGGCCCCTCCTTTTTGTTTTTTTGTTCTCTGTTCTCAACTGTAGGGCCCCTATCCAAGGGCATCCCGTGTTTTTATCAAGTGTCTTCTAATCAGTGATATTTCTAATTGCAGTCAAGTCTTTCCTGTCCTTTTCTCTGTGTACACTAAATTTCCATCATTGTCTTCACCTCTTCTTTCCATGCCTAAACTGGCCCATGTGACGATATTACCAAGAACGGAACATGACATAGGGACATCAAGGTGGGCTGTGACTGCCAGTCATCCTACCAGTAAAGGGTCAACAAGTGTCCATATAACTGCCCCTTTCAGGAGAGATGTTTCCATTATAACCCAGCCCTCCCTGTTAGTCCAGGCATCTTTGCTGGGCTAGGAAATGCTGGTAGGAGAAACCAACAGACACCTTCCTTTTATGATCAGAGTGACATCAACACTTACCCAATAAAAAAGTGGAAATCTGCAAGGAGACTGACCACCACCAGGAGTTCATCAGCTGGGCCATCACAGAATCAGGGTTTCTGCAAAGGAGGAAGAAAAAAAAACCACACACACATCATGACATCTTCACATGAAGAAGCACAGAGGAGCTGTGATGTTTTCCTTTTCTTGCTCTTCATAACAAGACCGATTGAACTCTTCCACAGGAATATGTCTTACTCAGTGGGTGAAATGGGGAAGGATTTATATAGGAAGAGAGAAGGACTGAAGAGGCATTTTATAATCTATGAAAATACAAGAAAGTGCATCTTTCCTGCATCGTTATTTTAGAGCAGAGACTCTAAAACCACAATACCTGAATCCCACATCAGATTGATAGTGAGGTTTCAGGCGCTGAGTCAGTCTGGTGGGGAGGCTACTCAGGGGCAGGGGGTCATTTGCTATTGGTTTAAAGGACTCTAAAGAAGGCTGCTAAGGGACCTCCCTGGCTATCCTGTAGTTAAGAACTGCTCTCCAATGCAGGGGACATGGGTTCGACCCCTAGTCTGGGAACTAAGATCTCACATGTCGCAGGGCAACTAAGCCCACAGACTGCAGCTAAGAAATGACACGGCTAAATAGATAAAAATAAAATAAAAATTTAAAAATCTTTCGTTTAAAAAAAAATAAAGAAGTCTGCTGGCTCTCCAGGAAGGCAATCACTTGAAAACCAGTGCAGGGCAACTCTGCTTAAGCATAGCTCTGGTCTTTCACACGTTCTTCCCACCCCAGTCCCCTACTCAGAAGACCTGGAGATGTGGAAAGCTCACTGCGATAAAAGCCTTTTCTATAAGTTAGATGTAAATGTCAAATGTGGTTTATCTAATCATCACATGACAAAATAGTGATTAATAAAAATAGTTTAACAGATACATAGTCTAAAGTTTGTTACAGATGTTAGTTAAAATGGGTACATGGGTAAACTTGAAGAAATACTGAGTTAAAGTGAAGGAAGTTCAAAGGTCACCAAACAAACTGTGTCAAGGGAGTTATCATTTTGTTGTAATTGTTTACTCTCTAAATCATGTCTGACTCTTGCAACACCATGGACTGTAGCCCTCCAGGCTCCCCTGTCCATGGGATTTCCCTGACAAGAGTACTGGAGTAGGTTGTCATTTCCTTCTCCAGGGGATCTTCCTGACCCAGGGACTGAACTCATGTCTCCCACATTACAGGCAGATTCTTTACCACTGAGGCACCTAGGAAGCCCCTGTTATCATTTTAAATGTGTATTTTTGTTATTAGTTTCTAAAGCTGAGGTCTCGATTGCTTTCTATTGAAAATCATCTCAGAATAACATTTTACAGGTATAAAATAAAATTTAGAGGAATACAAAAGGGATCCAATACTTTGAAATACAATTATTAAAATATTAAAACACTAATGTGTGATATGAGCACACATGAACTTGTTAGTTCATTCCTTCACAGAATCCGGGGTGAGTTGTTATCCCCATAACTTTAAGGTAGTGGTGAGCACACATGGTGGTTTGTTATCTCTGCAACAACTGCAATATGATGTGAAAATATCTGATTTCTATTGATGACAAAGTCACAGGTACTATTGATACTAGGGTAGTTTGTTGACCATATTGATAATGAAAGGAAATGCCAAAGTTCAGCCAGAGATTTGAGAAAATGATAGAATTTTTTTTCTCATTTCTCATTCAGGTTCCCAGACACTCTGAATTCCAACCATGGACCTCATGGGGGTCCACAGACTCCAATGGAGAACCAACATAGTTCACAGAAGTTACATCACATACTGTGTTCAGGGTCTGGCTTTTTATTTACTTATTTGGATCTTCGTTCCCCAACCAGAGATCAAACCTTCACCCCCTACACTGTGAGCTTATCCACTGGACCTCCAAGGAAGTCCCAGAGGTCTGGCTTTTTTAAGGCAGGCCCTGCCCCTCTCCTGATCCAGCACAAGCCCAAGCTGTGCCCTCGAATGCCTGTGGGCGTCATTATAGAAGCTTCGCCCTTCCTCGTCATGGGCCTTGCAGTGTCTGATTTCAGACCCTGAGACTCTTCCTCAGGTCACAGCTGTCTTACCAACTGGAAATCTCAAATGTTTCATCATTTCACTGTAGCTGTGAAGTGATCCTTGTTCACATCCATAATTCCTTCCGGAATAACTGTTGAACCTGGAAATTCCACAGTTTCCCCACTGTTGATCAGAAGTTCCAACAGAAAAGACTTCTTGGCTGCAGAGCTTCTGAAAAAAGAAAGGAAGGAATATTTTCTTCCACAAAATGTCTTTGACTTAAAAATGTTATAGTTAGTATCATTAATTAAACCATCTAATAAAATCCAGCAAATAGCCAATTAAATCCAAGTCAGACTATTCTGAGAGGCAATGTAACATGGTGGATGTGTCTCCAAACTAATCTGGGTTCAAACTCCAGCCAGATGTTTAATAAATATGACCATGAGTATTTAATCTCCCCCAGCCTCAGTTTCTATAGATGTAAACTGTAGAGAGCCACACATCCCAGAGAAGCAGGGGGAGCATGAAAGGAGGTAGTGAGATACATGCGGGCACTTAGGACAGAGCCTGAAACACAGAGGTGCGTAAAGCAAATGCGGTCCTTACTCTGGAAACACAGTCACTCCTGCCACTCCCCTTTCTGTTTCGTGGCTCCTTCTAGGAACGGTATAAATGTCAGTTTCCTCATCAGAAGAATGCTGTGCTCTACTCTCGAGACTTCTTATGAAAAGGTTAAGTGGAGAAACACATTTTTATAGGACATCCTAACTCCCCCATGAGGAATACTTGCTAAGTTTCTGGCACAGAGAAATAATTGCAAATAGGGGGCTGGTAGAGGAATCAGAGCAAGAAATTTCAAAAAACAGAAGTATCATATGAATAGTCCAACAATAAAATTGCAAGGAGGTAAATTAGGTTCATCATTTGAAAAGACCCTGATACTGGGAAATATTGAAGGCAGGAAGAGAAGGGGATCACAGAGGACGAGATGGTTGGATGGCATCACCAACTCAATGGACATGAGTTTGAGTAAACTTTGGGAGCTGGTGATGAACAGGGAGGCCTGGCGTGCTTCAGTCCATGGGGTCACAAAGAGTCAGATACAACTGAGCGACTGAACTGAACTGAACTGAAATTGGGTTCCAGACTTCAGACTAAAAGGTAATGATTCAGTTCTTCATGGGAATAGTGCCATTGATTCAAATCAATAACAAGGAACACTGTATAAATCAGTTTCCTTCTTTTTGATTTTCAATCTGGCAAAATCGATTCCTTTAAACATTGCCTCAAATCCATGGGAGGAGTCAATTTGAATGCAATCAGCTATTTTAAGCTCTCAAATTTTTTAAAATTTGGTTTTTGGTACCTATTTTAGCACATGATTGAAATATAACTTGGGCTTCCCAGGTGGCACTAGTGGTTAAAAAACTTCCCTGCCAATGCAGGAGATGTGAGACACGAGTTTGATCCCTGGGACAGGAAGGTCCCCGAAGGAGGGCATGGCAAGCCACTCCAGTATTCTTGCCTGGTGAATCCCATGGATGGAGGAGCCTGGCAGGCTACAGTCCATAGAGTCGCAAACAGTCGGACATGACTGAAGCAACCGAGTATGCACACACACAAAATATAACCTGAAAGGACTGATGTTGGTGAGAGACCGAAAGAGTCCTGTGTCACGTGTTGCTCTTGCTATTTCACAGGCCCATTTAGGAAATCTAGGTTAGACGAATGAGAACTGAAACGTAAGGTGATCATCTATAAAGGAAGCAACGAAAAGCAACCTCCATCAAAGAAGACACTTCTTTCCTCCAACTGTCATTCAGTCTCAAACACCTTTAAATCAGTAATAATGACAACAACCAGCATTTCTTGAGCATTCACTTACTACATGCTGGTCGCATGAATGACCTCATTTTTCCTCCACACAAAACCCTAGCAGGCAGGTCCCATTAGCATCCCATTTCACAGATCTGAAGCTGGTTTACAGGGTGCAGCTAGTGCAGAAGGGAAAGCTAATATACCCATGCAGGGGTGTCCTTGGGCAAAGACCATCCAAAACATGCGTATTCTTGCACCACCAAGTCAGTGTGTCACAGCTCTTCTTTAATGAAACTGCGGACTCCCTCAAAATGGAGTGATGCATCAGCTGACAATTAGCCGACAGTCTTTGTGTGGGAAACTTCAGTCCAAGAACTGGAAGTTCTACCATCAGAATCTGCCAAACAAACCCAGAAGATGAAGGCTCCGTGCTCTCCCTGCCCTTCTGAGGTCAGTGGCTACCTAGGGACCAGGGCATGGGGTGAAGGGGAAACCCCAGTGTTAATACGGGACACCTACTCTCTCCCTTAAGAACACTGCTGCTGCTGCTAAGTTGCTTCAGTCGTGTCCGACTCTGTGCGACCAGATAGACGGCAGTCCACCAGGCTCCCCCATCCCTGGGATTCTCCAGGCAAGAACACTGGAAGTGGTTGCCGTTTCCTTCTCCAGTGCGTGAAAGTGAAGTCGCTCAGTCGTGTCCAACTCTTAGCGACCCCATGGACTGCAGCCCACCAGGCTCCTCCGTCCATGGGATTTTCCAGGCGAGAGTACTGGAGTGGGCTGCCGTTGCCTTCTCCTAGGAACACTGAGAGGAGGCTAAATCATCTTACTCTTCAAATGTTTGCTGTGAGTGGTGTGTGCACTGCCACTGAGACTTTTGGAAAAGATGCGAAGTAACCAGCTTTGTCAGAGAGTTGAATGGAGTGAGAGTACTTTTTCTAGAGAAGCTGAGAGTTTCTGGAGCTCTTTACTCTGCCTGCCCCTCTGCCCCTGCCAGCCCCACCCCGACATGTGATCTGGTTTGCAGCTTTCCTTATAGAAATGCTGGTCTCAAATGAAAAATTTAGCTTTGAAATCCTGGCATTCTCACCATGAGGCAAGGTGCTTGTCCTACAATGCTACCAAAGAGAGGTTTCTCCTCTAGATTATTGAGAGTAAGACTTTTGTTATAAAAATCGTCTCTATTTGCTGAGATGAATCTTTCAGGACATTATCAGGCTTTGTTTTGTAAGTCAATGAAACTGAGAAATTTTAAATCAACACTCCACCCCCAGTGCCTTTTTTTTTCCCACTTTGTGATGTTAACCATGAAGAGGGCAAAGTTTAATATTTAACTTACCAAGAATCTTCCCAACCCATTAGAGAAAACTACACATTTTTATTTTACACAGAGTTTCAACCATCTTACTTTATAGAAATGGGCATAAGAATCAATGAAGGAAAGATGAAGATGGTTAACACCATGAAAGGACCAGTCTATTCAAATAGCTCAGCATGGCTGGCTACCTTTCCAAGTTCCTGATGTTTCTACAGGCAGTGAAGAAAGAGTGAGAAAGGAAATTCCTAGTCACCATTCACTGAGTACTTACTACACGCCAGGCACTGTGTATTGCTCACGTTGTTTTGTACAGATATTGATTTTATTCTTACCCCTCCTTGAGAAGATAAACATAATAATTTCTATATGAGACATGAGGAAACTTTGTGTCAGAGAAGTGAGTGAATTTCCAAGTTTCCACAGCCTGTAAGTGGTTTGAATCCATGCCCTTGACCTCTGGGCCTCCTGTAACTTCTGCCCTGAAGACATATATACACAGCCTAGGAATAAAACTCATATGTCCAGACTCAGGCAGAGGTCTGGAGGCAAAGGCGGTCAGCTGACTACAAAATAGGCAGATCTGTTACATGGTTTGCCTTCCAGAGGCATCTCAGTAGTATTGTAAACCCCAGTTTCTCACATTCTGCCAAGTCCCCATCAGCGGCAACTTGACATTCACATTAGAAATACACTAATTTATTGGGACGGCTTTTCCCATTTAGATCATAACACATAGGCTGTAAAAACTCCCAAAGTAATGGCTCTCCTTTTATATTCAGATTGACTTTGAACACTATTCTGGGGAATTAGTAATAACTCTTACAGCATCTTGATGAAAAGATAACAGTATATCCATTGTCTATTTGGGGCGGGGGGAGCATAGATGAAAAATGAAGGCATCTAAGGGCTAATCACATAATCCGAGGTTTAACAGCAAATCAAGTGAAATTACGTAGGTGTGAAAGTGTCTGTTGGATGGAGTTGTTGAGTTGCTCAGTTGTGTCTGACTGTTTGCGACCCCATGGACTACAGCATGCCAGGCTTCCCTGTTCTGCACTATCTTCTGGAGTTTGCTCAAACTCATGTCCGTGGTTGGAGAGCACTACCAAATATAAGGTGTATATGAAGAAGGCCAGTATTCCGTAATGTGTGGGCTGCTACTCTCCAGGTGCTTTTTGCTGGCTATAATCTGGGACATCTCCCTGACTAAGTGAGATTTTCTAATTCATTCACTCCTTGAACATACACTCAAATGCCAGATACCACACTGGCATGAGGTACCACATTCCTGAGCTAGGAACCTATGGACACCTTGGGGAAAGGAGAGAAGCAGAGACAAGCTTTTTAAAGCACGAGGAAGAATCAGAGTTCAGGCTATTGAAGATTTTGTATCAATGATATCCTGAGCTGAGAAATGCTGGTTCTATTTGGTATCTCCTGAGCACTCAATAAAGGGGTACTGATGAACTACGGAGCTGAACCAGAGTCCACAAGGCAAGTTGGAAGAGCTAGGTCATTTAAATAGAGGCCAGAGGAAGTTTTGGCCGTAAAATCACTTGTGACATTCTAAATGCAATGCATCAGGAGGTGTAAATGGTTTAGTAAATAGATTTTTGCCAAACAGTTTCCTCACAACTCTTCTTCCCAGAGCAATGTCCACATCATTGTGGAATCCAGTTTATCCATTCCGGGAATTTGAATGAGTACCCCCCCCCAAAAGTTATCTTAACAAAAAAGTGATACCCATTGTTATCTCATGATCCAGCCAACAACACAGGGCCCTTCTATCTTTACTCGGAGACTGAATTTATGGAAAGGCGGGGCTTCTCCTGCTCACAGCCACTGAGCCCATCCAAGCTCCAACATCTCCACCTTCAGGAGACAATGTAAAACTCACCTCGGTACCCAGTCATTTTTGGATATAGGATCAAGCAGTACACCCTACAGCCACCTCATCTGCATTTCTTTTTTTCCTCTTTTCCAATCCCAACCCTCCACCTCTCTCCTCATAAAACACCCTGATTCTTAAGGCTGATCTCAGACATCCGCTTCCCCCTCCCCTGTCATGAGAAAACAGTGGGAAGAAAGGGATGTCCCTCCTTCTCCTTGTCTGGACACCAGGCCTCTTTCAAGGGTCCTTTCTGACAATTCAGCAGACAGTCAACACCCAGGTCAAAGGCATTCCTCCAACCATGGTTCTAGAGGAAAAGGGGAACAGAAAAAAAGATCCAAAGATTCCACTAGAAAAATGGTACAGATGATCTTATTTGCAAACTGGAAATAGAGACATAGAGAACAAACGTGGACACCAATGGGGGACAGAGGGGTGGGATGAATTGGGAGATTGAGATTGATATATGTACACTGTTGATGCTATGTTTAAAATAGATAGCTAAGGAGAACATACTGAATAGATCAGGGAACTCTACTCAATGCACTGTAGTGACCTAAATGGGAAGGAAATCCAAAAAAGAGAAATACATTTATACATACAGCTGATTCCCTTTGCTGGACAGTAGACACTAAAATGACGTTGTAAAGTAACTATACTCCAGTAAAAATAGAAGAACAGAAAAGATTCAAGGATTCCAGACATTTTTCTGATTGTATAGAAAGTATTGGCTACAGTTTCCAAGAGTTGGAAGGTTAACCACAGAACGATGGAAGACTGCAGGCCAGCAGAGGTGGTCCAATGACTCATGTTTCTTTCTGTCTCTTAATCAAGGGCTGTTGGCTTCAGCTGGGACCAGAGGGTGAATCTCCCCTGACACTAAGGTCCACCGAGATCAGGAACAACCATCACTTCAGAAATGTCACACTGCCCAAGGGGTCCCATCCCTCCCAGCAGTTACATCTAGGCCAGTCAGCGCTGTCCAAAAGACCTTCCGGCCACGGTGAAGATGTCCTTTCTTCCTGCTCTGTCCACTTCAGTAGCCATGGATGATGTGGCTCTGGGCACCCTTGTGGCGAGTGGGACTGAGCAGCCAAATGTGTATGTTTCCTATCATCTTAATTAATTTTAATTTCAATAGCCACCTGTGACCAGCTGTTAGCATCTGGGTTAAAATACTCTATGCCAAGTCTAGAGTTTGCCAGCGTGAAGCTGGAGATGGTTTCTACCAGCTGTATCTTGAACCCACGCCTTCTCTCTGCTTCCATACATGGGTCCCTTTCTGATTTTCATTCTCCCACATAGCCACATAGCCATCCTTTAAAACCATTCCCTTGCTTAAAAAAAAAAAAAAGATCTCAAGCAGAAAAGTGGGCAAACATCCCAGGCAGAATCTTTGGCTTTTCAATTAAAGTTTTTTTGTTTTGTTTTTTTTCATAAGTTACACTTGTTTCCATGCCTTCCAGATTATCTAACTAGAGTCAAGCTAGAGAAGTATTCTGTGACATAATTTGTCACGTGGGCCTCTACTTCCAGGCAGAAGGACTTCCAGAGCTGCAGATGCTCCGTCCACAGCTGCAGCCCAGAGTCCTTTGGGGGGTGATGTGGTAACAGCCTCTTCCTGTGGCTTCCAAACAGCCTGATGGTAGAATTCCCCGTGAGCTCCTCCTGGGAATTTTCCAGGGCCCCTCTCAAACCCGAAGAGTCAGACTAGGCAGAGGTGGATCTCCCGCCTTTCAATTTGATGAGCTCTCCAGCACAGAGTAAGCAGACACTAGTACCTGGGCAGCTCTGGGGATGTCCTGGCCTGTCCACTCTGGGAAGGAAAGCTTCAGTGGCAATGTCCTTTCCGCTCCATCCCCCAGTGGGTCCAGTCATGGGAAGAGCAGAAGGGAATTTCAATGGTGTTACACTGAAAATGTTGTGACTTCAGGGGAGAAAACCATGTTCAGCCTAAACTCTTATCAGGAAGCTCTTTCGCCCCTAAGGGTATGAGAATTGGACTATAAAGAAAGCTGAGCACTGAAGAATTGATGCTTTTGAGCTGTGGTATTGGAGAAGACTCTTGAGAGTCCCTTGGACAGCAAGGAGATCCAACCAGTCTATCCTAAAGGAAATCAGTCCTGAATATTCATTGGAAGGACTGATGCTGAAGCTGAAACTCCAATACTTTGCCCACCTGATGCAAAGAACTGACTCACTAGAAACGACCCTGATGCTGGGAAAGATCGAAGGTGGGAGGAGAAGGAGACAACGGAGGATGAGATGCTTGGATGGCATCACTGACTCAATGGATATGAGTTTGAGTAAACTCTGGGAGTTGGTGATGGACAGGAAGGCCTGTTGTGCTACAGTCCATGGGGTCGAAAAGAGTTGGACACGACTGAGTGACTGAACTGAAGGATTTTGAAATGCTTCTTCTGTGGAGGGGTGGCAACAAATGCTATAGAGACCACCAGGGAGCACAGGCAGATTCTCACCTGGGGTGGAAGGTGCTGGAAAGCCAGCTGCCACACTGGCCGCCATTCCTAGGGATGTGAATGGAGCAGGGAGCCAGCTGTGCAGAAGAGACCAAGAGCACTGTGGGACAGAAAAGAATTGCACAGGCCCACGGAAGACATCAAGGGAAGAATAATTCCTCCAAGCCTCTACAATCCCACCAGTCCTTTTATGAGGAACAAACTGTATATCAGCATCTTTGAGTTGGTTATATTTGCAGTTTAAGTTCCACGTGGTAAAATGCACATGGCTTGAACTTGCTGGGTGTGGATCCAGTGATGTAGGAGTCCATTTTTCAACTTCACAGAGACCCCAAGCTAATCAGTCTTGCAAAAGGGGGCTAGGTGTGGCCGCCAGGACTGAATGGACCCTGCCCAGGTGTTCCAGTCAGGATTCTGGGGTGCAAAAACTTGCCCACACAGACTGGTACCCTCACTGAGGTTTGTTTCTGTGATGAGATTTGCAGGCAATACCAACATTTTGAGAACTAGAGCCTAAACCCTGATGTCTTCGTCTTTCTATTGCTTTTCCCCACTTCCTTCCTATTCTATTTCTATGTCCCAGACTAAAATATCTGGTCAAATTATGTTGGCTTCATCTTCTCCTTCCTCTTGAAGAACTCTCTGGAAGGAGGGGTAAGCTGGGTTTTCCAGCATTTTTTCTCGCAGGTGTAGACAGGGAAGAATGCACGACCCCAACCACGTCAGCAGAGGGGGCGGGGCACACACACTTTGTGGATGAGGCGTTGCTGTAAGCCACACTCATTTGTTGTAGATTTTCTTTGGTCTCTAGGGCTTTCCTTGTGGCTCAGCTGGTAAAGAATCTGCCTGTAATGCAGGAGACCTGGGTTCGATCCCTGGGTTGGGAAAGACCCCCTGGAGAAGGGAAGGGCTACCCACTCCAGTGTTCTGGCCTGGAGAATTCCATGGACTGTATAGTCCATGAAGTCGCAAAGAGCTGGACATGACTGAGCAACTTTCACTAGGAATTGAGGCTGCAATTGGTAAATGGGTCACTTCCCTTGAATGTGGGTGGATTCTAGGGCCTCAACCTCCAGATCCCGTTTAGTGCCCTAGAATTCAAAGACATTCTCTTTATGCCTCCATTAGAAATGTCTTGGGGTTTTTCTGGAAGTGGACACCTGAGACCCAGGAGGGTTTGTTTCTCACTGGTTGGGACTCTGACCTTTGGAAGTGTTGGCTCCATCGGACATGGAGATGCGCTCAGCCCAGTGCATCCTTTCCCTGCGTGACCACATGCCAGCGGCTCATCAAGATGCCCTGGGCTCCTGTTTTCTGCTGCTGAACATTTCTGTTCTTGCCTGTTACACTTCTATACTTCTGCCATTAGCTGCATCTGCTCAGACGAGCTTGCTTCCATTTATCTTATTTATCTTATTTACAGTAATGTCGAGTGCACCATTAGTATTGCTGAGAATTACCCTGGCTCCATGAAGATGCCTTTGTCGTTTTGAAGGAAAGCCACCCAAATTACAGTGCGTAGGGAGGAGAGTTCACACCAGTCTATAAATGTGAAGAACTTCAAGCATTGTGCTACATTTTTTTTATTTGTTTTCCCTGGAGTAGGTTAAACCTCTTGAATTAAGATCCATGCTCAGATGCCAACAGGGAATGGAGTGTGTATGGAACCAGATACATCAACTTGAATGTGTTTATTGCTTAAGTGTCATTTCTCCCTTCATCTCTTACATAGCCTTTTCCGGTGTTCAGAAAGGAATCGTGTTTACGATGATTTTTATCATTTCTCCCAAATGTGTGCTCTTTGAGTCTGCTGGGAACAATAGAAAGTTTTTTCATTCATTCTTTTTTTTCCCCTCCTTTTCTAAAGTTATTGCCCTGTTCAATTTGTAATACAATAGTTCTGGAAGCTTTAGCTGAACTCTGATTTTTAAAAAAAACAATTAAGTAGTACTACACTACTGCCTACGGAGAAGGCAATGGCACCCCACTGCAGTACTCTTGCCTGGAAAATCCCATGGATGGAGAAGCCTGGTGGGCTGCAGTCCATGGGGTCGCTAAGAGTCGGACACAACTGAGCGACTTCTCTTTCACTTTTCAGTTTCATGCATTGGAGAAGGAAATGGCAACCCACTCCAGTGTTCTCGCCTGGAGAACCCCAGGGACAGGGGAGCCTGGTGGGCTGCTGTCTATGGGGTCGCACAGAGTTGGACACGACTGAAGCGACTTAGCAGTAGCAGCAGCACAGTACTGCCTTCAGTTCTACCAGGAAAAAGAATTTGTATTGTTTTTAGGATTCTGCTTATCTCTCTAAGTCCACTTAGAACCTAAGCCCACTATTCTCCTGAATTTGTGTCTCGCAGAGATGGGAGAGAATTGTGGCCAAAGGTGGAATTGCAAGCGGAAGGTTTACCTCCACTATGATTGCGCTTGTGCGCTCTCTGCTGGCCTAGTTTATGGCAACAGCTGTCGGGGAAACGAAACAGGTGTTTAGGAAGACAGTGCTTCCCCAGTGGCTCTGCGGTGAAGAATCTGCCTGCCACGCAGGAGACCCAGGAGACAAGGGCTCGATCCCTGAGTTGGGAAGACCCCCTGGAGAAGGAAATGGCAACTCCCCTGAGTATCCTTGCTGGGAAATCCATGAACAGTGGAGCCTGGCAGGCCCCTGTTTATGGGGTCACAAAGACTTGGACATGAGTGAGCACTCACACATGTTTAGGTAGAAAAGTAGAAGAAAATGAAGATGACTAAAATGTCTTCTACAGACCCTCCCCAAATGGACAAGAATAAATATTCTTAGAAACTTTCAATGAACTGTCCCTGGAAGTTAGCTTCCCATGCTTTTAAAGTAACAGTCCAGAATGATATATTAACATTTATCATGGTAGGGGCCCAAGCAGGATGCTTAAGGGAGGAAGGGGGCATGCGCCCTCACGTGCCTGTGTATGTTAGTCCAGCTCCGGCATTTCCATCTGCTTCTCCATTAAAATATATATATATATATATATATATATATATATATATAGGCAACTGGCATTTCCTCAAACGTATGCATAAGGTGTTACACAAATGTACCTTCAAAGTCCCCCCTTCACTGCTTCCAGGTCCAGCCAGATAACTGCTTCTAGAGACAAAGTGCAGGCCACCACCCTATCTGTCATGTACTGCAATGTATCTGGTAGCTCAGCTGGTAAAGAACCCACCTGCAATGCAAGAGACCCAGTTCAATTTCTGGGTCAGGAAGATGCCCTGGAGAAGGGATAGGCTATCCACTCCTGTGTTCAGGCCTGGAGAATCCCAAGGACAGAGAAGCCCAGCAGGCTACAGTCCATGGGGTTGCAAAGAGTTAGACATGACTGAGCAACTGAGTGCGTACACACACACACACACACACACACACACACACACAATGTATCTGCTCAACTGTCCAGTTATACATAGTGAAGATTTACCAGATGGTGACTCTGAACTTCTCTTGTGCCCCTGAAACATGGCTTGCTTTCCTTCCCAGCCATTCTCAGGTGACCAGCCAAATCCTTGGGTATGGAGGGGCTGTAGTCATGTCTGGATTCCAACTTCCTGGGCACCTCCGGAGGGTGGAGGACTGACCTGGGAGGCATGTGCTGAGATGAGATGCTAGCAGTGGTGCTCGGTGCTCCTTTGGGGCTGAGGCCTCAGACAACAAAATCGTAACAACGTTAGGAAGATAGAAGTTCCTTGGATTGGAACAGAACCAGTGTGGCTTCTGATACATGGCCAACACAGTCTCCAGTGAAGTGCCCACTGCCCCAGCAGGACAGGCCAGGGCTGTGGTGGCCTCCCACCTCTCCACCACATCTACTCCCCCGTCCCTGCCACCACCGTGTCCGCTGCACCCTGACAATAGCCTCCTTACCGCTCTTTCCATTTCCACTTGTCTCTCTCATAACCTGCCACTCCACTCTGAGTCAGAATGCCATTTAAATATCACACCAGAGAGTTCATCCCCAAATCCCAAAGTGATCCTTGCACCCTCTGGTCAACAACTTGTAAAAGAATGAAACTAGATCACTTTCTAACACCACACACAAAGGTAAACTCAAAATGGATTAGAGATCTAAATGTAAGACCAGAAACTATAAAACTCATTGAGGAGAACATAGGCAAAACACTCTCCGACATAAATCACAGCAGGATCCTCTATGATCCACCCCCCAGAATTCTGGAAATTAAAGCAAAAATAACCAAATGGGATCTAATCAAAATTAAAACTTTCCAAAGATTTCCACTGCTTTTTAGGATAAAGACTAAAATCCTAGCTTATGGGACCCCTTATCTAAATTTCCCATCAATCCTGAGTCCAAAAAGCCTCCTTTGTTCTCGTTGTGTATTGCAGGAGTACATCTAATATCAGAGCCTAAGCTCCGTAAGGGCGAGGTGAGAGCCAGGGTTCCAATCAGTCACCGTATCCCAGTGCCCTGCACGCGGAGCCTGGTATTCAGCAGGTCACCCATGATTATAACTATTCGCTGAATGAACCAATGAATACACAATGCAGGCGGTGGCCTGGGTAGCTTCTTCAGTGCCAAGAATGAGAGCACCAGCCCCTTTGAGAAGAGCTCCCTTGGCAGGAATATTGGTGACAGCCACCATCCTTCCCACTCTCGTGGCTTCACCAGCCACACAGTAATCAACTCCAGACATCACCAACAGGGGTCAGAGCGCAGGAGACCCAGGTTCGATCCCTGAGTTGGGAAGATCCCCGAGTTGGGAAGATCCCCTAGAGAAGGGAAGGGCTACCCACTCCAATATTCTTGCCTGGGAAATCCCATGGATAGAGGGGCCTGGTGGGCTACAGTCCACGGGGCTGCAAATACTAGGGACATAACTGAGTGACTAACACACAGGACAGCAAGTGTTAGCGGGAGCCTGGATACAAAAGAACTTCCAAGCACTGCTGTGCCTGTGTGAGCTAGCTGGTGGTGACACAGTCAGAGTCAACAGAAGGAAGGTGATCGGGATTTCTCCAACTGGTTTGCTCCTAACACCACCAATGCAGACACTGGACCATACCTGGTCTCTGCTCCTAAAACATCCCTGGGTGAACCCCTGGGAACAGGGCCCATTGAGCCCTCATCATCCCCTCCTAGAGAGAGTAGCCACTCCTCTTACTCTGCCTCCAACTCCAGACATCTTCTAAATTAGCCCAAGTGTGGTCTGGGCACCAAAGGTCCAGCTACCTGCCCCTGGAGAAAACTCGAGATGATCATGATGGTCTGGTCTCTTGCAGCAATCCAACTAAATTAAGAAAAGCAGAAAGAGAAACAAAAGAGGAACAATTTGAAGGTCCCTCCAGTAGCTGAGGCAGGTACATAAACACATATGTACTTGAAAAGTGAAGAAAGTGTTAGTCACTCAGTCATGTGCGACTCTTTGCCCCATCCACTAAACAAGCCTCATACTTCCCTCCTGTATCCCCTTCCTCTGCAGCCCCGTCCCCTCTGACGGTGGACACCACAGTATACCTGCAGGCACTGTGCTTGAGCGCCTCTGTGTATTCCTGCCCGGAAGTTCCTTCAACTCAGAGAAAGGCACCATTCCTCCAAGTAACCATGTCTTAGTGGGACTTTTCCTTTTGGTTTCCCCCCAACTCCTCCACAGTGCTTTCTGGTGGTCTTTGTGTACCTGCCTTAGAGAGGTGCCACCTTCAAGCTTGTGTGTGTGCTGAGTTGTTCAATCATGTCCCACTCTTTGTGACCCTTTGGACTGTAGCCCACCGGGCTGTTCTGTCCATGGGATTCTCCAGGCAGGAATCCTGGAGTGCACTGCCCTTTCCTCCTCCAGGGGATCTTCCCGACCCAGGGCTCAAACCCACATCTCCTAAGTATCCTCCACTGCAGGCGGTTTCTTTACCCACTGAACCATCATGGAAGCTTTTCAAGGTTAGGGGCCACGTTTTCATATATTCCCGCGCCTCCCCCATACATCTTACTTGGGAGTCACTCACTGTCTCAATAATCGTTTGCTGAAACAAAGAATAGTCAGTTGGTGATGCTCTCTGGTTTGAGTGTTCTTCTTTCACCCCTAAAGCAGACACTTCCAAACAGCAATGCCTTCTGCCCAAAGGCGGGTAAACAGTTTAATTCACAAATGCCCTCCTGCACTGAACAACAATGATCTGACCGGAAAATTGAAAAGACATGTTTCTTTTCTTATTTTTTTGCCCACTGAGGAAACTAAGTGACAAAGGCCAAGGATGAGAACAAGTAGTTTTCTAAGCTCCTGAAGAAGAGGTGTAGTTTGCCTTGTTTGGAGCCAACAGGAAGCGCAGGTGGGAAGAACACTGACTACCTTCATGTAATAATTATTCCTCCTATTTCAGACAGTTCTTCCCTTTTGTGGACAGTACCTGCTTTTACTTCAGGCAAATACTTGACTTTTATTCATTTGAGTTAAAAAAAAATGATGCTAACAAACAACCAGAAACTAGAATTCAGAGCAGATATTTTTGCAGCAGGAAATCTTTTTCCCTGACATAGTTTTCTGAGGGAAAAAAACAACCCTCTGTATATATGAGAGCTGTTGCCTTGACTCTCAGTTCCCATTTTTGTTGCCATTAACACTGATTTTCATGAATCCTTTCATCAGTTGGAGACAACTAGCTAGGGTTCAACAGAACCCGATTTTAAACATGGTGCTTGAATCAACAGCAACTCTTTCTTCAGAAATGTGACTATTCTACCATTATGTCCTACAGTGTTTTCGATACACACCTATGTCAAGAACCCACTCGGAGGGGGGTTCTGATGTAGAAGTCAACCTCTCAGACTCTCCTGATCTGAAGGTTGATGGACATTCAACTTACACGCAAGGAAATGAATTTTTGTTTTCTTCCCATCCCTTACTTCCTCCTTGGTTTTCCTGCAACAGAAATTTCAACTAGGATTTCCACTAATTTAAAAACTCTTGGGCAAGACGAAAACACAAGGATTTCTTAGTTCACTCCTTGCCCCTTGGTCCAACCCTCTCAATCCGTCCCACAAGGGTTTCTGTGGGCAGCTTTGAAAGGTCTCCATAGACATCAACTTCGACTTTCCCCTATGGTTTGCTTTGTCTGATTTCTACAGTCTGTTTTGTCCTATTTCTGATCTGAGCCCTTATGGAATCTTGGTGCTTGCTTGTTGGACATCTTCATCTTCTGGCACTTAAACTCCATGAAAGCAGGACTCTGTTTCAGCCACTGCATCTAGAAGAATGCCTGGCACACAGCAGGTGCCCAATAAATACTTGCCGGTTGATGGTGGTCAAAGTAAGAAAGCATTCATTTTTTTCCCCTGATATTTTTATACAAGATATGGAGCTGAGCAAAATGGTTGAATTAAATTTAAAAGAATAGAGAGGAAGGGGGAGGAAGAATATGAGGGAAGTTGAGACTTACAAATCTGTGCAGCTATGGGTGTTAAGCAAAGTTAGTCTGTGTCAAAGAAACCCACCCATCCAGACAAAGCCAGTGTTTCTCAAACCGGAATCCCCTAGAACTCTTGCTTAGATGCAGATGCGGACTCAAGAAATGCCCCCCATCTGCATTTCCAACAAGGTCGGGGATGCTGTTACTGCTGGTCTGTGGACCACATGTGGAGTAGTGACATAGTAAATAACCAAAGGAAATAAGCTAACTCTATTTTGTCTTAAGGACAGAACACTAACCAGATAGAGTTTTTGTTTTTTTCTCTTTGTTTTTGTTCTTTTTGCCAGAGACCCTAACTCTAGAAAGTACACATATATATTATCACAACAGAAATTATTCCAAATAGGGAAATAAGCAGCTCGGTAGTTGGCAGGCTACTTAATACACTGGGGAAGAAAAATCAGATTTGAAAAATTACATGGAAATAGCTTCATTTCCATTAGATATTTTAACTGATTTCTTTATGACCACTGATGTAAAACAAATATACTCAGATGGATCTGGGAGGAATCTTGCTTCTTCACACATGTTATTTCATTGCTACACAGATGATGAAAGAGGAGGAGGAGGAAAGTGATTCATAGACCGAGGGTGACTCTCCAGCAGATCCACTCTGCACAGAGACACTCCAGGTCCTCTGAAGGTGCAGCCCTGGCACCATCGTGCCTCTTTGTGGGGACATATAAGACGCCTTCTTCCTTCAAGCTCTCTACTATGGCTTGGATGCTGTGCAGCCCTCCAGATGTTTATGAAACAGAGCGCTAAAGAGAGGCAGACAAAAGAAGGGTGGACAGAGATGTCAAGGGCTCCATTCATTGCAATAGACCTTCTGCCATCCTGTCCAGCCCAGTGATTTGTGCTAAAGCTCCCTGGCTACTAGAG
The DNA here is from genome assembly GCA_006410935.1 of Redunca redunca. Taxonomy (NCBI): domain Eukaryota; kingdom Metazoa; phylum Chordata; class Mammalia; order Artiodactyla; family Bovidae; genus Redunca; species Redunca redunca. Next base: position 385,288 of record SJYQ01001950.1, read on the forward strand.
GCTGCTTTACCACTGCTGGGGTGGGGGGACCAGGCAGAAGACATAAGAACTGGAGGGGGTACCTGCCTCTGGTACCCGCTGTGGGTTCATCTCTCTAGGATGCAGAAACCATACTACTGAGTCTGTGATCACTGGAAGCTCTGGCTTGATTCTTGAGCCTGACCCCTTGATGGTCGTGGCCCAGTTTCCTTCCACTGCACAGCCTTGCTTCCTGAAGGATGGGGACTCTTACTCTCCCAGGGCCTTGAAAACTTGGAAGCCCCAGAAGGATGAAAACGAACACAAAACCTCTTCCGGTTTCCCTCTCTGGAGCATCCTGTTCAGGACGAAGAAAGTTATTTTTGTCAAAGCTCACCTATCAGTTTGCCATCTGGCAGGTGGAAATTAAAGACGGACCTCGTCTTCTGAGAAAATGAAAGTGGCTTCCAATCTCTCGCTGATAAGCACAGGCCACGGCTGGGTGTCACACATGGGGTTATTGCTCCAAAGGGGGACATCCAAGCTGCTCACACACACCTGCAGCCCTGCACACACACCTCCTTTACACTTTTACACACACATTGTGAAGAACCACTTCATGCTTTCAAATCCAATAACGTCCAACCTGGGACCCCAACACAAAAATGCCCCGTCTGGTTTCTCTAGTCTAGGGTCTGCCGTTTTCATATTTAGAACCACGCACTAGGCCCTCCTAGGATGGAAACTTAAGAGGCCCAAGAAAACTCTGAAACAACTCCGCAGTTCTGCAATCCTTAAGCTACTCTGGCTTGTTTGCCCTCAAGAGTCTTGCGCCCCCTGTAGCCCAAGTACAGGCCCCAGTTCACACGCTTGCACCTATACTGCTTCCCCCCTGTCTGGTTCCTTCATGATAACTGTTGAGTCCCAGGGACGCTTCTCATTCTTGCTCTGCCATGGTGCATGGTCTCTGCAGCTGGCAGAGGCCCCAGTGCCGAACCCCTCCCCCCACCCTGCATCGGGGTCTGAATAGAGCCTGCAGGCCTGGCCTGCCTCGTGTGCATATCAGTCTCACTCTCAGTCACCCCTAGGTGGATGTCCCCCAACCCCACTAAGTTGCCTGGGTGACCCCTGGTTGCCTAGCATTGTATTTTATCAGTCAGATGGGCTTTCTGTCACTGGGGATCTGGGTCTGTCACTACCCTTCCACACGTGGTCCACCAGGCTCCATCTCCCAGACACCTCGACCCCTATTCCAGCATCCATCCAAGTCAGCAGATAAAATTCTTAGATAAAGAACAATAAAACAATCCATTGTAACAAGCAGCTCAGCTATGGATAAAAAACACTGCCGTATTACTTGAACCAAGTGACACCACCACCAAGAAATGGGTCACAAAAGGTGCTTCTCGATCTCCTTTTGCAAATTTGTGTTCTTGTCCCTATAACCACCTACATCAGAGCTCACAGGCCTCACCCCACCAAGTGGATGTGACACAGGGAGTTTCCAAGGAAATAAAAGGGATTCTGACGTGCTAACTAAGCCAATGAAGAGCATATTTTAAAATCAGTCTAGACACTTCCCTGGCGGTCCAGTAGTTAAGACTGTGCATGCCAATCAAGGCAGGGGGTACAGGTTCGATCCTTGACCGGGGAGTTAATATCCCATGTGCCTTGTGGCCAAAAAAAAAAAAAAACAAAACAAGACATAAAACAGAAACAGTATAGTAACAAATTTAATAAGGACTTTAAAAATGGTCCACACATACACAAAAAAGTTTTTTAAAAAGATAAAATCAAAGAGTGTCCAAGGAAATAACCCTCAGTGCCAAAATTATCTCACATCACAAAACAGAAACTAGCCACTAAAAATGAACTTTGGAGGAAAAGCATATGCAAAATAGGTACTTACAAAATAGAAAAACAAAGCTACCGATAGCTCAGAAAACACCTGGTGTGTGAGTCTGTGTCTGTGAATTTGAGCTGTTTCCTAAAGCTGATGGTTTGAGGTTTCTACAGAATCCTGGAAATCCACACTTTATCTTCACCATGAAAAGGAGCAGTTTGGGTCCCCAACAAAGATGCATGCTTGGGTCACTTGCATCAGAAAGAAGTGATTTCTTTGGAGAGGAGAAAGGAAGCCAGGTGATGTCGACAGCTGAAGACCTGGAGGAGAGGGAGGAACTGCAGTGGGAGACAGAGGAGAAGCCTCTGCCCGTCAGGACACGGGGGGTTCTCCTGCCCGTCTCCTTCCTCCACGCAAGGACAGGAGGCCACCGAGTACACCAGCCATGAACCAAGGATGTCACCCCCACCAGGGCAGGAGGCTCAAGCAGTCAAGGTATTACATTTAAAAAACTATAAATGTATATTCTCATACTGTGCTGAAAGTCGTTTAAACAAAAACCTCTGAGTACCCGGGCCCTGGCTGGCAGTTGCTGTCGTTCAGTTGCCCAGTCGTGTCTGACTCTGCGAGACCATGGGCTGCAGCAAACCAGGCTTCCCCGTCCTTTACTATCTCCTGGAGCTTGCTCAAACTCATACCCATTGAGTCAGTGATGCCATCCAACCGTCTTATCCTCTGTTGCCCCCTTCTCCTCCAGGCTTCAATCTTTCCCAGCATCAGGGTCTTTTCCAATGAGTCAGCTCTTCACATTCAGTGGCCAAAGTATTGGAGTTTCAGCTTCAGCATCAGTGCTTCCAATGAATAGTCAGGGTTGATTTCCTTGAGGATTGACTGGTTTGATCTCCTTGTAGTCCAAGGGACTCTCAAGAATCTTCTCCAGCAACACAGTTCTAAAGCATCAGTTCTTCCTGATCTGATATCAATCATCTTTTACCTACATCTAAGTCAGCAGTTTGCCAATAACAAGGAGTCAAAGATGAATATTTTTTAAAAACAGTATGACTTTCTTTTTTCCATTTTAACCATCCTTGGGAAACAAGATTTAGAAACAAATGTTTAAAGAAAAATTATGTAAACTGCTTTTAAATTGAAGAATTTTCCCCCATGGGGTTACAATAAAATTGCCAAACATCTTTCAGTTGAAACAAAGTGTAGCAAAGTTGTCAGGAGGAAGAAGCAGAACCCAGAACGAATTACCTAAGTCCAGTGTACCTAAGTCCAGTGAAGTTAAGCGGAGAAGGCAATGGCACCCCACTCCAGTACTCTTGCCTGGAAAATCCCATGGGTGGAGGAGCCAGCCTGGTAGGCTGCAGTCCATGGGGTCGCTAAGAGTCAGACACAACTGAGTGACTTCACTTTCTCTTTTCACCTTCATGCATTGGAGAAGGAAATGGCAACACACTCCAGTATTCTTGCCTGGAGAATCCCAGGGACGGGGGAGCCTGGCGGGCTGCCGTCTCTGGGGTTGCACAGAGTCGGACATGACTGAAGTGACGCAGCAGCAGCAGCTGAAGCAGTGAAGTTAAGGGGGCTTCACAGGTGGCGCTGTGGTAAAGAACCTGCCTGCCAATGCAGGAGACGCAAGAGACTAGGGTTCGATCCCTGTGTCAGGGAGATCCCCTAGGGGAGGAAATGGCAACCAACTCTAGTATTCTTGCCTGGAAAAATCCTACAGACAGAGGAGCCTAGCCGACTACAGCCTATGGGGTCGCAAAGAGTTGGGCACGACTGAGTGAGCGCACACGGTGAAGTGAAGGAACTCTGGGAAACCACTCTGGTGACTCTAGGCCTTCTGGGCAGAGTATTTATTCCCTTGGAGCTGCCGGGCTGGGTGGTCTTTCCAGACGGGAGAGCCTCACATACAATGTGACTCTCTTGGGTCAGAGGCATTCTTCAAGGAGGATTTGAAGACATTTTACCACTGTCGGACTCTTTGTGACCCCGTGGACTGCAGCACGCCAGGCCTCCCTGTCCGTCACCAACTCCTGGAGCTTGCTCAAACTCATGTCCATCAAGTCAGTGATGCCATCCAACCATCTCATCCTCTGTCTTCTCCTTCTCCTCCTGCCGTCAATCTTTCCAGTATCAGGATCTTTTCCATTGAGTCAGTTCTTCGCATCAGGTGGCCAAAGTATTGGAGCTTCAGCTTCAGCATCAGTCCTTCCGATGAGTATTCAGGACTGATTTCCTTTAGGATTGACAGTAGAAGCCTGCTCTGAAAAGACACAGTTATTTTCTGGTCCACACTGCCACCTGCTGGTCTAACCATCTCACTACATTAAGCATTTGCTGTTTCCAGTAGATTGATTCAGTGGTTAGTATTAATATTTTATTCTAAGATTCATAACATGACTGAGCGACTGAACTGAACTGAACTAAGATTCATATACTTGTGGCTTCCAAGGTGGTCCAGTGGCTAAGACTCAGAGCTCCCAACGCTGGGGCCCAGGTTACATCCTTGGTCAGGGATCTAGGTCCCACAAGGCACAACTAAGAGCTCACGTGCTGCAGGTGAGACCTAGTGAAGCCAGACAAATAAAAATAAATAAATATTTTAAAATTTGCATACTTGACATGTGACTTCACTCTATTTCCAACACACTTTAGGGAAACAGTTAATAAACCAACTCATCAAACACAAGTCAACTCATGTTGACTACGACGTGAAGGGAAAGAAGTCAAGAAGCTAAAAGTAACTCAGTGTCTCTGAGCTTCCCTGTCTCATTTGGATAATTAGTACCTACGCATGTCAGTGGTTAGACTGCCTGGTAATTACAGCCTACATTAAACAGGTAAATCTGATAGCCCCACAAAGGCTGTTGATGAAATATCTCAGTATACAGCAGTAGCCCCACGGCAATTAGTGGGCTGTTACAGGGTTTTTATATATGCAAATAAATATTTAACGGGAAAATGTCTCTAGAAGACAGACAGCAGGTTCAGGGGAAGTGGTGATTTGTTACCAGCGTGGACTACTTTGGAGACTTCAGTGATGCAGGTAGGCAGGAAAATGTCAACGTGCATTTGGAATGCCATATCAGAGGGGCCTTTGGAACCGGGATGTCCATTTATTAATAGCTGTCACACACATAACAAATTTGCTGTCCTTCAAAGGTTAATCACTTTTGTCCTCCCCTATAAGCCTGAATTTTATTCTCTTCTCATCACCTCTTGTGCATGCTGAGTCACTTCAGTCTTGTCTAACTCTTTTGAGACCACATGGACTGTAGCCCACCTCTGTCCATGGAGATTCTTCGGGCAAGAACACTGGAGTGGGATCCTCCCGACCCAAGGATCGAACCCATATCTCTTATGACCCCTGCATTGGCAGGCAGGTTCTTTACCACTGGTGCCACCTGGGAGCATCACCTCTCATTGACACATAAATAAAAGGAAAGGAAAATGAGGAAGAAGAGAGAAAAGGGGAAGAAGAAAAACACAGAGGAAGTTCCCAGGGAACTGTTATACATCTGATACATGTAGGTGAAACTGCTACTCCTGCTATAAAAAATTCCGAGACAAAAGGAGAAGCCTGTGTTTGCTCTTCTAACCAAAAGAAAAGCCATAGGAAATGTTTGCAATAAATAGACAGCTTCTGATATTTTCTTTTTCTAATTTTAAACTTTTTTTTTATTTGGACCATTTCATTTTTAAAGTCTTTATTGAGTTTGTTATAATATTCTTCTGTTCTTTTTATGTTGGATAGTGGAGGCTCTATTAAAATGGGAACACATATGCGAGGCACTGGGAGAGTTGGTACTCACAGTTTTGGCCCTGAGGCACATGGGCTACTCGCTCCCGGACCAGGGATTGAACCCACACGCCCTGCATTCGAAGGTGAAATCTTAACTGTTGGATGGCCAGGGAAGACCCTGGAGCTTCTGATATTTTCTGGTGAATAGCATATGTAAAACGAAATGGGGGGTTTTCTAAAGAAGGAATGGGATGGAGATTTGACTGAGTCACAGGCTCTGAAATAGTCAGAAAGCAGATCTTAAGGGAGAAGGCTGGTTCTATATGGGCTGCCTGGAATGTGATTGCTCCTGGAACTGGAGCCTCCTCTGCTTCTATTAAGATGATCAACAGGCCACCCTGAAGTTCTGAAATAAGAGTGGCTTCTTTAGTGTAAAACCATCCCCACCTGCAGAAAAACAGGTCAGCAACACGGTATCACTCTGCTTTCCCCAGAGATCAATGAAGTAGACCTCTCTGTATAACCTGAGGGTCCTGAGACTTTTCTCTGCAAGTAAATCCAGTACTTTTCCTAGAGGTTTTTGAGAGGACTCCCTCGTGACAAATTCTGGCAAGCAAACGGCCCTGCCAGTTTTTCTGGGGGGATATTTGGGTTTCTCCTAGAGACACAGGCATCCTAGTTAAGTAAAAGTCCATGAACTTGAAAGAGTGGTGGATACAGAACAGAGTGTGTGTTCCTGCAGGTTCAAGGGAGCAGGCTTCAGAGAGGAGGCACACAATGTGTGATGGACAGGGTGTGCAGAGGGGACTCAGCATGGAGTATGCCTCCCTGGCTGAGACAGAGATCATCCCGGCTCCAGGCCGACTGTGACTCAGCTCTCCACTCTCCGGCCCCAGTTCCCATTTCCATACCCCGCCTTCCGCAGCACCTAAGATGGGCTGAGCGCCCCACTTTGGGGCATTTCCTGGGGCCCCTCCCTTGTGCCCCACTGGATCACAGCTCTCCAGGGTTTTCTCAAGTCCAGGCTCTCCTCTGTAGGACTCAATCTTCCTTAACAACAGTCATCCACACTTGTTCTTTACAGGAGAATGTGTAAACTGCTTTTACTAGTGGGAAATGCCCGTGAACAAGACCACACTCCACAGACCTCCCCTTATCTTGGCACCTGCTGCTTGGAGGGCCTGGACTGATACATCCTGAAGGAGGAATTTGTTAGAAGAACATGGGGCAGACCATAAGCTGTAAGGAAAACCCCAGCCAGTGTCCGGTAATCTAGGCACTGAAAACTAGCGGATGGTCAGTCAAGGCCCCATCATCAGCATGAACCTGTCCCAGCCCCTTTCTGCCTCACAGAACGGGAACTGACTGACCTCACATAGGTATGACCTCATGTAGGTCATGAACGCACCCTTGTCTGTTTTGCCAGGGCCTCCAAGACTGCCTGTAACAGAAAAGCATAGAAAAGCATAGCCCCCTAAGGAGAAGTGGAAAAGAAGGAACGACAGTGGGATGAACAAGGATGACCAGTGTCCTCACCGTGCGTAGTTCAGGATGTTCTCTGCTGAGTCCTAAAGTGTCCATGTGGAGCCAAGCTCCACCATGTCTGCCACAGAGTCTGGCAGCGCCCTCCCCAAGTTCCCTCACCGCTCACCTGCTCTTCTTTGTCTCAAAGCTTTCTCTGGCACACAATCACCTATCTCTCTGAGGGCCAGGAGAGCCTGGGAATGTCCAGCAGCCAATGACTGAAGAGACCCCGGGTCCCTCATCCTTCCCAGGGACTCTCTCCACTGGCTCCCATAAGTACCAGTGGGTTTGATTGCCAGTGGCCTATGGTGATAACCTGCTGATAACACACCCATCCCTGGCTACCTGCCTTTCCTGGGCTCATTTGCTCTTTCACCCCTCAGAATCCCCTTTTATACTCAAATCCTTGATGAGGGCCCATGCTGGGGGACTGAATCGCGGTGCATTGGTACCACAAGACATCATGTTGCGATGAGAATGAATGGTCCACAGCTGCATGCCACCATATGGGTGCATCACACACGTGTGATACAGAGTGAGTGAGGCCAGACGCAAGGGGGCCCTCCCACCAAAGGAAGGCCCACTGACAAAAGGAGGAGGCAGAAACGTAAATATCTAATAATTCTAAAACAGTCAAAACACACACAGAACACAATGAAAGATTCCACGTTCAGCACAAAAGGCCAGTGAAACCAAGCCGTCAGTGGTCAGCTTCAGGGGCAGGTAGTGACTCCTGGTGGTACAAGAAAGGCATCTGGAAGTGTTCTGCTTGTACACCTGGGTGCTGTTTACAAAGGTGGGTTTAATTTGAGAAAATCCATCAATCTTGTGAGTGGGTGCTCAGTCATATCCAACTCTTTGTAACCCGATGGATTGTAGCTCACCAGACTTCCCTGCCCATGGAATTTTCATGGCCAGAATCCTGGAGTTGGGTTGCCATTTCCTTCTCCAGGGGTCATCCCGACCCAGGGCTCAAACCCGCGTCTTTGGCATCTCCTGCATTGGCAGGCGGATTCTTCTACCATTACCGCCACCTGGGAAGCCCCAATGATTACTCTTTTACATTTCTGTAGATAAACACTTAAAATATTTTCCAAAGATACAGTGTGGGGTGGAGGGTGGGGGATATTGTATCATTGGTTTATCTATCTGTCCATCCTTTCATCCATCAAATAATTAAATCTGAGTTCCCAGGAGGCATGGGTCTCCCTCCTTACCTCAAGAAAATTACTGTCTTGTGAGTGAGAAAGGAAAGTAAACACTGTAGCAGGGTTCTGTTTTAATGTGGAAATGTTAAAATGAAATATTTCCATATTTTGGGCAAAAGTTTCCATATGTGTAATAATGAGTGAACATGCTGGAGAAAACACTTCTTTATCACTTGAGAAGCGAAGTATAAAAATAAATTCTGCATTTGATGGAACATTCTTAACCCCTTCAACTGCAAGAATAAATGTCTTTACCATGCCTTCAGAAAGATGGGACTGGAGAGGCAGATACCCCAAGCAGTGGCAGGAGCTGTAATTGGTGACTAATTTGTCATCTGTGACAACTCAACACCCTCCAGGCAGGCAGAGCCCAGCACCTGGCTTCCCTCTGCTCTCTTGTCAGTCTGGGTGATTCTTATCTTGTGCCTTTCCTGACACTACACTGGAGGCAGAGTTCCCCTCCCCGACAGGATGTCTCCTGACAGCTCACAGCCTGCTTCTTAGGAGGACGTGCTGGGCTTTGGAGAGATCCCTATAGATTCACTACCAGTTCATTTCAGTCGCTAAGTTGGGTCTGATTCTTTGCAGCCCCATGGACTGTAGCATGCCAGGCTTCCCTGTCCTTCACCATCTCCTGGAGCTTGCTCAAACTCATGTCCATCGAGTCGGTGATGCCATCCAGCCATCTCATCCTCTGTAATCTCCTTCCATCTTTCCCAACATCAGGGTCTTTTCTAAGGAGTCAGTTCTTTGCATCAGGTGGCCAAAGTATTAGAGTTTCAGCTTCAGCATCAGTCCTTCCAATGAATATTCAGGACTGATTTCCTTTAGGATGGACTAGTTGGATCTCCTTGCAGTCCAAGGGACTCTCAAGAGTCTTCTCCAACACCACAGTTCAAAAGCATCAATTCTTCGGCACTCAGCTCTCTTTATGGTCCCACTCTCATGTCCATATATGACTACTGGAAAAACCATGGCTTTGACTAGACGGACCTTTGTTGGCAAAGTAGTGTCTCTGCTTTCTACTGTGCTATCTAGGTTGGTCATAGCGTCTCTTCCAAGGAGAACCCCATTAACAGTATGAAAAGATTCACCACCAGAAAAGACCCAAAACTGAAAACCACTTCCCTGGTGGCTTAGAGCTTAAAGCGTCTGCCTCCAGTGTGGGAGACCCGGGTTCGATCCCTGGGTCTGGAAGATCCCCTGGGGAAGGAAATGGCAACCCACTCCAGTATTCTTGACTGGAGAATCCCATGGACGGAGGAGCCATGTAGGCTACAGTCTACGGGGTCGCAAAGAGTCGGACACAACTAAGCGACTTCAGTTCTTCACTTGACTTACGACACAGCTTCAATAACCAGTTCTATTTATTCTCCGGCAGAGGGCACTAGAGAGGAGCTGGCCAAGCCTGAGGAACACTGACCACAGTCACATTTAACAAACAGCTAGTTCAGGAGTTTGGGATTGACATATATGCACTGCTGCTGCTGCTGCTGCTGCTGCTGCTGCTGCTAAGTCGCTTCAGTCGTGTCCAACTCTGTGCGACCCCACGGATGGCAGCCCACCAGGCTCCCCCATCCCTGGGATTCTCTAGGCAAGAACACTGGAGTGGGTTGCCATTTCCTTCTGCAATGCATGAGAGTGAAAAGTGAAAGTGAAGTCGCTCTGTCGTGTCCGACTCTTAGCGACCCCATGGACTGCAGCCCACCAGGCTCCTCCGTCCATGGGATTTTCCAGGCAAGAGTACTGCAGTGGGGTGCCATTGCCTTTTCCAAATATATGCACTGCTGCTGCTGCTAAGTCACTTCAGTTGTGTCCGACTCTGTGCAACCCCATAGACGGCAGCCCACCAGGCTCCCCTGTCCCTGGGATTCTCTAGGCAAGAACACTGGAGTGGATTGCCATTTCCTTCTCCAACGCCTGAAAGTGAAGAGTGAAAATGAAGTCACTCAGTCGTGTCTGACCCTCAGTGACCCCATGGACTGCAGCCTACCAGGCTCCACCATCCATGGGATTTTCCAGGCAGTACTAGAGTGGGGTGCCATAATATATGCACTACTATACATAAAATAGATAATCCACAAGGACCTACTGTAGAGCACGGGGAGCTCCACTCTGAATTCCGTAATAACGTATTTGGGAAAAGATTGGATACGTGTATAACTGAATCACTTTGCCGTGCACCTGAAACTAACACAACATTGTAAATCAACTATACTGCAGTATAAAATAAAAATTAACGAAAAAATAGCCCTTCAGCCCTTCCTCCTTAAGGATTCTCTCCACCCACTCACCCCTCATTCCCAACTTCCTCTTCAGAATACAGCTACCACCCGGCTCTCAAGCACTTCTGCTGACAGAGCAGGAAACAGACCTTGGGACGTTTCCCTAATCAGAAAAGTGAGAGTTGTTTACAAGTGATGGTCATTGTCTTGTGGGTAAGATGTCAGGATGCTTGGTGATCCTTGGGGGCACATGTTTCTCTGCAGATTTCAGAGGGAGCCTCCTCTTTTAACCACCTCAGCCTTTTTTTCTCCTTTGAGGACAAATAGGGGATCAAGGAGAGGATGGTTGTGGAGCCCAACCCAAAAGGCCACCACTAGGAGGATTACTTGGACCTTTACTTAATAAACTGAGTTGTTCTGACATCTCCAGATAGCCATTATTACTATTAACTCAAGAAGTCTTATTCTTTGAATGCATTTCTTAACCTAAATGCATTAATATCTAAATGATTGCATAACATCTAAACGTATTGATATCTAAATGATTTAGCAAACATTTACAAAAAGTAGGAATTTTTAAGAAATTACTCACTGTTTTCTAATTTTATTTTTTCTGACCTGTCTTTTTCTCTCCGGAGGCCTGCGGAATCTTCTCTCTCTCCTTGGTGGTTGGAGGGAATATGGGGGAGTGCATCACCCAGATCCCCTTTGGGAGTGAGGCACTGGGAGAGTTGGTACTTGCAGTTGAGACCTTCTCTGGAATTGACTTTTACCAAATGGAGTGATCTTGCAGCCACGTGCATCCAACATCTGGGCAATATGGAGGTACAAGGCTGAGTCCCCTTGGCTCAGTTGAAGACTATGTTAAAGGGACATCCTGGCTCCAGAGGTACCTAGAAGATCAGCTGAGACTCTGGTTTGCCAGACAACACTTGCCCCCCTGCTTCCTGCCTGGCCTCTAGAACAAGAACTAAGGTCAAGTCACAATATACCCCAGTGAGGGAAGGGCTGGGTCTGCCAGGTGAGGTTGGGGGCCATCTGGTGATGGAGCTGCAGGGCCCAGCTATGGTGTACCATAGGAGCCAGGAGGCTGGTCTCAGGGCTGTGCCCTGAGGGTGCTGGACCAAAGTGGGTAGAACAAGAAATTGGATAGTGGAGACGCTATTAATATGGGAACACTCACTCATGGTGGGCTTCCCTGGTGGCTCAGACGGTAAAGAATCTGCCTGCAATGCAGGAGACCCAGGTTTGATCTCTGGGTCAGGAAAATCTCCCAGAGAAGGGAATGGCTACCCACTCCAGTGTTCTTGCCTGGACAATTCCATGGACAGAGGAGCCTGGTGGGTTACAGTCCACGGGGTCACAAAGAGTAGGACCTGACTGAGTGACTAACACACAGTCACTCATGATGGGGGATTTAGCAAGGATCCCAGAAGGAGGTGCTATCCCCTGGTAGAGTGATTCGGAAGCCTATAAAAAGTGGTTGCTACATTGTTATTCAGTCACTATGTCATGTCCAATTCTTTGCGACCCCATGGACTGCAGCACACCAGGCTCTCCTTTCCTTCACCATCTTCTGGAGTTTGCTCAAACTCATATCCATCGAGTCAGTGATGCCATTCCACCATCTCATCCTCTGTCATCTCCTTCTCCTCTTACCCTCAATTTTTCCCAGCACCAGGGTCTTTTCCAGTGAGTCAGCTCTTCATATCAGGTGGCCAAAGTATTGGTGCTTCAGCTTCAGCATCAGTCCTTCCAATGAATATTCAGGACTGAATTCTTTCAGGATGGACTGGTTTGCTCTCCTTACTGTCCAAGGGACTCTTAAGAGTCTTGTGGCCACACTGAGAGCTGTAGAAATGCTGGAACAGAATAAAAGGTTCAGGGTCAAATCATGCTCAATTGTATGTACTGTGTAAAGGCAAAAAACCCAAGGTGACTTGGGGCCATGGGTCATCCCAGAAGACACTTCATTGACCAAAGCAATGAGGAATGTACAGAGAAGAGAAGGACCCGCTGTCTTCGAGAAGTTTAGTGTTGGCTCTTCCCTATAGGACAGCGCTGGTGGTAGGAAATAGTGTTATAGAGCTGGGATCCTTGCAGCAAAGAGGGTGAGAGGAGCCAGAACTCAGATGGGAGCCCTTGTTAGAAGCCAGGTGGGCACAATTGTTGTAACAAGTGGCATGGCTGGAAGGGCAGCCAGTGTTCCCTGACCAATAGAGAGCTAAAGGGGTGACCAGTAAAATATGTTGCTCTGAGGGCCAAATCGGTGGTCAGTTGTGTCACGGGACACAAACAACCCTTGGTGATTCACTAGGACTCTCAGAACGCGGAAGAGCTGTTGTTCTCATGGTTACAATTTATTGCAGGAAAAAGATACAGCTTAAAATCAGCAAAGGCAAAAGGCACCTAGAAAGAGGGCGGGAGAAACTAGGTGTGAGGGTCCAGCTGTCCTCTCCCAGGGGAGTCACAGGAGGTGCTTCAGTCTCCCAGCAACGGTGTGTGACCACAGGTGGCGTTTTGACAACCAGAGAAGCTTAGCTGAGCCTTCTAGTCTAAGCTTGGGGTTGGTCATATAGACACGAAGTTCCCATATGCTTGACCTTTGCGGCTCAGCCCTCAGCCCCTCCAGGTTTCAAACTGACACAGCGTGGCCTAAAGCCCGCCCCCCAACCATAAGTGACATTGATAGTGTTAACTATCTGTGTCCCAAGGCTCCAGGTACAAAGACACTCTGATAAGTCAGGATATCCTGAGGGCCTAGAGATTATCTTCTACTAGCCAGACAGGAGCCAGTTTCTTTGGACCATGCATGGTTTGAACACCACAGACCTGTTGAGTTAAATCTAATACTGCACATCAGCTAACAGGAATCTTGCTTTTTTTGTAAAGAAAAGAAATCAAGGATGGATGATCAGGAGTTTGAAGGTTGTTCCCCCCAAAAGGGTCCCAATTCCTTGCCCAGTTACAGAACTTGCAGTTCTGAGTCCTAGAGCACCTGGAGGAGAGGAGAGACCCGGCCCATGGGAAGGAGGACCCTCCCCGCTGTGGCAAAGTGTATGGTGGCCATTTGCTCCCAGACCTCCCACTTAGCTCACTGAGCACTGAGGACAAGGGGACACACAAGCTCTTCAGGGACTGTTAAGCACGTGCACCGAGCTGACACTGATCCCTGAGGACAAAACATCATTCTGGCCCCTGGTGAGAGAGGGTGCACATGCGACCAGGCAGCTGAGGGGGTCCTGGGTCAGTCCAGCTCCTAGCGAGCCCACCAGGCCCACTGACCCAAGTGGTGCTCATTTTCAAGTCTCTGAAAGTATCATTGGAGCACACATTTGATAGTTGCTGGAGTTCTCCCAACACTTCCTTGACCTGCAGGGTAAGAACTATGCTGGGAAGACCAAAACTGAACCCTGGAAATGCCCCCTCTCAGGCTGCTAAAATATACTTTTTAAAAGTCACATTTAACGTGATGCTATGTTTAAAATGGATAATCAACAAGGACCTACTTTACAGCACAGGGAGCTCTGCTCAATATTCTATAATAATCTAATTGGGAAAAGAATTTGAAAAAGTGTGCTGATGCTAAGTTGCTTCAGACGTGTTCAACTCTGTGAGACCCTGTGGACTGTAGCCCACCAGGTCCCTCTGTCCATGGGATTCTTCTAGCAAGAATACTGGAGTGGATTGCCATGCCCTCTGCAAAATACTGGAGTGGGTTGCCATGCCCTCCTTCAGGGGATCTTCCCAACCAAGGGATCGAACCCAGGTCTCCTGCATTGCAGGCAGATTCTTTACCATCTGAGCTACCAGGGAAAAAGTATGGATACAGATACATGTATATGTATAACTTAATTACTTTTCTGTACACCTGAAACTAACACAACATTGCTAATCAACACTATTCTAATATAAAATTAAAAAAAAAATTCCCCTGCTCCCTGAAGAACGTGGGAAATCTAGATATTCTGTAGAATATCCCCTTTGGATATAATATTGATGATATTAATCAGATCAAGTGAGTAAGAATGTCAGAGGTATTGGTAATTATGTCCCTTTTATTAAAAAAAATTTTTATAATCCACTTTTTACCTATCAGTTTGTTTATCATTGAATTCTTTCTGGATGGACACAGAGAGCCCAAGCATCACTGCATCCTTATACCAGGAACTAAGGCCTGATCCAGGAGGAGGATGGAATGATGACTCTTCCTGACTTCAGTCAACTAAAACTTGGGCTCTGTTGACCTTTTTTACCCCAGTTCTTTGCTGAATTCTCCTCTGCTCAACCCCCCCTTATGAGTATGCATATACCTCTAGGTTAAAACTTCCCCAAGTTTGCTGCTCTGAGAGACCCTGGGAAAAGATTCCCCCATCCCCATTCTCCTTACTGGCTGCAAATAATCAATCCTTCCTTCTCCCTCCTCCACACACACAAAAAAGTCAATCATTCTATTATACAGCTGTAACATATAATATTGTACATCAACTATACTTCAATCTTATTTTATTTTTAATATAAATTTATTTATTTTAATTGGAGGCTAATTGCTTTACAATATTGTATTGGTTTTGCCATACATTGACATGAACCCACCACGGGTATACACGTGTTCCCCATCCTAAACCCCTCTCTCACCTCCCTCCCCATCCCATCCCTCTGGGTCATCCCAGTGTACCAGCCCTGAGCACCGTGTATCATGCATTGAACCTGGACTGGAGATTCGTTTCACATACAATAATATACATGTTTCAATGCCATTCTCCCAAATCATCCCACCCTTACCCTCTCCCACAGAGTCCAAAAGACTGTTCTATACATCTGTGTCTCTTTTGCTTCTAAATTCCATATATATGCATTAGTATACTGTATTGGTGTTTTTCTTCCTGGCTTACTTCACTCTGTATAATAGGTACCAGTTTCATCCACCTCATTAGAACTGATTCAAATGTATTCTTTTTAATGGCTGAGTAATATTCCATTGTGTATATGTACCACCATTTTCTTATCCATTCATCTGCTGATGGACATCTAGGTTTCTTCCATGTCCTGGATATTATAAACAGCACTGTGATGAACATTGGGGTGTCTCTTTCAATTCTGGTTTCCTCAGTGTGTATGCCCAGCAGTGGAATTGCTGGGTCGTATGGCAGTTCTATTTCCAGTTTTTTAAGGAATCTCCATACTGTTCTCCATAGTGGCTGTATTAGTTTGCATTCCCACCATCAGTGTAAAAGTGTTCCCTTTTCTCCACACCCTCTCCAGCATTTATTGCTTGTAGACTTTTGGATAGCAGCCATTCTGACTAGCATGAAATGGTACCTCTTTGTGGTTTTGATTTGCATTTCTCTGATAATGAGTAATGTTGAGCATCTTTTCATGTGTTCGTTAGCCATCTGTATGTCTTCTTTGGAGAAATGTCTGTTTAGTTCTTTGGCTCATTTTTTGATTGGGTCATTTATTTTTCTGGAATTGAGGTGCAGGAGTTGCTTGTATATTTTTGAGATTAATTCTTTGTCAGTTGCTTCACTTGCTATTATTTTCTCCCATTCTAAAGGCTGTCTTTTCACCTTGCTTATAGTTTCCTTTGTTGTGCAAAAGCTTTTAATTTTAATTAGGTCCCATTTGTTTATTTTTGCTTTTATTTCCAATATTCTAGGAGGTGGGTCATAGAGGATCCTGCTGTGATTTATGTCGGAGAGTGTTTTGCCTATGTTTTCCTCTAGGAGTTTTATAGTTTCTGGTTTTATGTTTAGATCTTTAATCCATTTTGAGTTTATTTTTGTGTATGGTGTTAGAAAGTGTTTTAGTTTCATTCTTTTACAAGTGGTTGACCAGTTTTCCCAGCACCACTTGTTAGAGAGATTGTCTTTACTCCACTGTATATTCTTGCCTCCTTTGTCAAAGTTAAGGTGTCCCATAAGTACATGGATTTATCTCTGGGCTTTCTATTTTGTTTCATTGATCTATATTTCTGTCTTTGTTCCAGTACCATACTGTCCTGATGATTGTGGCTTTGTAGTATAGCCTGAAGTCAGACAGGTTGATTCCTTCAGTTCCATTCTTCTTTCTCAAGATTGCTTTGGCTATTCAAGTTTTTTTTTGTATTTCCATACAAATTGTGAAATTATTTGTTCCAGTTCAGTGAAAAATACTGTTGGTAGCTTGATAGGCATTGCATTCAATCTATAGATTGCTTTGGGTAGTATACTCATTTTCACTATACTGATTCTTCCAATCCATGAACATGGTATATTTCTCCATCTATTAGTGTCCTCTTTGATTTCTTTCACCAGTATTTTATAGTTTTCTATATATAGGTCTTTTGTTTCTTAAGGTAGATATATTCCTAAGTATTTTATTCTTTTCATTGCAATGGTGAATAGAATTGTTTCCTTAATTTCTCTTTCTGTTTTCTCATTGTTAGTGTATAGGAATGCAAGGAAGTTCTGTGTGTTGATTTTATATCCTACAACTTTACTATATTCATTGATTAGCTCTAGTAATTTTCTGGTGGAGTCTCTAGGGTTTTCTATGTAGAGGATCATGTCATCTGCAAACAGTGAGAGTTTTACTTCTTCTTTTCCAATCTGGATTCCTTTTATTTCTTTTTCTGCTCTGATTGCTGTGGCCAAAACTTCCAAAACTATGTTGAATAGTAGTGATGAGAGTGGGCACCCTTACTTCAATTTTAGAATGTGACATTCAGGGATGATGGCAGAGACTCGTGCCATTCTTAGAGACTAAAAAAGATGCAAAGTGATGGTCCCAATGACATCCCCGTTTAATTCCTTGGTCTGTCCCTTACAAAAGCTGACAGGTCCTAGAGGATGATTGTGGAATAACATTGTTGTTGTTTGGTCACCCAGCTGTGTCTGACTCTTTGCGACCCCTTGGACTGCAGCATGCCAGGTCTGCAGGAATAATGTAAAACTAACCAAATAATGATCTGTGCCAGGTGTAGTATTTTCCTAGAGCAGACTAATCCAGCCTAAGGTGGGAGGTATCCATCCACCTTTGATCTGGGGCATGTTCTTCACTCCTGTTCTTAGAAGGGTCAGAAACTCTTTGTATTCCCAGGGGACCCACAACCATATACACTTAACAATGCTCCTTGCCCTGGAGCATTGTATTAATTTTCCTGCTCTGTGTCATGACTATCCTCTGAAGAACATGGAAAATCTGGACAACCTGCAGAATACCCCTTTGGGTATAATATTAATGACATGAATCAGACCAGTTAAGCAAGAATGTCAGAGGCCAATACCTCTGGTAAGGCAGGCACACTCCAGGGGGTGGTAGACAAACCATGTGAAGAGTTGGGATCCTAGCACATCAGTAAAACTGTTCACGGCCAGTGGTCTGGGGCATGCCTGGACAACACCCCAAAAGAAAAGACGAACTATTACCTCTTACAGTCCCCACCACTAAGATAAAAATCACAATACCCCGCAGGCTTCTTTGGATCCTGGAGGCAGTGTATTCCACAACTGGTATCTTTCTCTGACCCATTTATAGAGGGACATGAAAAGATCCCCGCTTTGCCTATGACCCAGAAGAGGAAGGTTGGTCTGCAAAGCCAGCAGCTCCACAGTGTGGGACTGGTGATGGGAAAGATGCTGTGAAATATTCACACGAAGATCCAATAGGATGATCACAATGTAGACCTTAAGGTTCTGGAGCAAGGCTGGTTCACCTGCAACAGAGACTCACACACCATTCAAGCAGAGATCTTGGGTGATCACTGGCCCTGGTTGGAAACCAGATGACAGGTAGCCTTAGCTCCTTGATGTGAGCTGGAGTCTGTGGAACCCACTGAATCACAAGGTAGGGTGATTGTGAGGTGGGAGGTATACACATGTGACCCTCCCATGAGTAGGATGGGGGTCATCGCAAACTGTCAAGTGTGGTGCACCAAGCCCACATCACCCACTGCTGTCGCACCAGCCCCTCTCCACCAGCTCATCCAGGATAGAAGAATTCTGGCAGGTTGGTCGGGGGCTAGAGGAGGAAAGTGGGCACAGAAAGATCTAGGGAAGAGACCTGGAGGTAGAGTGCTTCCAAGTGTGAAGATCTTTGCATCACATGTTAACACTCATCAGAGCCGTTCTGACCCCTCAGTTGTTTGGCATCTTTTCCATGTCAGATGCCATCTGGAGGAGATGGGTTTTCTCAGTAGACAGGAGCCCAGAGAGACCAAGCGGAGGTGGAAGAGCCTCATTCCTAGGTGATTCCTAGAGGAATCACTCTGATCACCTCAGTGTTTGGGGAAGGTCTTCCTCTTTCTGGGAGCTGAGGTCATATCATTAAGTTATCCTGTCTGTAAAATAAAGTTCCTATGTCTGGAAGGAAGCAGACATGTCCACCTCATCCAAGGGCTCCATTACCTAGGCTCAGAACCTTGGAGTGACTTGTGGGCATCCAGCGGCAGCTGAGGTAAGACCTGGTCTCCCATCTTGGCTCAATGCCCGTCCACCCTCCACCACCTGGGGTCTGGACTTTGCAGAGTGTTTGAAAAGCCAGCAAATGAAAATCTATTGCTGCCCTCTTGTTTATCTGCTCCTGTTTAAGGACAAATTGAGACCTTGAATCCAGGCATTCCAAATGGCAATCAATTAGCCAGATGCTGGCATTGGACACGAAGGTAGAGTTACTCTTTCCATCCAGGCAGGAGGGAGCCAGCTATTCATTTTAACAGGAAAATTATAGGCTAACATCTATGACAGCATCTGAGTTTATGTTCTCTTAGTTCCTGGATGGTTTTCAGTGCATTCATCACCATATACGCTGTTGGGCTGAAACAAACATTTCTAATGATTAAAATGCTCTTTTTTTTCTCTCCCATCATTCCCAAATCTCAATAAACCACAGCTCACTGCTTTATGGAAAGGAAACCCACAGAGGAGAAATGGAGTGTATCTCCTAAAACTTTCAGGAGAAATGGAGTGTGTCTCCTAAAACTTTCAAACAGAGTCACATTTGTGGAAATGAGGTCATTAAGAGCCTGAATTACTCAGCCCAGACCACTGTCTACACTCCACGTCAAGGTCATGGGATTTCTTTCTTCGCAATCAGTTTGATAGTTTCATTGCCCAGGATGTCTCAGGTAGTGAGAGGTAGAACCAGACACCTGGACTCCTGAACCTACATCCTTAACTATGCTGACAGCTTGGAGAAGCAATCACTCCTCAATGGCAAATCATCTCTAGGAGTGATATTTTTTGATATTTGTCTTTTGCCTGACTTGCTTCACTTACTATGATCGTCTCTAGGTCTGCCCATGTTGCTGCAAATGGCATTGTCATCTTTTCCTTATATGTTATCCTTTTATTTAACAAATCAATTTACTTTTATTTTTAAAGAGAAATTAGACATTTATTTCTTAAGAAAAAAAAAGATAGAGAGAGAGAGAGAGACCCCATCAGGGAATTTATATGTATGAGGGTAATTCTTTGATTTTGAAGTGAATAAATGCTTAGGCCATAAACTTTTTGGGGATACTAACAAGTGCTCTTGAAGGTACAGGTAGGTGACTATGTCAGGAAGTGTTGTCACCTTTTAATGACCACTGCTTCCTGTAATGATATCAGCATTGTAAGTCCTAAGTGAAAATGGATACTGGATAGTCATGGCAGGTGAGTGGCCGTCACAAACCTCAGCAGATGATTAACTTAGTCCTTGGGCGTCATTGGAGGAGTCTGAGCAGTGAGGTGATTGGGTCGAGGAGATGAACTCGGCAGAACTGTGGGAGAAACAGAGGGGGCAAGCAGAGGCTTGTGCTGGTGGCGTTCCCCTCAAGGGAAGAGGACACCCCCAAGGACATCTCTCAATGTCCTGAGAAACTCAGGCAGCAGTACTGCACTGCTTTCAGATGTGCGGCTTGGGCAACCCTTTAAGGAACCGGCCTGATGGTCCTAAAACTGAATGATGAGTAGAGTCAACTGTCACGTGATTAGTGACTTTCTCTCGTCTCATGCTGGATGTCACTCCTCTCCTTTACTTTTAGAAAGCCACCCCCCAAACACTTTCAATCTATCTTTTGAGCTCATTCTGACATGAATGCCGTGTTTTATGATTGAATAATGTTTCAAACCCTGTTCCATTTGAACTAGGTTCAACTGCCCTTGGAATTTTTGTCCTTGGGAATTTTTATCATCACCTTAGCACCTGCTCATCAACTATGTAGTCACAGTTGAATAGGCATTCATATCAGGGAGAGGTTCAGGGGCTTTATGATTCCAAGAACAAAGCACAGACACACACACAAAAAACAGCAGTTATAAATACAGAGTCTGGTCTGGTGTGCACAGGTTTTATAATAAATTGTAGTAGAATCCGTTGTCAATCTGATGGGACTTCGAATTCAATCATCGCCTTGCTTATGGCCTTCTTTCAATAGTGTACCACCTGAATTTCAAATATTGGGATTACTGAGATATTTCCATGATTTATGGGGACAGGGGGATGAAGTATTTGAAGTTAGAATTATTCTATATACAACCCTGGCTTCCTGCCTTGGCCTTCCACATGGCACATCTTCAAAACAGTAGGGCTTAGGTTTGAACTGCATTTTCTTTGCTAAAGGAACACATGAATGGCAGGATATAGTTCACTGTCGTCAGCACTGAAAGTCAAAAGACTGGTGCCAGTGCAAGGAATGGTGTGAAACGGTCAGTTTTCAGGCCACAAAGTTCTTTGAGGACTTTCTGGGACTGAGCTGTGTTAAAAACAAGCATCTTCAGGTCAGCTGCTGGCTGACCAGCAAAAAACAAATCAATACCCTGGGTTTGCCCCAGATTCGTTCCCTCACCTTAGTAAGACCTACGTGATTTGAACTTCATAAAGATACATTTACATTTGTGTTTTAAAACCTAGGTCTCTTGTGAATGAACATGGCGCTGTTTCCCAAATGCAGATGCAGAAGTAGAAATAATTCCATTCATTATGTCACCAAATCGAGTTCACTGTGTGGGAAAGAGTTCTGGTTTGAGCTGTGCACTTTGACCTCATGTTTTGGCTGATCAGCAACATTCAATGTTTATCTTTGATAATGGATTTCTGGCAAAACTTCTGTTTTCATTCAGTGAACTACTGAGAATTATAAATTCTGAAATTTGGGCAGATTGATCAACGATGTGATAAACACAGCTTCAAAACTACACAGTTGGAGCCAGGGCCTGCCTCACACGGTGCAGGCCATGGCATTTATCAAAAGTTATTACAGTCAAACAGTAGATCTTCAGCTGAGTTCAAGAGTGAGCTATTCTTTCTAACAGAGCTATAACCTGATTTGCTTATAAAAACACATGTATTAATAAGAGCAAAAAAGAAAGAGCAAAACTAGCAGAGGCCAGGGGAACTGTTGGTGGCGGAAGGTCCAGGTCTCCTCTGGCTTGCTGCCACTCTCTCATCATGTTCCTGCTGTATGCTACCTGTGGGGCAACCTTGTTCATAAAGAACCCGGGACCAACTAAAGTACTCTTTAGTTCCTAATACCTACCAATCCCTCCACAAAGGCATCCCAAACACATATGGACGTGATGTCAAGGTACTTTTGCCACACTGCGGTAGCTCTAGTACCCTAGCCCCTCTTCCAACCAGACAGCTGCTCCTAAGCCCTGCTGGTATGGACATTTTGGATCAGTCTCTGCTTAGAGGATTTAGCTTATCCCAAGCTGACAAAAGAGGCTTCTCTCTACGTCACTGCAAAGCTGGTGAATGAACCTACTCGAGGACCAGCCACCAGCCAGATATCTGCACAGTAGTGAGTCTGCTCATCTTTGGAAACCCAGAGAGATCCAGCCAGCCTTTGAGACCTTCACGATGGGAAGATAAAGAGAGCTGTTGTCTGGAGCGTGAGGCCCTTGTTAACTCTGACACCTGAACCAAAGGTTTGTTTCCCCTCCAGGAGTGGGCACAGAGCAGAGGGTTGCCCAACCCAACCTCCTGGACCTCTTTCATCGGCATCCAGAGAGGGAGCTAGGCATGCTTGCCATGGGTACCACTGGCCAACCTCCTTTGCCCCCAAGGTCAGCTATTATCTTGCCTTTGGAGAACGATGGATGTAAAGCCTGCAGGAAGAACCTGAATGAGGATGGTGGGATCTGCTCACCTAGTAAATTCCAACTGTATGTCCATCTGACCTAGACATCAAGCGAGGCACTGGGGACCCAGCCAGGAGTGGGAACGGTGCCTCTCCCCAGGGAGCACCTCAGCATTTTCTGAAGAAATGAAGAAGAGAGGAGGGTTGACGGAGATAAGCCAGGGTCTTGTGGGGGTCTTAGTGGGGCTCTAAGATGACATCATAGACCACATCCTTGTGCTCATCTGCAGCTGTGGGCAGTTTCCTGGATCACCGACTTAATCCCACCTCCAGCACATGCCTGCCTCTCTCTCTTCTCTACCTGGGGCTGAGGGCAGCCAGGAAGTGTCAGCCCCGTGATGTCCCTAGGGTGACACTCAATCAGCTGGGATCCTGGTTTCTCTTCCAAGCCTCTTCCATGGACCTAGGGCAAGGCTGACACAGACCTCACCTAGGGACTTGCCTCAGAGGGAGCCCCAGTCCCCACAGCTCAGCCCACACACTGACACAGAACTTTGTCAACTTCCCTGCCTGGCATTCCCCCCTCCCTCACAGAGCCTTCTAGTCTACCTCCCAGTTAGCCCCTTGGCTCAAATCCTTGCCTCAGACTCTGCCTTTATGGGGGATACAGGCTAAGGGTCTGAAATAACACCTGATACCATCGTAACTCTCCCATGGAGGGGGGAGGAGGGAGGAGGCAGCCAACCACAGGTTCACACTCAGTTGGGCAGAGTGGCCCACCGTGGATGAAGTCCCACCTCTTCTTATGACCAAGCAACTTTGTGTGTACCCAGTCTGACCAGTTTTATGCAGCCATCCTCCTGAGGTGACTCCAAGAGGGTTTATAAAGGATTTGGAAAGTTAGCAAGTATGAAACACTTAAGAGGGCTCATCTCTTCCCAGTTCCCCATGTGATGGATACTTTTCAAGTGATGCCCATGAGGTCATGGGTCACCCCTCCCTTTCCCGATGTCCAGGCCTCAGGAAATACAGGCCCTCCTTTTCCTGAGACAGGAAGCACAGGTGCACTGTCTCTCAGGAAAATTTCTTAGGGCCAGATGTGTTTTAGCATTTGAATGGTTCAGATGCTGGAAGGATAAAACACTACTTATACCATATACAACACCTTACCTCTGGGAGAGTCTGAGACCACATCTCCTGATCAAACAGTTTAAAATTTCTGCATCTCTGTGCTGAATATGAGTTTGCCTCAACTCTACAGAAACTTTTGATTCTCAGAACATTTCAAATTTCAAATTGCAAGCATGAGACTGTGAGGCTGTTTCATATCCTACTCACCCAAGTTCTGTCACCTTGGGGCCTGCTACCTGTCCCTCCTCTTCTGTGACCCCTTCTCTGACTTCTGAAGGACTCAGAGGACCCATAGTCTATAGCATAAAATATAGCCCTTGATACTTATATTGTTCTCTCATGGTTTTCATGCATGAATCTTTCATTTCAATTTTAAAACTCCTTGAAGGCAGCAATCGCATTTTATGTACCACACTGCATTTAGCAGGACATTTTTAGTTGCAGGAAAAATGAATTCATATTCAACTTTTAAAAATTGAATTTGGGGTCTTCTAACTGAAAAGTGCAGGAACAAACCCTGATTCAGGTCCAGCTGGATCCAGGGGCTCCATCAGAGCATCAGGGTTCTATCTTAGAGCTCTCTGTGTCTCTGGGTGCTGCTCCTTGTTGACCAGGCTTTCTCTATATGGCACCTCCTAGAGGTTCGAGGTTTATAACTAACTGAGCAGTTTTCAGGGAGGACAGCTTCTCTGTCCTGATGCTTTCACAAAAACTCACACCAATCACATCCATCGGCCAGCTTGGTCCTGAACCAATCTCTGCAGTCAAGGGCAGCTCTGTTTTTCTTAACCAACGTAGGCACTTGTTTCCCCATGAAACAAGTGCTTCCACACATTACTGGTAGAAGATGAAATGGTACAGCTCCCCAGGTGGGGCAATTACATGTACACTAACCCTTTGACCCAGAAATCCCATCTCCAGGAAGCTGTCCCACCAATGCAGTTGGCAAACAAATGTGCACACAAACTTATTAACCAGAGCTATTTGTAATGACAAAAGATCGGAAATAATCAAATGTCCATCAGAAGAGACTGACTCAATAAAACTAAGGCTCACCCATACAATGGAGCTGTTAAAAGGTGTGAGGAATATTGTAATGGTTCATTTTATGGGTTGACCTTATTGAGTTGTAGGGTGCCCAGATAGTTGGTCAGACACTATTCTGGGTGTGTCTGGGAGGATGTTTCTGGGTGAGATTAATGTTTAAATTGGTAGACTGAGTGCTGAAGGAAGCAGATGATCCTCTCCACTGTGTGTGGGCCACATCCAATCAGTTGAAGGCTTGAAGAGAACAAAAAAGCTGACTCTCATTCCAGTAAGCGAGAGGCCTTCCTGTCTGATAGCCTTTGAGTTGGGACATCAGTCTTTTCCTGCCTTTGGACTGGAGTGTTTGACATCACACAGTGCAAGTAAACATCACTTCATGGCTGCTGAACCTCCTGATACTGGTCCCACAGATACACTCGGCAACACTTCCTGAATAAATGAATATGTCAGTCAATTAGCCCACACGTGAAGGTTGACACTGCAGAAGTTATTCAGTCTGTAAAAACAAGAAAATACACAGGCTGGTTATTCAGGGTCTTTGGGGGCTCCATACACATTTATAATTTTTTTCATTCTATTTCTGTGGAAAATGTCATTGATAATTTGATACTGATTCCTTTGAATTTGTAGATTATCTGGGGCAGTGTAGTCATTTTGACAAGACTGACTTTTAAATCCAAGAACATGGTCTATCTTTCTGCTTGTGTCATCTTTGATTTCTTTCATCACCATGTTATAGTTTTCAGAGTACAAGTCTTTTGCCTCCTTAGGTGGGTTTATCCCTAGGTATTTTATTCTTTTTGATGTGACAGTAAACGAATAGTTGAAAATGAAATGAAAAATGAAAAATTGAGAGTTTGGGGTTGACATATACATAGTACTATACTTAAAATAAATAACCAACAATGACCTACTGTATAGCACAGGGAACTCTGCTCAATATTCTTTAATGACCTAAATGGGAAAAGAACTTGAAAAAGATTAGATGCGTGTGTATGTGTGACTAAATCACTTTGCTGTACGCCTGAAACTAATGCAACATAGTAAATCAACTATAGTCTAGTATAAAATAAAATTTTAAAAAATAATTCTGTACATGGATCACAAGCATTGCTGGTTATAGACAGGAGGGGAAACAAAGCAAGAGAAAAGTGGTCTGACTCAACCTTGCCAGATGGTGAAAATATGAAGAGCAGAAAACATGCAGGTCCAGAATCACTCAGCCAGGGTCAAGGAAAGAATCCGAGGATCTGCAACAAAGACTTGTCACAAAGCACACTTCACTTCCAGAGCAGAACAAGCCCAACAGCCACTACGTGAAAGGTTTGACACGATATCTTCTGAGAAATCGGACCACCGCAAGCTCTTCCTACTGTTAAGCTAGCTTGCCTCCAACTGCTTACATTCTTTTGTGGACTTTCAAATCATGAGCCTGCAAGGGATTACTCTAATGTTCTGTGATAATCCGTCATTCCATGTAACAAAACATTTCATGATAAATCACTAAAAATATCCGCTGCAGCTTGAAAAGCAGATCTGTTTGGTGATGCAAGCATGGGGTGAAGAGGAGGTGGTTTGGGCTGGGCATCCCCCCTCCCCCACTGACCCACAACAAAGCTGAAACAGGTGCAGCCCCAGCCCTGATTGGCATGAGTGAGCCCTTCAATGCAAGATCTCAGCTCCCTAGGCCCCTCAAAAGTGGCCTCAGGGGATGAAGCCCCTGGGAGAAATGCCCAGGGGATGATGCCCTGGGAGAAAACTGATAGGACTTACTTCTGGTACTGTCTGAGTCCATCTGTAGTGGTGTGCGGGTCCCCAACACAGTGAACAGCGCTTACTTGTTGTGGACTTGAAAAGGGTAAATGGGAACCTAGGTTACTGGACTAAACCTAACCTGGGGTCAGCAGTCCCTCTGCAGCAAAGGCTGGAGGTAGAAACCTCAGAGCAAAGACCTTATGTGGGAGGAAGGGGTCTCACCCAGAAGTCACCCAGGGGACCCTTGTATTAGCAGGTTCCACTCCTTGTCCCTTGGATGGGGCAACATGAGGTTCGTCCCCAGGTGGACTGTGCCTGGTTTCCCGTAATGGTGGCCTCATCATAAACACAACCTGTATTGGCTGCTTCTCTGTCCTTCCCCACTTCTCAACTCCCTGGGATGAGCTGCTAATACAACAATGTTTTCCTCAAAGCCTGCCTCCTGGGAAACCAAGTCAAGACAGCCCCAGAGGCCCACAGACCCCTCTGAGCTCAGCAGAACGTGGAAGAGAATCCAGACTCTTACCAGGGTTGTGTCATAGGCAGTGTTAGTGCTGTGAGGAGTTGATCGAGAGCCATGGAGATGGAGCAGCAGGGCCAGTGGGAACACAGGGCCGAATTCTGTAGAGACCACGCAGGCAGAAACTGGGATTTCTTCCCTCTGATGTGGGTCTGAGAGTGAGTCCACCTCAGCCCAGCCAAGCTCGGCTTGCATCAGCAGAACTGTCTGCTTCTGAGTAAGATCAAATAGGGATTTTTCTTAAACCCTTAAGGTTTGGGGTACTTTGTTATGCAGCAATGGTAACTGCTACATGACGTTGAGGTATATCATTGATAAATACATTGTATGTATTTAAAGGGTACAATGTGATTATCTGATATGTAAAGCAAAAAATTGTTCCTACTGTTACCAAGTAAGGAAGAAAACTATAGGGGATTACCTCCAATGTATTAGCTCCAATGAGGTAGAGAGTAGGGTTGGAGACCATAGCTAACCTGCAATTTTTAACAAGTGACACCAAATACTTCCTTCCTTTAAGGTATTGTTGGTTGTACCGGCAGACTGAACTATAGGTATCTCCTCTGTCATCCACCCCAAATATTTGTTCTAGGGGCTGGTGCTGTTCAGATAACTGTCACCCGCTTTTATGGAGAGGATGAGAAGGTGTGTATAGTAGCCAGGTGATGCTTGCCACTGCATGGTGTGACATATAAAGGCCCTAAGACCAGGGAAGTGAGACTCCACTGAGATGTTTCCATCTCAGTGGAGTGGGAAAGAGCCTAAGGCATGTCAGGAAGCAGAAGCGGCTCCTGAAACACCAAGGATTTCAGAACGAAAGACTCCAGCCTAGGAGCACCCCCTACCCCCCTCAGCTGTAAACTCTCAGTTCTCAAAATGCCTCCACAGAGCATAAAATGGGGGAAAATATTTGCAAAACATATATCCAAAGAGGACTTGTATCTAGAATATATAAACAATTCTTGCAACTCAATATTAAGACGATTCTTTTTTTTTTTTAAATGGGCAAAAGATTTAAACAGGTACTTCCACCAAAGGAGATTTTAAAATGGCAAATATATTCATGCAAAGGTGTTTCACGTCATTAATTATTAGGGAAATGCAAGTTAAAATCTTACTGAGACACCACTACAAATCTACTACAACAACTGAAATTTAAAACTGACTGGACTTACCTGGTGGTCCAGTGGTTAAGAATCCACCTGCCAATGCAGGGGACATGTGTTCAATCCCTGGTCCTAGAACTAAGATCCCACATGCTGTGGCAAACAAAGCCCATGCGCCATAACTACTGAGACCATGCTCTAGAGTCTGGGAGCTGCAACTTCTAAGCTCACGTATTATAACTGCTGAAGCCCTAGCACCCAAGAGGCCATCCTCTGTAACAAGAGAAACCATTGAAATAAGAAGCCAGAGCACTGCAACAAAGAATAGCCCCCTCTCACCACAACTGGAGAAAGCTCACTTGCAGCACAACCAAAAATAAATAAATAAATTTTAAAAATAAATAAATAAAAAACTGACCATACCACTTGTTGAAAAGGATGTGAAACAATTAGAACCACTCTGCTGACGGATAATAAAATGGTGCACCCTCTTTGGAAAATGACTTGGCAGTTTCTTTACCAAGTTATGTATATTTCTGACATGAACTAGGTGTTCCATTTCTGGAGAAACGAAAGCAGTTGTCCTGGTAAAGACATGAACATCAATGATCGTAGCATCTTTATGTGGAAGAACTGCAAGTTGGGCAAAGCCCAAATGTTCATCAACAAGGGAATGGACAAACAGAGAGCAGTGCATCCATACAGCGGAACACTACTCTGCAATCAAAAGCAAACTACTGAGGCACACAACAGGAATGAATCTGACAATCACTGTGGTGAGTGGAAGAGGCCATACTGTATATAGTGTGTATTCTGTTTCCACATATATAAAATTCTAGGGGGATACAAAGTTAATCTGAAGTCACAGAAGACAGGGGACTTGCTTGGTGGTCCAGTGGCTAAGACTTCCTGATACCAATGCAGAGGGCCTGGGTTCCATCCCTGGTCAGGGAACTAGATCCCACAAGCCACAGCTAAAACCCAGCACAGTCAAATAAATAAATAACATATTTTAAAAAAATAAATAAAGTCACAGAAGGAAGATCTTACCTGGTGCTGGGAGGATTGAGGGGAGAGAAGGACTATAAAATCTTAAAGGAACTTTTGGGAATGGTATCTCTGTCCACTGTCATAAGTGTGATGTTTTTGAGGGTGTATGCCTATGTCAGAGCTCATTAAATTGTATATGTTAAAAAACAGGGAGAAGAAATCTTAAGGCAGACAAAGGCCTGTGACACCTGGCACGTGTAACGCTCCCTGTTCTGAAAAATTCATAGGCAAAATGGAACAGGGCGTGGTGTCTGCCACATTCTGCAGGGGGCCTGGTCACTTCCAAGCTCAGTCCCCACTTCACTCTCTCCTCGGCAGACAAGGAATGTGAAACCTGTGTGACTGGTCCAAGGTCATTTATCAAGTCACAGCCAAGCCAGCGGTCTGTCCTTGTCACATCCCAGCTGTGAACCTGCGCTCAGGTCACCGGGTCACCCAGCTTCCCAAGCTCTTGGCAGCCACCCTTTGTGTCTCTGGTCTATGTTTTCTCTCTGAGTGGTGGACCGAGAGCATTTTTCTCCAAAGTTCAGAGTTTTTAAGGGCGCTCTTGGAAACCAGTCTCGGTCTTCAGCGAAATGGCATTTCTCAATCCATTGTGTCTCCAGGTCACAGATAAACAGCTCTTTAGTCCCCCTGGGTGGCTTTGATCATCGGGGCCTTTATCCCTGATCTGCACCCGGCCGGCCTCACCCCTCCAGACCCCTCATGGGCCCAGCCTCCGCCAGGGTAATCTGTGGCTCAGTGCGACATACATATGCTTAGCCAGAGTCATAAATGCCTTCATTATCCGGACCACCCAGCTCATATTTTATCTTCAATATGAATGCCCTGCCCCACAATGGCCCTGTTGTTCCTCACCCTCAGGCTGCAGCCAGGCCCTGCGGTAATCTCCCTGTTCAGAAAGGACCCCCCAGGGTCCAGGCTAGCCTTTCTACTTTTGTGAGCACTTGCAAAATCCTTTGGGAAACCGGTGCAGTTGACAGCCGCATCTCCTGCCACTCGTCTC
Organism: Redunca redunca; assembly: GCA_006410935.1. Classification (NCBI taxonomy): domain Eukaryota; kingdom Metazoa; phylum Chordata; class Mammalia; order Artiodactyla; family Bovidae; genus Redunca; species Redunca redunca. The sequence continues at coordinate 415,458 of SJYQ01001950.1, forward strand.
CCAAGCTCCTCCTGGCCATTCAGGGGGGATTTCCAAGGGCCCCGGGCACCACACACAGAGTGGCCGCCCACCCGCCCTCGCCCACGTGCCAAGACCACTCAGGCTCCACCCAGGGCTGCGTGCCGGCCGGGGAAGGCCTCTTGGTCCCCTCCACCAGGCTCCGGCATCCCCCTTTCAGCCTCTGCCATCCCTCCTGAAAGAAGCTCGTGCTCCATACACACAGCAGAGGTGCAGGAAGGCACAAGAAAGAAATGCCAGTGGGCCAAACAAAACTCATCTCGTCCTATGTCTATACACCCTGGAGGAGGTGCCTGTCTGTGTGGACAAAAACACTTCCTGAGGACTTATTATTCCAGTCGTAAAAATGACTCTTGGCTGCTTCCAAATTGTGGCTGGAAATCTTTGATTTTAGGTGTTGAGAAAGACTCCCTTTTCCAGGATTGTCTGCTGACACCTGGACTCTCAGCGTGGTTCGTGGACCAGCAGAGCCAGCATCTCCAGGGAACTGTGATAAACGCTGACTCCCTTCCAGTTTTGCTGAATCAGAACCTATACTTTCATGAGATCCCTGGGTCATCAAAGTGGAGGAGACCTTCTCCGAGGGTGAAGAACATTCTAAGAGAAAGTTCATCAGCCCCCTTGATACAAAGATGGAGAAAAGGTGCTTGTTTCCCGAGTCTTTGGGGCAATTTCTAGCAATCGCGAATTCCCCAAAATGTTGATTCCTCAGAGGTGCTGGTGGGAATACTTCTGGAAGAAAATCAAGAACACGGCCCAGGATGGGACACAAAGTATGTATTTAGGGTGGGGTGGTAGGCACAGGGGGCTTCCCTGGTGGCTTAGAGAGTAAAAAATCTGCCTGCAATGCAGGAGACCTGGGTTCAATCCCTGAGTTGGCTCGGGAAGAGAATAGCTACGCACTCTAGTATTCATGCTTGGGAAATCGCATGGACAGAGGAGTTTGACAGGCCACAGTCCACTGGGTCTCAAAGAGTCAGACACGACTCAGCGACTAACACACACACACACACACAGACACACACACACACACACGGGGCACAGAGAAAGCCACTGGAGACGTAATCCCACCAGGGCCTTACTTAGCAGCCACCCTGGGTTCACCAGTTCATACAACCCCCACAGGTGACAGCTATTTTTACCAGTCTTCAGAAACCTCCATCACATGCCATGGAAGCGTTTCTATTTCAATGTTGCCCTTTTGTGGAGGTAATGTCAGTTCCCTCTCTTTTTAGATCCATTTTCCATAACATGCAATACACTTGTATCCAAATAAGTATGTTTAACCACTGGAAAAATGGAAGGGCAAAAGGTGTCTTTGCTGAACTCAATTGCTCTCCAGGAAAAGTCAAGTTATTGCCACTGCCCTGTGGTTTTCTTTCCTCTGCATCAGCTTGTTTCCTCTGGGCTAGGGTTTCTCAGCTGATAGGGATTTTGTCCCCCAGCAGACATTTGGTGATGTTGGGGGACCTTTCAGGTTGTCACAGCTAGGGGAGAGGAGGTGCTGTTGGGATCTAATGGGCAGAGGCCAGGTTCCCAAACATCTCACAGTGGAAGGAACAATCCCATGGTAGACATGGGCCCAGCCCAAGGTGTCGCCCTTCTTGGAGAAACCTCGCTCAGGCAGCTCCTGGTCCAACCACATTCCATGGCCACTCTGTGTTGATCCCACCAAGAGCTGCTTCCCTCTGCTCTGCCCAGAAAGAGCCGTCTCTCTCCTTCCTTATGGAAGACAAAAAGGATTTCATAAGAATCTCATATCACGTTTATTAAATGCTGAGTCCATCCCAGGCATTGCTCTAGGTGCTTTCCATCTTCTTTCCAGCAACTCATGCACTTTTTCCAACAGATTTGAGGGGTGCTGCTATCATGATGGGCTTCCCTGGTGCCTCAGATGGTAAAGAATCTGCCTGCAATGCAAGAGACATGGGTTTGATCCCCAAGTCAGGAAGATCCCCTGGAGAAGGGAATGGTTACCCAGTTAAGTATTCTTGCCTGGAGAATTCCATGGACAGAGGATCCTGGTGGGCTGCAGCCCATGGGGTCGCAAAGAGTCAGACACAACTGAGCAGCTAATACTTTCACTTGCACCATTGTTATATCATTACTATTATCATCCCCCAGTCAACAGAGGCAGAAGCTGAGACTTGGAGAGGAACACTTTGCCTGAGGCCACCCAGCTGGTCAGTGGCAGAGCCAGCATCTTTACATGAGTGGATTGCTTCCAGAACCTACCCTCTTAACCAGAACACAATTTCTCTGTCAAAGAACTGAGGGTGATGAACAGAGAACTTGCTTCATGCCAGCCGGGACTTCAGAAGACCCAGCCCTTCTCAGAGGAACATCTGCTCTTTTTTAATATTTATTTTTGTTTATTTGGCTATGCCATGTCTTAGTTGGGGCATGCGGGATCTTTGATCTTTATAGCAGCATGAGGGATCTTTAGTTATGGCATGCACACTCTTAGTTGGGGCATACACGATCCAGTTCCCTGATCAAGGACTAAACCTGGGCCCCTGACTTGGCGCCACTGGACCACCAGAGAAGTCCCAACATACTTTCACCTCGGAGCAAGGCTGGAGGGAAAAGCAACAGCACTCATTATGGGAAACCCCAAAAGTGAGGACATTTACAGTGTCTCTGATGCTAGCCATTATGAAACTTCATCTTGTTTGACATGAAGCCTCAGGACATCAGTCCTGACCTAACTGCTGACCCTATGGATGAAGCAACACAGAGAATGATGAACCATCCTTTCTTGCAAGGTGACCTCCTTGCCTACCACCTGATTTCTCTAAATGCCTCTTCCTAACAAGCATGTGAGTTCAGCTTTGGGGGGAATGAGAAAGCTGCAGATGGTCACATGGAGCCCAGTCTGGAGGCCGAGGAGAGTGTTAGGTGGAGGCTGAAGGGTAGGGGAGGTACCACAGGGAGCTTTGAAGCCTATAGTCACATTGCCCTTGTCCAGAGGCTAGTCACAGAGATCTTCAACAGAGGCTTGGTGTGGTTAGTGCAGTACTTTGACTTCAGATTCTGGGATACAAACTCAGGTGTCTCCAGAAGCAGGCAGGTAATATCTGGCAGAAAGTGGCCAGACCCATGTATTTCAAAATAATTAGGCATGGCCTTTTAACTCTAAAACATTTTTCTAAAAGAATCATGCATTCTTCCACTTTTCTTAAACCACAAGGCTTTCTGTTATCTATCATTTTCCCTCTCTGGGAGAGACATGGGTATAAAAATGATTTTATTTCCCTCTTCCCTGCTTGTGAAATACCAAAGCAAGTCAGCTGATCACTGATAATGTATGTATATTCGGCTTAGATGCACGGGAGGGGGTGAAATTGGGTAGAGGCGAAGATAAAGTGGGGACAGTGTACTACATCTTATCAAGGATAAACACAGCTGGCCGCTGGTTAAAGTGATAAGGACAATTTCTAATCAGCAATAACTACTGTTTTAGGGAAGAGTCCAGTGTGAACTGCATCCAGCTTTGAATTGAACAGTGGTGACTAAGAGTTTTAAAGGGAGAATGAGGGAATTGGGAGAGGGGATGATCAGGGTCCCAGTAGACCCAGAGGAGTGAAAAGTTACAAAGCAGAGAAGGGAGTGTTGTTCCCTGTGAGATCCATCTGGGTCTGCTCACTGGCACTTATGGAAGTGAGGCTCCTGAACTCCTACAGAGGCTGGGAATTGGGGTAGCCTCAGTCATGGGCTGAAACAAGCAGGGAACTCTCCTGGCAGCCTGAGCTTTCTCAGGCAGGCAATTGAAGGGGGTCATGGATCATCCTAGGGATGTGGCCTTGAGCTGGTAGGGACTGTTGGTGTTTGTTCAAGCCTTTCAAGGTCAAGGTTCACGCCTAGTGGAGAAGAGGCTCAGAGGAGCCCAGCCAGGATCTGGTCAAGGACAGAGCCTCCATCAGTCTCCATGATGTTTCCACAGCTCAGTTTCCACAGCCATCTGAGACCCAATGTTGCTAAGACTTCCAGTTGCCAGAGAAAAGCCAGAAATGCAGATGTTTGCATGAAATCTCCCAACTTTAAAATTGGCACTTTATCCCAAGGCATGTATTTTTAACGTAGTGTAGCACAAGCTAACAAAACCTGCCCATGACTGGGCTCTGGCTTTCTGGCCAGCAGGGTGTAGCCTCTGCAGGAGCTTGTGGTGGGTAAGTTGACCCTTAACCTTCTTTCTTGCCTCTTAAAAATGTCACTCTTTGGCAAGAGCCCTTTCCCAATTCTTCACTTTGTGTTCACTTCGATAAAAATGCTTCCGGACAGATGACCTTTCACTCCCCAGGAAGATAGATAGGAGCATTTTTCTTCTTTTGTTGTTGATTCTTAGGCTGATGAATCCTTTTCCTTTAAGAACATCCCTTGATTTTGTTCCTTCAGGCAACATGCTACTTTGCTGAGAAAACTTGGCAGGAGGTTATATTTTAAAAAGTATAGAGCCAAGCACATTCTCCTATCAGCTGCTCCAAAACCCATCACCCTGAAGGAGCAGGGCCTGCAATCCGCTCTGTCTGCCTGTTCCCCAGAGTACTTGTTATTAAACACAGAATTGGGTACCTCTGGCTGATATGCCTGAGAGAAGTTTATAATAAGCACAGACTTAAAAGGGTTAAATACTTCCTTCCAATCAGTGGAAATGCCCTGATGTTATTGTTACCTGAAATGCCAGTATTAAAAAAAAAAAAGGTTCTTGAGAAGGAAGATTTCAGCTACCCCCCTCCCCCCACCTCCACCATCAGGCCAAGAGTTCACTTCTGAAGCCCTTTGCCTGCATTCGCCTCCTTGGGAGCAGACAGCAGGTTTTACTGTTCAACACACTTTATACTTCTAGCTTCAAGGAGAAACTACTTAGATGGGTTAATCTCAAGGAATAGGGGTTGACTTCAAAGAGAAGTGAGAAGCCAGGCCACGGGGATCTTTCTGGAATTCATGGACAATTGTGCAGGACGGGGGACTCACAAGACTGAAATTCAGGCTCATATCAGAAGTCTAGAGAGGTTCCTGATCCCAGGGGTTCAGCTCCATAGATAGGGCTCTTGAGCCCCAGCCCATAGGAGGAGTCTGCCAATGCCTCCCCTTTATGGGGTGTTACGGATGAAACTGGGTCCCTCCCCAGATTCAAATGTGGCAGCCCTATCCCCCAGTACCTCAGAACATGACCTTGTTCAGACAAAGGACTTTAAAGAGGTGAACTAAGTGAACGTGAGGTCATTAGGGTGGGCCTTGATCCAAGAGGACTGATGTCTTTATTAGAACAGGGAGTAGGACACTGACACGCACAGAGGACACGGCCCCCTGCAAGCCAAGGAAGAGCCTTAGAAGGAACCGGCCCACTGACACCTTGATCTTGTTGGTCTTCCAGTCTCCAGAATGGTGAGGAAACACATTCTGCTGTTCAAGGCTCCATCCTGTAGTCCACTGTCAGAGCAGCGCTCGTGCACTCATCTACAGGGGTTGGCTGCTGCGGCCCCTGGGTGCTGTGGCCATCTTACCCCTGAGTATCCGAGGCAGTGGCCTGCACTGACCCAAAGCTTCTGCTTCCGGAGCGCTGCTGTGTCCTCGTGGCTCCTCCTCTTGGACACAGCACTTAGACCAGCCCTGCTCTCAGCCTGCTGGGTCACGTTTGCTGCCCACTTCCAACTCTGTGGCTAGGAGGTCACTGGTATGCTTGGAAGAGACCTATGGCTGTCTGCCTTGGTGTGAGGCTGTGGGAAGAGACTGCCCTTAGAAAGGAGTGTGTGTGCATGTGTATATACACGTGTGTGTGTGTGTGTGTGTGCCTGTATGTATGTGTATGAAGCATGCTTAGATTTGACCTATGGCTGTGCTCATTTGTTCAAAATCCCATTTACTCTAGAAAATGCAAACTAGTCTGCTGTGGCAATGAGATGGGGGCAGGGGCAGGGGCAGGGGCATGGGAGGAATGGACAGCAGCGAGGTTTGAGGAGGAAGAAAATGTTTTGATGGTGGTCATGATGTCTTGAGCACACTTATCTTTCAAAAGCTCATTAAATACTTTACAATATGGATGCTGTTTATTGTATTAAATCAAAACTAAATAATAACTTCCAAAAAAAAAAAAAAGGTGGTTGTTTTTAAAAGCTATTTTATGAAGTCAGGTTCCAGATATTTGACACCTTGGAGGGTGACAATGAAGGCTGAAGGCTTAGGCCACGCTTTAGTGATGGCTCTGCGGACACTTCCTTGTGTGACCTGAAAGTGTGAGTCCCCACCTTCTTGGACTGGCAAACCGTGAAGTCGGTCGGGAAGGGCTGGGTGCACTGAGAAATGAGTGACTGACTTGCTGATGACAGGAATTCGGTTTTCATGGTGTTCCCCAAATTTCTGACTCAGGAAGTACAGGAAAAGACCTCCTTGTCTGAGTCCTACATTTGTTCACACACCTATTTTGTTCTGGAACCAAGTTTCCTCAGAATCCTAAGTTTCCACCTTGGCATGCAGCTTTGAGACCTGCCCCATCAGTACGTATTTATGAGGTGGTGTTGATTTCAGCATAACCTAGAATGAATCCTGTTAGCATCCAGAAGGGATGAACCCAGACCATGCCCAGGGCCTGGCTTCATTCACAGTGCCTTCGTTTTAAATGATGAGGTCACCAAGGGTAGATGAAACCAATATATTGCTGCTAAATCAGAAGAGTAGAGTTCAAAGACACAGTCAAAGTTGAAAAAAAAAAGTGATTAAAAAGCAGAGAAAGAGATTTTCACCAGCTGCTCCTTCTTACAAACCTTGTATTGAGATCCAGCCCACAAAGTGCACCAATAATAGAGGAACAGCTCCAGGAATTATCACAAATGGCAAATGCCTGGGTTGGCATGGGATCGAGACAGAGAAAATCACCATCAGATGGAAGCCCCCTCATGCCACCTCCCCGTCTCCTCCTCCCCGCCCCCAAAGATAACCTCTACCAGGCTTCTAGCAGCATCAAATAGCTTTACCTCTTTTTGACTTCATATAAATTGACTCTTATGAGATGAATTCCTTTGTGTTTAGCTATTTGGCTCAAAATTATGTTTGCAAAATTTACCTGCATTTTTACTCACTGTCATAGATGTTGACTCCCATTTTTGTATACTACTTTTCTCTATGACTACAGCATAATTTATTTATCCATCTATTTTTTTCTGGGCATTTGTTCCAAATTTGGGGCTAATATGAGTAGTGCTACTATGAATATTTTAGTATATTTCTTTAGATGAGTACATGTTTGGAATTCTGCTGAGTATGTATCTAGAAGCTGCATTGTTGGCTCAGATGATCAGTTTTAGTAGATGCTACCAAATAATTTTCTTAAATGGCTGTAGCAATGTTCACTTTTACCGTCAGTGTCTGTGGAACAGTTCCTGTGGGTCCTTGTCAACATTGCTTTTTAAAAATCATCTTTTTCACTATTATCTTGCCTCCAGAATATACACAAAAACTTCCACAACTCAACAATAAAAAAAAAAACAAATAGCCCAATTTTTTAAATAAGCAAGGAGTTTGAATAGATATTTCTCCAAAGAAAATATACAAATGGCCAATAAATACATGAAAAGATGCTCAACACCTTTAATAATAGAGATATGCAAATCAAAACCACAATGAGATACCACTTCATACCCACTAGGATGGCTACGCTCAAAAGACCAACAATAGAAAGTGTTCATGAGGGTATGAAAAAATTGGAACCCTCATATATAGCTGATGGGACTGTACAATGGTGAGCTCACTTTGGAAAGCAGTTTGACAGTTCATTTAAAAGTTAAATAGAGTTACTCCCAGGAACAACCCCAAGAAAACTTAAACAATAGGTCCACACAAAAACTTGTACGTAAATGTTGAGGGCAGCGTTATTCATAATAGCCAAAAAGTGGAGACAATCCAAGTGTCTATCAACGGATGAATGGATAAACAAAATGTGGCACATAGATACAATGGAATATTATTCAGCCAAGTACTGATACGTGCTACAGCTTGAATGAACCTTAAAAACACTATGCTAAGTAAAAGAAGCCAGACACAAAGGTCACGTATTATACAATTCTATTTATATGAAATGACCAGACTAGGCAAATCCACTGAAATATACTGAAGTGAAGTGAAGTGAAGTGAAAGTTGCTTAATCATGTCCAACTCTTTACGACCCCATGGATTATACAATCCATGGGATTCTCTAGGCCAGAATGCTGGAGGGGTAGCCTTTTCCCTTCTCCAGGGGATCTTCCCAACCTAAAGATTGAACCCAGGTCTCCTGCATTGCGGGCGGATTCTTAACCAGCTGAGCCACAAGGGAAGCCCAAGAATGCTGGAATGTGTAGCCTATCCCTTCTCTAGGGAATCTTCCCGACCCAGGAGTCAAACTGGGTCAATGCCTCCTATCAATGTCTCCTACATGGCAGGTGGACTCTCTAACACTGAGCTATGAGGGAAGACCAGCGAAACATAAGTAGATTGTATTTTCCAGGTTTTGGAGACATACAGTGGAGGAGTAAGGACTGATTCATACAGGGTTTCTTTATGGGGTGATGGGAATGTTCTGGAATTAGGTCCTGGTGATAGTTGCACAACTTTGTGAATATACTACAAAGCACTGAATCATACATTTCAAAAAGGGTGCATTTTATGGTATGTGAATTATGTCAATTAAAAAAATATATCTCTATTTCAACATTACATCAGGTATGCATGCAAAGTCAGGTTGTGTTGATTAACCATCCCAGTGACACTTTCTTTCTCTTTATAAATTCTGGAAAATTCCCATTCTTTCACCTTCTATTTAATCACAGCACTTTAGCTTTGGCACAAAGACATTATTCTATTGGAAGCTGTTTTGTTGTTTAAGAACAAAATAAATTACTGTCACTGTGACTCAGTTTGAATTCACATAAATTGAATTTTCTGCTAAGTAAAATTCTGAGAGATAATTCCTCTTCATCTGTGGTTAACCAAACTTCTTAGATATCAAAAGTACCACCTTGGCTGACTGTTCAAACTATGCCACTGGAAAAGGGAATGGCAACCCACTCTGATATTCGTGCCTGGAGAATCCCATGGACAGAGGCACCTGGTGGGCTATAATCCATGGGGTCGCAGAGTCAGACATAACTGAATGACTAACACTACTTGCTGTAGAAAATACAAATGTGTACATTTTCTTCAGCATCATTTCCAGTATATTCTATTGTGCCATGCTTAACATCAGTGAACAAATACAGCCTGCATTCACAAATAGGAGTTTTTCAATAAATCATTTATTTCTCATTCATGAAAAATATTTTTAAGTTGAAAATTTGTTGAAAGATGGTGTTTTATAGCTTAACCAGGCATTTTTAAAAAAGGAAATGAAAGCAATTATTCAATCCAGTTTTTATGAAAGTTTTGTCAGACAGTTTCCTGTTTGCAAATGTTTCTCAAACTATGTTATGAGCTGAGCTGCCCACCGGTGCAACAACTCAAAAGTTATGTTAGAACCCTGACCCTCTGTACCTGAAAATGTCTCCTTATTTACCAATATGGTCTTTACAGAGGTAATCTAGTTAGGATGAGGTCATTAGGGCAGACCCTACTCTATCTGACTGGTGTCCTTGCAGAAGAGGAAAAATCTGGACATGTGGATAGACATGCCCGGAGCGGGGACAGTGTGAAGAGACCCAGGAGAACCCCACATAGAGGCAGAGGCGTGATGTGCCTAAAGATAAGCAGAAATGAAACATTCTTTAATTTGTTTCATCATTAGACTTTCACTCGTTCACGTGATTTCAGTGTTAACAGAGATTTCTGGGTTTTGTGTCTAAGTGAGTCTCTGTTCCCCCAGAAGAGACTCTAAGGTAATGATGAGGGTGCTGATGTTTAGTTTTGAAGTGACTAAAGGAAATGCTGGTGGGGAGAGGGGACGGAAGACAAGGAGGGGAACCAGACAGCAAGGCCGTGTGGTTGACAGTTTACCAGAGGCTTCCCAGGGGCGCTCCTGCCAGGTAACTTTGGGGCACTTCAGGGGGCCCACCTCAGAGGGAACTGCAAGGTTGCTAGGACCTTTTTAAAACTGTTTTTAAGCTTATAACTTTTATGGTTTCTTTTTTTAAAATTAATTAATTAATTATAATTGGAGGCTAATTACTTTACTATATTGTAGTGGGTTTTTTTTTTTTGCCATACATTNNNNTTTTTTTTTTTGCCATACATTGACATTAAAATTTTTATTTTATATTCATTTATAGTTGATTTACAATGTTGTGTTAGTTTCAGGTGTCCAGCAAAGTGAATTAGTTATGCATACACACATATCCACTCTTTTTCAGATTTTTTTCCCATATAGTTATTACAGAATACTGAGTAGAGCTCCCTGGGCTGTACCCTAGGTCCTTGTTGATTATCTATTTTATATATAGTCCTGTGTATATGTTAATCCCAAACTCCTAATTTATGCCTCCCACCTTTCCCCTTTAGTAACCGTAAATTTGTTTTTTTTAAGTCTATGAGTCTATTTCTGCTTTGTAAGCTAAGTTCATTGGTATCTTTTTCTCTAGATTCCACATTTAAGTGATATCATCTGATATTCATCTTTATTAAGCAATTCCCACCAGCCATGTGTTGGGGGTTACTCCCAAGGACCGAGGGGCTCCTGAGTCCTAGGAGGTCCTGAGGGCTCATAGCTGGAAGCCGCTGGGTGGCATGCTCTCAGATGGGGGATATGGTAGGATGGGGAGTATTGGCTATAGCTTTAGAGACCATCCAAAATCTATAAACTGTTGTCTCTAGAAAGTTTATAAAATCAACATGCGTGCATGCCTGCGTACATGCTAAGTTGCTCCAGTCGTGTCTGACTCTTTGAGTCCCCACGGACTGTAGTCCCCTAGGCTCCTCTGTCCATAGGATTCTCTAGACAAAAATACTGGAGTGGGTTGCCAGGCCCTCCTCCAGGGGATCTTCCCAACCCAGGGATCAAGCCTTTGTCTCTTGCACCTCCTGCATTGGTGGGCAGATTCTTTATCACTAACACCACCTGGGAAGCCCATGAACTCAACATATGAAAGATCAAATCCTTGTTTTGACAAATACCATCACCTTCCAAGAATTTCTTTCCATTGATTTCCATCATTCCCAACTCTGAGTCTCAGAAAACACAAATGATCAAAGTAGCTATAACAGCAGAGCCCTGCAGGCAGTGAACGGAAGCCACTGGTAGCAGTGATAGTTTTGCTTTAGGCTGAAATGACTTCATTCTTGATCGATAATACAGAGTTCATGGGGCACTTCGCTTACGACCTCCTGTTTTAGTGTCAAACTTTCTGGTTGGGCAATCCTTGTTTCTTAGGCACTACCTGCAAACTGAAGCCCCCAGGGCAAGGATCACCTGGATCAAAGACAACGTGCAGAGGGTGGTCACTCCGTCAGTGGAGGGGTCTGGTCCTGGGTTCGTGGGCTTTCTAACTGAGCCCCATGTGCTCTGCCTTCCCAAGACCGTCCATGTGTCTGAAAGGCAGTTGTGCTGTTACCGGAGGCCACTCTGCCTGGTTCTTAGTGAGCTGAGTCTTCTGCAGGCAAGGAGATCACCCTTTACTTATCTGACTCTGTTAATAATGTCTGGATGCTTTCAAGGCCTCTGGATGGCCTGGGATGCCCTCCAGTAAAAATAACCCCCAGCAGTAACATGGGGATTGCGATCACCTTGATGAGCTGTCATCTCAGAACATGAAAGAGACAGGAGAGGGAAGTGGCGGGGAGAAGAGTGTGGGGATTTAAAGAGCAGGAGAGAAGAAAGAAAATGGAGACAGAGAAAGAAAGAAGCAGATTCAAAGAAAGGACGCGCAAGGACTTCCCTGACGTTCCAGTGGTTAAGACTTTGCCTTCCAACGCAGGGTTGGGGGTTCCGTCCCTCATTAGATAGAGCTAAGAGCCCACATGCCTCGTGGCCGCAAAACCAAACCATAAAACAGAAACGATATTGTAACAAACTCAACACAGAGTTCCCTATCAAAAATTTTTAAATCTTAAAGAGGAAATAAGTAAAATTAAAGAAGGGGACTGGAGGAGTGAGACATCAGGGAAGGGACCCTGGGCAGAGGCTGCGCCTCAACATTGCGATCAAGCCAGCATCTGTGATAAGCCCCAGTGTGGGAGACACCCCCCAAGGGACCCTGCAAGGGAAGGAGTTGTCACATGTATACAACAGTCTATGGAAGCCATGGCTTGAGGGCTGCTCCTGAGGGATCTCGATTCTCTGGATCTTCCAGCTGGTCACAGGAAGTGCTCGGTGGCAACGCAGTGGGTGAGACACCCATGGGCACAGCAGGAAGGATGAGAGGACAGAGGGCCAGGCAGCCAATGCGGGCCACAGCTCTCTGCCCAGTTTCTGGAAACTTCTCTTATAAAACTCTGTCACTGACATTTCAAAGGAACACAGTGATACTATCTCTGCTTGACTTGAATTCGACTCCAACACTTTGTTTCAACATCCTATATGGAGGGGACCTGGAGAATCTTCCCCCAGGGACTCTATACCCCCGCCCCCCTCCCCCCTCAGGAGAGCAGAGGTGGGAAGGACAGCTCTGCAGACATCTCCTGACTTCTGGGAAATTAGTCTGCTTCCAATTCTAGAGAAAAGGAAAAACAAAGACATGGACTTTATATATAAAAGTCTTACAGGAAAATTTCTCATTGCTTGAGGTGACTCACAGCAGGCAGTCACAGATGTCTTAAGCAAATAAGAGAAGAACAGAGAATGAGAGCTTTAAAAAAGTCCTTTTGGATCACAGCCAACAAAGTTCCTTTAGTAAAATAATCAGAGTATCTTGTATGGTGTTCTCACTTAAAAGAGGTTTGATGGTATGGATTTCAAGGGCAATGTGTTTACTGTGTCTCTAAGTAACACCTGGCCCAAAGGGGGTCTCAAAATGATGACCCAAACACTTGTTTAAAATACTCACTTAACAAATACTCGTTGAGAATCCAGTAAGAGCTGGACTCTGTTCTCTATGCTGGGAGAACAGTGGTGAACCACACTCACAAAGACCCCTTCCCAGGGGAACTTCTTGCACAAAACAGGCAATGAACAAGTAAGCAAAATATAGAGGATGTCAGATGGTGATAAACACAATGGAAAAGGACAAAGCAAGGCAAAGAGTATGAGGTGGGGGAAAGTTGGGAGCTGCAGCCTTAAACAGAGTGGTGGGCAGTACCTGAGCTCAGGGAGGAGGGAGGGAGCCACTGGCACCTCTGGGGAAGAGCCTCCCGGCAGAGGGAACCTCAGGTGTGAAGCCCTGGGAGCCTGCCTGATGGGTAAGAGGTGCAGTTAGAAGCTGGGGTGGCCGGGACAGGCCACTGAGGGACAGGTGAATAGTGTAGCATGATTTGCTTGGGCAGCTGAAGGGAGAACAAGCTAGTAGGTGCCGGGAGGGTGGAGGGCAAGGTGAAAGTGGGAAATCTCCACTTAAAGCCTCCATCCTTGGTGTCAGTGTTTGACCGTGCTCAGTGCTCAATTTAAGGGTAGTACTCACGAAAGGAACTTCTGACAGCTAGCAGAGGCAATTTGGAAAGATTCAAGGGCTCCTTTATGCCAGAAACCTTTCTCACAAAAAACTTCTTTACATTTGGTGATTCTAGTCCACACACACGGCCAGAGAGAGTAAGACACTAACTTTAAAAGGCAGGCTGAACCTTGTTTAAAAATGAGTCAAAGACCTTAGCAGACAACTTGCCAAAGAAAAGGTACAAATGGCAAGTAAGCGTATGAAAAGGTGTGCCTGCACAATGGCTTAGTCCTGTCCGATTCTCTGCAGCCCCACGGACTGCAGCATGCCAGGCTTCCCTGTCCTTCACAATTTCGCTCAGACTCATGTCTGTTAAGCTGATGATGCCATCCAACCATCTCATCCTTTGCATTTGTGTACCTTCTGCTCATTTTTACTGTGACCTTATAAGTGCTCTAAATGTGAAAGTCTATAAAATAAATGAATAAAGTGGGTTGATATAAAGTAGTTGCGTATAAATTGTTCTCATTAATTAGCATCTGAAGGCCTGCCCTGGGGCTGAGCACCATCTGCTGTTTCATTGTCACCAAAGCCCTTCAGGGCGGGATGTAAACCTTAAGATCCTCTATAATTCTTTTCCACCAACCCTACCTAGCACTCTCCAGTCCTTGACGAGTATGGGGTGAGGGGATGTAATTCCAGCTGGTTCCAATGAGAACCTTTCTTTGGACTTTAATTCCAAGGGTTTGGCTGTCTTGAGCCAAGCTCTCTGCTGGAGACCAAGGTAGATAGAAATATATGCCCAGGAGAAGGAAATGGCAACCCAACTCCAGTACTCTTGCCTGGGAAATGCCATGGACAGAGGAGCCTGGCGGGCTACAGTCCATGGGGTCTCAAACAGTCAGACATGACTGGGTGAGTAACAACACAGAACATGACAAACAAGTTCCTGACAAATCTTGGGTTTTACAAACTAAACTATTATGCACATATGTAAAGTATAATAATAAATGACATTGTCGTAATTCATTATAGGGAGGCCATAAGTTTCTCTTTTTTTTCGTAAATTTCTAAATAATAAGTCTTTGATCTGTTTTAATACCATAAAAAATAAAAAGAAATATATACCCAAACTGTAGCATGCTGGTATCCACTCAATGGAGGTTTTCAGGCTGTCTAAGATAATGACTCTGACAACTTTGCAACAATATAAGAAACCTTTGGGGGAAAAGTAAAACAAAATACAAAACTGAATTCGTGTCAACATTGCCAATATACATTTTAAGGAAACTGACAAAAAAGGGGGGGGAACAAGAGGACCATGCATATGAGCAAAGTCCCACAAGGTCACATGACTAAAACCTCAGAGGCTGTAATCCCTAAGGGTGTAATATTTTTTCGAAACTGTTTTGAACTCCTTGCTCCCTGATTTTTCCTTTGCTCCCAAAAAAGTCTGGTTTCCGTGAACTGACAGTTTTAAAGAGCCAACTACAGTTTGAATGTTACACTGTGGACAGCCAACTGAGCCAGGTCTCTCCTCTTCCTGTATCTGGAAACTTAGAGTCAATCTTATTCCAAAGGCTCCTGTGCCCACGTGGGAGACCAACCTTTTAATCACTCTATATCCCTTTCAGGGTTCGGGAACAATATAACAATTTCCTGGCAGTAATCGCTAATCGTCAGCAAATTAAACGAACCAGGAGACCTGATACTGTCTTTCCTCCTTCCTTCTTTCTTTTCAGAAATTCAGTCCAGCAGGAATTTCCCAGGTCACCTTTATTGCCATGTGACTTTAAAATCCTTCCAACAACCTCAGACACTTTGCTGCAGTGTTAATGAATGAACAAGCCCTGTTAACAAATGTCAAAGGAGGAAATTCAACTTTGAGCTTTAACTAGAAAGGGGGGCAAACATAGGATTTACAAAGAAGTCTGTTCAGACTAAAATGTTCAGAATAAAAGTTTTAAGATATTAAGTCCACATGTTAATGCCTATAGGAAGGCTGCCATTTACTTCTATCAATGTATATTTTGTCTGTGTAAAGCAATTTATAGAATCACTCAGGAGCTTAATTCTTCCTTCTATGGGAAGTTTTTGAAACTTGCTGTCCAAAAGCCCACTGGTTGTACTACATTGATAATCATTGAGTATTTATACAAACCAAGGACTTTTGATCTACAAAACAAGTTACCACATTGTCCCAAATGCATTTTAAAAGCATTCAGTTTATGAAATCTCTACTTTGTAGATTAAAATCAAGTAAGATTCTCCCATGTAACAATCGAGGATTTTTATGGCTGTTTCTTTTTCTTCCCTTCACCCAACCCCTCACCTTCCTTTCCTCCCTCCTCTCCTTTTTGTCACTTGTGCTCCAATGGTGGTATTTCTCATAACCCTTAAATTATTAAGTGTATTTAACTGGTAAACTTAAAAAAAAATTTAGTAGAGGAAAAGTCAGTTAGTGACCCTTGCCACTGTATTTCCTCATGTCCTCCTCTCCTGCCTTGCTTTTCTTACTTTGCCTTTGTCCTTTTGCAAATGGGAATGTGAGAAAGCCACATCGAGATTTGGGGGGAAATGTAATGAGGCTCCATCGCTGGTCCATGTGCTAATTAAAGTGGGAGTTGGCAGGGCTTTGCTAATAAACCTCTGCATCCCAACTCCTTGGCTGTGACCTCACTCTTTGATGTAGCGGTTACGTGGCTCTGCTTCCAATCTCAGCTGTAAAAAAGCAGACCCCGGTGTCAGTTAGCACATGTGTGCAGTTGCGATCATCTTCTGGCCTTCCACCAGAAGCTGCATGGTTCCTACGCTGCTCTGAGCCAAGCCGGCTTGTCTTCCCTCTCTTTCTTTCCTGATTCTGCGGTTGGACGTGGCTGGCTTGTAGATGACTGTGATTTGGAGTAAATGTTTCTAAGTGGTGTCTTGGACAAGATTATGTATCTCAGTGGCTACCCCAGCACCCTGACTTCCCTGCCTTTGCTCTCAGCTCCAACACAACTTCTCTCAGACTTCCTCCTGTTCAAGCAATGACTCAGATCTGCTGAAGAGAGTACAGATATTTACACCCAAACTCTTAACACTTCTTCTAAAAATAGCTCTCTGGGTCCACTTTGTATCCAGTAACATATGTGTGTACTCAGTCGTGTCTGACTCTTTGCCACCCCATAGACTCTAGCCCACCAGACTTCTCAGTCTATGGGATTTTCCAGGCAAGAACACTGGAGTGGGTTGCCATTTCCTTCTCCAGTGCATGAAAGTGAAAAGTGAAAGTGAAGTTGGTCAGTCGTGTCTGACTCTTTGTGAGCCCATAGACTGTCAACCTATTCCAGTACTCTTGCCTGGAAAATCCCGTGGACGGAGGAGCCTAGTGGGCTGCAGTCCACAGGGTTGCGAAGAGTCAGGCACGACTGAACGACTTCACTTTCATTTTTCACTTTCATGCACTGGAGAAGGAAATGGCAACCCACTTCAGTGTTCTTGCCTGGAGAATCCTAGGGACGAGGGAGCCTGGCGGGCTGCTGTCTGTGGGGTCGCACAGAGTCGGACATGACTGAAGTGACTTGGCAGCAGCAGCAGTAGCAGCAGACTGTAGCCCATCAGACTTCTCGGTGTATGGGATTTTCCAGGCAAGAATACTGGAGTGGGTTGCCATTTCTTCCTCCATTATACATTACGGTGTATACAGTAAGCACAGCAGGAATTGTATAGGCCCAACTAATGACTCCATTGATTCTCATGGTCAACATCCAGAATTTACACATACTACTGCACACACACTATACTTGGATTTGCTCCCAGTAGCATACAGGTTCCAGTATAGTCACTTATTTGCAGCAGCGTCTACTACAGGATTTGAAATACCCAGGTATTTGTGAGAGAAACAATCTGGTGCCTCTGTTTTGGGGTAGTTTGCCAGCACAGAGAAGGTGCTAGGTCATAGAGTTTGTACATGTCAGCCCTTTTAGGGTCCCCAGCTGGGTCTGAGAACTAGACTGACAAAGATGAACAGGAGAAAAGTAGACATGCTTATTTAACGTAGGTTTTACATGACATGGATCTTCCCTGGTGGCACAGATGGTAAAGCATCTGCCTGCAGTGCTGGAGACCTGGGTTCAATCCCTGGGTCGGGAAGATCTCCTGGAGAAGAAAATGGCAACACACTCCAGTATTCTTGCCTGGAAAAGCCCATGTATGGAGGAACCTGTTTAGGCTACAGTCCATGGGGTGGCAAAGACTCAGACATGACTGAGTGACTTCACTTTCACATGACATGGAAAACTTTATAAAGAAATGAAGATCCAAAGAAACAGAGCTCTATATTTTTTGTGTGTTTTTAAATATATCTTGGCCCAATTTATTTATTATTTACTTTAAGGCCATGCAGCATGTGAGATCTTATTTCCTTGGCCAGTGGACCCATGCACCCTGCATTGGAAGTGTCACGCGAGTGTATGTTCCTCGGTTCTTTGCCTCGTCACAACAAAGATTTGGAGCGACGGACATTAAAGCCCTCGGCGCGTCACAGCTCTTGGATCTTGGACAAACCGTGTTATAGCTCTTAGGCAAATCAGTGTTACAGCTCTATTTTATTTAGAAGACAGCAGGAGAATCCATCCTCGAAGTGTGAGGGCATGCCAACCTAAAGACTTGAAGAGAAGAGAGTGGAGGAGCACGTGGGGGTCGGGGGGAGGGAGAGAAAGGGAGGAAGAGAGAGAGAGAGCACACGCACGCGGGGGAGAGAGAGAGAAAACACGTTGGCTCCTCCTTTTATATGTTTTTCCCTCCACCTGGGCCTGCCCTATGCAAATTGGGCTTAGCCAGGAGTGCTGTTTGTTCTACCTGAAGTCTTCACTCTGGTCCTCGGATCTTCCTTTGACCTTCCTTGTTTTTAGCCACCACCATTTTGGGCTCCTTAATCACTCGACCACCAGGGAAGTCCCAGATTTATGTACTTTTGTGCTGGGTTGGATGAAGAACGGACATGCATGGAGGAATATAACAGGTTAAAGTGTGTGAGGAATGGTAGAAAACTGAGGGAAATTAGCAAAGCCTATTTGCTAAGGATTCTTTTCAGTGTCCCTTTATTTTGGAGAAAAAGATGTTGCTTTCCTCTGGATATGGGGGATATCTCTCACAAGAGGGTTTTATGGCCTGTTCCAGGGAAGAAGGGCTGGGGGGAGACGGTCAGAGTGACCTTCTTGGTTTTGCCATTTTCTCAAACTCCTACATCTCAAACTATTCAGTATGCCAAGGTGTCCTATTGTGGGGGGCCTGAATCAAGCCCCATCAAAACACAGCAGTGATTTTTAAAATATCAGTTTTTGGCATGGCATGTTGCTTAAAACTGTTTAAGGTGACATTTCTGCAGGAGCCAAGCAGCATCTCCAGTTAGAACTTGCATGTTAGGTTGATCTAGGTGGTTGCCAGAGTATAGATTTGAAGGGGAAAGAGGGTTTTATTGAAGTATGTAAAAAAGATATGCATATCAAGAATATATCCTTGAAACTGAACACTCCCCTGTAACCAGGACCCAGATCAAGAATCTGTACCCTCCCAGTCCCCAGACCTGACTGTCCAGCCAGGGTAGCCATACCCTGACTTCTAACAGCATAGGTGAATATTTCTATTTTTGTACATCTTGAGCATGGCTTCTTCCAGTCCACATCATATGTGTGATATTTCCGTGGTTGCATGCAGCTGTAGTTCATTCAATTTTTTTGCATTTCCATGATGTAGGTAAACCACAGTTCATTCCACTGCTGCTGGGCATTTGGTTGTCCAGTTACAGCCATTACAAAGAGCTCTGCTGTGAATGAACATCCTGACATATGTTTTGTGGTGCACGCAGGAGCTCGTTTCTAACGAATACAGCAAAGTGACATTGCTGGACCACAGAGCATGGACATGGCAGCTTTATCTGACACTGTATCCCAGGGTGGTGGTGTGTCAGTTCACACTTGCATCAACAGTACGAGAATGTTCGAGTTATTCCATTTCTCACCCACACTTGCCATTATCTGCGTTCTTCATTTTAGCCACTCTGAGGGTGGCTGTAATTTGCATTTCCCTAGTCGGAACATGACTGAGCGACTGAACTGAACTGAACTGAATGGCTAATTAAACTGGGCACATCACTGACTGTCCAGATATACCCTGGGGAATAGACTTTTTATATTTCCAAGGAGCATTTGCTTGTGCCATACAAAATGAAGTTGAGGAAAAAATAAAAATGCAAAACTAACTTTTCACCCTTACTTAGCCTGTCATCCAGACATGCAAACACAAGTGGACATCACTTTCCTGGCTGGAAACCATTTAACTTAGATGGGTCAGTGAAGAGACTTCCACAGTGGTACAGGCAGGATTCACAGGAGAGCAAAATGCAACCAGGAGCCCACAGCAATGGGCACCATTAGCACCCCAGACCTAAAGGTGCAAAGGGAAGGCTCTCAGGAGCATGATGAGAACTGCTCCAGGGAGGAGGATCTCCTGGCAGAAGCCATAGATGAGAAGGGGCATAGACAGTGCCAGGAAACTGCCCGGAGCAGAGGGGCCTTGGGGAAGACATACATCATCCCTTTTTCCCCTGCTCTCCACTCCCTGGCTCACGCCAACCACTGGTCAAATCCAACTGATGTCCAAGGAAAACGGGAGCCCGGAAGAGGTACCTCAGGGCTCAGAGCAGGGGAACAGGAGGGTGAAATGGCCCTGCAAGGGATGGTAATGAAGCATAGAGATTAACCAGCACCCGCAGGTGCAGCGGTATAGTAGAAAGACCTCAGTACCTGAAGCTCTGGACTCTGGAAACTCCCTGCTGGGTCACTGAGAAAATACACAGTCTTTCAAAGCCTCACTATCCTCAACTGTAAAAGGTTTACCCGAATAGTCTATGAAGTTCCTTTCTGTCCCCTGATTTTGGTTTTCAAAAATTGGTGAGTCACACTGAGTGGCTATTGCCATCTTCATCAGGATGGACTAGCCAAGTTCCCGAGGTCTCCATCCTTTCCCATGGTCCTATACAGCCCCCACTGGCTTCTGGGTTTACAAACTATGGCCTAAGGTTTCCAGGTGGAATAAGATCTCAATTAAAATCTGTTCCTGGGAGATTTCTCTGGTGATCTGGTGGTTAAGACTCTGTGTTGCCAATGCAGGGAGCATGGGTTCGATCCCTGGTCAGGGAAATAAGATCCAATATGCCATGTGATGTTGTTAAAAAAAAAAAAATCAGCTCCTGCGTAAATCTTATATTGCCACCTATAAACATGTACCTGCTTCATTAAAGAAGTACCCCAGTGAGAAAGAAATGATCAACTCTCTGGGTTTCAGATGCTCCGTCCTTCTCCAGCAGACAGGAGCCTAGATGCAGGGCAGGCCCACTGGGGAGGATGACGTGTTGTAAAGCACAGGGTGGTACTAAAGTTACCAGCACAGGGTAAAATAGAGTTGTTGCTGTTCAGTAGCTCAGTCATATCTGACTCCTTGCCACCCCATGCACTGCAGTACACCAAGCTTCCCTGTCCTTTACCATCTCCCAGAGCTTGCTCAGACTCACGTCCATCAAGTCAGTGATGCCATCCAACCATTCTCATCCTCTGTTGTCCCCTTCTCCTTTTGCTTTCTATCTTTCCCAGCATCAGGGTCTCTTCCAAAGAGTCAGCTCTTCACATCAGGTGGCCGAAGTACTGGTGCTTCAGCTTCAGCATCAGTCTTTCCAGTGAATATTCAGGACTGATTTCCTTTAGGATTGACTAGATTGATCTTGCAGTCAAACAGGCCCCATGCCATATGCTAACCACACATGAAAGGAGGGAGAACAGAAGTTATCAAAAGCATCCCTGCAAAAGGTACCAATATCTCTTAAAATCTAAAAGATCAAACGCCTTATGCTCCAACAATTTCACTTCTGGATATCTCACCTTAGGGCTTCCCTGATAGCTCAGTTGGTAAAGAATCCACCTGCAATGCTGGAGACTCCGGTTTGATTCCTAAGTTGGGAAGATCTGCTGGAAAAGGAATGGGCTACCCACTCCAGTATTCTTGGGCTTCCCTTGTGGCTCAGCTGGTAAAGAATCCGCCTGCAATGCAGGAGACCTGGGCTCAATCCCTGGTTTGGGAAGATCCCCTGGAGAAGAGAAAAGCTACCCCCTCCAGTATTCTGGCCTGGAGAATTCCATGGACTATATAGTCCATAGGGTGGCAAAGAGTCGGACATGACTGAGCGACTTTCACTTCACTTCACTTATCTCTCCTAAAGACATCTCAAGCATGGTTTAGGCTTCATGTTAATGAACTAACTTGAACTGGGGTTCTTCTCTTTATCATCTCTTTATCCCCAAGTCTATATGATCAGAATGTGTTAACTGACTAATAATTTACCTTGACATTGTATTTGGGGAGGCTGTTCTTTGAACTTCAGTTATAGGCTTGGTTTTTGCCATCTGTGGGAATGTTTTCATTAAAAGTCATCCCATCCAGAGAAATTCAATGCCAGGAAGTGTTGCCCAACAGACAGAGGGCTAAAGCCAGAGGTCAGCGGCCCCTGCCAGGTGCTCTGCAATTGCTGACTGACCTTGGGTGACCTTGCTCATGGTTCTTCTTCCCTTTATCTGCCCCAACAGGTCTTTGCCTCAGATCTTGAGTCCACTTTTCTTAATCAAGCATCTCATGAAAACTTCAAGTCTTCCTCTGCTTCACAACAAAGAATACCTCTGCCACCATCTAAGGTAGATGCTTGTCTTTTTCTTTCATTTCTTCCTTTTCTGTTGTGCCTCACAGCTTGTGGGTTCTTAGTTCCCTGACCAGGGATTGAACCTGGACCCTCAGCACTGAGACTCCTGGACCACCAGGGAGTTTCCAGATGCCTGTCAGTTTATCAGGTTTCCCCAGTGGCTCAGCAGTGAAGGATCCACCTGCAATGCAAGAGATACAGAAGACTCAAGTTCGATCCCCAAGTTGGGAAGATCCCCTGGAGGAGGGCATAGCTACCCAGTCCAGGATTCTTGCCTGGAGAATCCCGTGAACAGAGGAGCCAGGGGGGCTACAGTCCATAGGGCTGCAAAGAGTGAGACACGACTGAAACGACTGAGCACATCCTTTTATCATCTGCATTTGAGTTGTTGATTTAAAAATTAGCTATTCAGACATCAAGCCGTGGACGTCATTTATTAAACGAGACTAAATTTAAATTGGCATTTACAGCCTCAAGAAGTCAGTGAACTTATTCGATGAAAATTTTATTAGCCAGGTAAAGTTCATCTGTCTTCTAGTTTAGAAGTAGACAGGCCACTGAATTTAATAGTCAATGAATAAAGAACTCTATTGACATTATGAGTCAAATTACTCAAAATTTACATGTATTGCAGATCATTATGTTTCCTCTGATGATGTGAGATGGTGGGGTTTTTCGGGTCAATGAAGGTACGGCATTTTAGATTAGTTTTGACTCTCCAGCTTTGTCTGCTACAGAAGATGAGCCTTAATGATAGAGATTTTTTGAGTTAAGAGGAAATTGTATAGTTAAAAAAGTAAGGAATATGGATTTCACGGACATATTGTTGGACCAAAGAAATCAAACATAGAAGGCAATATACTATAGGGTTCCACGTGTGTGAAGCTCACAAGCAGACCAAACTGGCAGAGTCATGGTTCCTTCTGGGACATGAGACTGTCTTCTGAGTGCTCGAAATAGTCTGTATTTTGGTGGTTTCACTGGTATTGACATATGTAAAACTTATCAAGCTGTATCCTTGCTATTTTTGCCCTTTGTTATATATAACTAAAAGATTAATTAAAATAATTTTTAAAGAACTGAGCAAAAAACCACATGGAACACAGTGGCAGCTTAAGATGAGTATTTTGCAAATCGTCTATCTATAATCTAGGGTTATTCTGGTACTATTTTAAGAAACTATGAAAATGAATAAAGATAATCCACCCTTGATCTATATTTAGAAAAAATTGATATAGGCCATTAATAAATCAATTTGTTTTACATGAATCTCTTAGAAGGAAGCAGCATCATCTTTACTAAGCCTGATTAATTTCTCAGCGATGTCATGCCCAAGTCATCTGATACCAATGTACTGGGTCACATAGGATGTTCTATGATATATTTTAGTTACCTTATTGTTCATAATGTTCATATATAATTACAATGGATTTTCCTATAATACTTGCTTTTATGTATTTGCTCAGATAATATCTTGTGAGGAGCAGGGTGATGATCATTTTTCCTTTAATATGTTTTCAGATTTTTACAGTTTTCTGCAAAACATCAGTTGTGTGGCTAAAAATGAATCTCTCTTGTTGTGTTCTGCTAGTTGTTGGATGGAAAATAGTGCTGACAAATTATTGATCTTGAAGCTGTAATTATTGTCATTTCTTTCACAGAGATCTGTCTGAAAGAAAAGAAGTGTCAAGCCCCCAAATTGCTAGTGAGCCAAGAACACTTGTTAATCAATCCTGTACACAGAGTGGGCTGGACAGTTTTATGTTTATTTTCAATTGCATGCACAAGGATTGTTTCCAGGTTATTTTTTTAAACTTCTTCCCTAGAGACCTGGCACTCGATAAAGCTCAGACATACAAAGAAAAACAAGGAAGTGACCGATAAAAATCATAACACGGAGTCTAGAACTAAACAGTTTATTCTGTTCATAGAGATCATAAAAATTCTTACTTGTGGACATTTTTGGATGAATTCCACCACAAGAAGTGGATAAGTCCCCTGTTACCAAGCCACAAAGTTGGGCTCCCAGGGGCTGAAATGACTTATTGCAAACGGACACTGCTGGCACTGTCCATATTTCTTGGCATGCTTCTCACTGTTTACATGCAACTTTTACCAGTCTTCACTGACCCCTCAGACTTCAGAGTATTTTTTCTTCCAACAATCTGAAGCATATTCTCTAGCTACCATGTTACCCAAATGTGCAGACGGCCAGGAGAGCTGGGAAGTTACTCCTCTCCAGTGATTGTTAGGTATAGGACTTTGAAAACCCAGCTCCCTTGTCTCAGGTTAGATCAAATTCTCAGATGTAACTTTCCGTCCAGCATTCCTCATGGGGTCAAGTTGAAGTCTGCTTTCTACAAGACTCTGTCAGAACTTTCATCCCTGCTTGATGTCCTTCCTTCCTCCTCTGCTGCCCTGACTACGTCCCCACTTCCTTAGTGACTCCCCTTGGGGGGTACTTCCTTAATCAGTCACTCTCACAGTCTTCATCTTAGGTTTGCTTCTGGGGTACCTGAACTAAGACATGACCCAGACCCTCATCTATCATCAGCAACTTGGTTTCACAAATGCTGCATCATTACTGAGACTGGAAGGGGTTCTGGAGGTGAAGAGTGCTCACCATGACTGTTTTTTTTTCTCTGTTCTCTTTTTACTCTTGTAAAAATTCAGTTCCCACTCACTTTTTTGGGCTTCCCAGATGGCACAGTGGTAAAAAAAAAAAAATCTGCCTGCCAGTGTAGGAGACCCAGGAGACGTGGGATTGATCCCTGGGTCAGGAAGATCCCCTGGAGTAGGAAGTGGCAACCCACTCCAGGATTCTTTCTAGAAGAATTCCATGGATAGAGAAGCCTGGTGGGCTACAGCCCATGGAATCACAGAGAGCTGGACATGACTGAGCAGCTGAGCATGCACATGCCATTCCCTTTTATAAATTCAGCACCTTTGGGATATCAACTCAGCGTCACCACCAAACTCTATGCAATGGCAGGGTTGATTGTATATAACTTCTAAACCACCTTGAGTGCAAAGTTGGAACCATTAGCTACCTTCCTAAATTACCTCTGATAGATTGGGGGCAAAAACAGAAATCCTTCCAATCAAGGTCTTATAAGTCCAGTGTTATTATGAAGCATTGTTATTACAAAGCAGCATACATAGTTGAAATGTAAGACAAATCCTCATGATTCATGCATGTAAAATATATGGAGGGACTTACCTGCCAGAACTTGTATCCCTGCTTGATGTCCTTCCTTCCTCCTCTGCTCCCCTGACTATGTCCCCACTTCCTTAGCAACTCCCCTTGGGGAGACTCTGTGCTCCCAATGCAGGAAGTCAGGGTTTGATCCTCAGTCAGGGAACTAGATATTGCATGCTGCAAGGAAGATTTCCCATATGGTAGTGAAGACCCCAGGTGGCACAGCTAAGACCCAACACAGCCAAATAAATAAATAAAAAGAAATATTAAGACATATGCAGTAAAGAAATGAACAAGATTGGCTACCCATTTTGCACTCCATGTTCATGATTGCAAATGTAATAGTGAGAAATACTTCAGCTCTTTGGAAGAACCACAAATATGACAGTCAAACATTCTCTCATAAGGACTGATCGTGAGTTCCCAATATTCCTTACTGGAATACTGACTACCAATCTGTACTTTAGGAAGCCCAGGAGACCTTATTCAGCAATCTTGTTTGTGATTTCTAACATCAAATAGAATTCTTCCTTTTCTAGCTACTTTTAAAATCTCCCTGGAATATTAATAATAGAGGGGAATAAGTGGATGTGTTAGTGTAAATAACTCAGTGTCTATTTTTGTTAATATGTTTTAAAAGAATCAACCAATCAAGTAATTGTTAAGTCTCTGAGATGGCAGCAGATGTCGCCTGCCTAAAAATAGGACACAAAAACAGAGCCACTCTTCTTAATTTAATACTTTTTTCTCACAACTCAAGGATTAAAACAGTTAGTTAGTTGGGTTATTAATCACTGTTACAAACTATTTTTCTGAAAAGTGAGTTCTGAATAATTCAGGGGACAGTTCTTGTCCCCTATTCCCCAACACTGGCCGTGAAAAGTAGGACCACAGTGATGTCAAAGCATGAAAATGATTGATCCAATAAGTGGCCCCTGGTTCTTGGTCTTTATGGAAATGGGTCTTTACCCATGACCCTTGGACACAGGAATTTGGGAACAACTGTCAGAGCCCCACTGTGGATCTCAAGTTCTTTTTCTTTGCTGTACATGCCTTTTGTGGGAGGGTGTTTGTGGCTTTTACCAGATTCTTAAATGGGTTCATGTTCAGCATGAAATCTGAAAAGCCCCTGCAACAGAATGTCCCAGTTTTGCTCACACAGGATACAACTTTGATCTCCCGCCCTGATCTAGCCTCTAGCCACACCAGCCTAAAGATACAAGGTGAGGGATGCTATCATTCACCTTGCCACAAGGCATCGGAGGCAGCTTAGGGCCTGGAAAGGTGAGGGAAAACAAGGCAACTGGAACAGTTTTGAAACATATACCACACCATCACGCTTTCCAAGTTGCTCTTGACTAGAAATTTTGGCAGAATGCACATCAGTAACAAAGAGAGAGTTCTAACATCAAGACAAAGAAAGTATTTGCAACAGTGAGAATGGGTGACTTGAAAGAGGAAAGTAGAAGAAAGATTAGAAAGCGGTCAAATCTTCAATGTTTTTGAAAGCAAAGCCAACAGAGTCTGCTAATGAGTTGGAGGCTGGTATTACAGAAGAAGGGACGTCAAAAATTGGGTTGAGCGTGATCGTCTGGCAGGATGGAGCTTCTATAGATGGGGGGAAGCTACTGGAGGAGCATTGGGTGGAGCAGACTGGAGTTCTGTCTTTGATACATTATGTTTGAGAGGCCAACGAGCCATCCAAGAAGAGTTATCGAGTAGGCGGTTCACGGGTAATGTCCAATCTGGACGTACATATTTGAGTCATTAGAATATAGGTGACAAGCTTCACTTAGTGTGACAATCTCTAGGTCCATCCATGTTGCTGCAAGTGAAAAGGATTACTTCTTTCCTTTTTATGGCTGAGTGATATTCCATTGTATATATGTACCATACTTTCTTTATCCATTTATCTGTCAGTGGACATCCACGTTGCTTCCATGCCCTGGCTATTGTAAATAGTGCTGCAATGAACATTGGGGTGCATGTACACATGTATCTTTTTGGATTGTGGTTGTCTCCAGTTATATGCCCAGGAGCGGGATCGCTGAAGCTAGCGCAACATTGTAAATCAACTATACTCCAATTAAAAAAAATTTCTTTTTAAAATCCTCATGAACAATAACAGGTGACGGAAAGCCGTGAAATGCTTTGAGATCACCAAGAAAGAGAAGAAAATAAAAACCAGAAGAAGTCCAAGGACAGAGTCCTGGGGACCTGAAGTTTGAGGAGTGGAGAAGAGGAACACGTGAAACAGGATGAGGAAGAGCTGCTGCTGAGACAGGAAAAAGTCCAGGAGAATGTAGGATTCCAGATGCCAAGTGTGGCAGATTATCATTTCCAAAGATGGTGTCAGCCATAAAAGAGACCACCCAGTGGTACTCCACCACTCTCTTTCCCCACTCAATGGCAGCTCCATCCAGCCAGGCGACTATGCTCAACCCAATCTTTGACGTCCCTTCTCTCATACCCACTTCCAATTCATTAGCCAGCTCTGTCGGCTTTTATCAAGCCACTCTCTCCCTTGACCACGTGCTGCTAACCCTGCTCGGTCGAGAGGTGGGACCTGGGAAACTGACTTCCAGTCTCTTCCTCTCTCTCTCAACACTTGTGAGGCTCAAGGATGTAAGCCATCTGGCTACTCTGAGGCAGACGCCACCACGCTGGGGAGATCAGATTGAGGAATAGAAACAAAGAGATGCCCCAGAATCCCAAGGGCACCAGCCCCTTGTATCTGAGTCTTTGTAGCCCAGGCATCAGGCATGTGAGTGAACAAACCTCAGCTGATTCCAGCCCTTGGCCTTCAAGTATCGCCAAATGTCCTTGGCTTTCAAGTGTCCACTCTGATACAGAATGAAGCAGAAATGAGTTGCCCCCACCAAGCCCTGTCCAGTTTGCAGATTTCTGAGCAAAATAATTGTGTTCATTGTTTTAAGTTATTAAATTTGGAGATAAATTTGTTACACTGTCCTAGCTACAGGAATATCAAGTGAAGACAGAGTTTCCAAGAGAAGCAAGTTCTCCCTTGTGTCAAAGGCTGCTGGAGGCAAAATAAAACGATGGCTGAGGGAGACTTCCCTGGTGGTCCAATGGCTAAGACTCCATGCTCCCTATGAAAAGGGCTTGGGTTTGATCCCCCATCAGGGAACTAGATCCCACACGCTGCAACTGAAAGTTTTCCTGCCACAACTAAAGATCCCACATGTTGCAACTAAGACCTGGTGCAGCCAAATAAATAAAAATAAGCCAAAAAAAAAAAAAAAGTGATGCCTGAGAGTTAACCACTGGGTTGATCGTGCAAAAGGCACTGGGAACATGGGGTGGGAGAGAGGGGTGAGGGCAGAGCTGGAATGGAGTGGGTTTAAGAAAGAATTGGAATGAAATTGTAAACAGCTGGTGATGGCAACATTCAAAGGAGTTTTGCCTCAAAGTAGATTTGAAAAACAGGGCAGTGGCTGGAGAAAAACGTGGGGTGAGGAGACTGGCTTTGTATGGGAGATACACTGGTACAATGGGAATCATCCAGTAAAAGGGGGGAAATGAACACTGTAAAAGCAAAAGGAGAGCATGGCTGGAGACCGTTCCACAAGAGATAAGAAGTCTGGGGGTCAATGACTCCCCATGACATAGCTGCAGACGGTGGCGTTAGCTCAACTGTGCCAGTTTATTCCTAGCCGCAGAAGGCAAGGATGGAAATGTCACTGAGGGAAAGATGAGCAGGTACTTGTCTGCTTGCTTCCACTTTCTTAGTGGGAGAGTCAGTGGGCTGAGACAGAGCCTGGGCTCATGGGGCAGCACGATGAGACCCCTCATCATGAACTGAAAGGGAGGACAGTTAGTGTGGTCACGATCTTGTCCAGCCACATTCAGTGGCCCCTTCACAGAGAAGGGGCATCAGACTTAGAGAAAACCAGTGAGAAAGGAACAAGGAAGCCAAGGTTCTCTGCAAGGGAGAGATGATATAGACTGGCTGTCAAAGTCTTTGACAGCATCAAAGTCTTTTCCAATGAGTCAACTCTTCGCATGAGGTGGCCAAAGTACTGGAGTTTCAGCTTTAGCATCAGTCCTTCCAAAGAAATCCCAGGGCTGATCTCCCTTCAATATAAAACAAAACGTTTGCAATAAAAAAAAGATCTGTGCTTATTTTTCATGGAAATCAGTTGTTAACTCCCTTTAGAATGGGAATGCAGCAGAAAGAGTTGGCATGGGGTGTAGAAACTACAGACTCGTCATTTTGGTCTATCTTGTGTGACTGGTGCATGCATCCTTCCCCACTGAGGTATTTCCTGCAGCCCAGGGAAGATTTCATCAGAGGAAGCCTGTGCTGGAATTGCATCACGATCCTGATTGTTTCAAGTCTGTCTTACAACAAATTAATTATAATGAGAACAGGGGGCTCTCCATCTTGTCCTGGTAAGATACTTTGGTGAGTTGTTATCACACCACGGTTATAAGAGGATGTTTGCAAGAGGAAGTTTTGTAAGAAGAATTTGACAAGGCTCTCATGTGTATTCTGCCCACCATTGTATTTGCAATAGCATTTCCTATAGTTGATTGTCCTGTAATTCTGGTCTTGCAGCAACTCCGGCGCGGGTAATGTGTTTATTTCCAGAGCGGGTGGTTTGGGTGGGGATCACGAGATGGCTGACAGGTTGTCCTTGTGTGTTTAAAAAGGGCAGGTCAGCCCCAAGGTAATTATCTTCTCTTTCTTTTTGCCTGTAGGGAGAGAAGGAAAAAAAAAGAAAAGAAAACAAAACATGGCTAAGTTCTATGATTTAAGAGATGAGTATATTAAAATAGTTCGAAGAAACTTAGGTCATTCAAAACACAACGTTTGTAGGGAGGGAAGAATTTTCTCTGCCCATTGCTTGGACCACATTTTTCTCACTTCACCCCAACACCCTTCTCCAGTCTTACCCACACTGGGACTTTTGGGACCTCCAGTTACTTTGTAAATATTGACACAAGGCACAGGGGAAAAAAACCCAACACATTAAGTTTTAACCTTAGAAATACCTGAGTTTTTATCTAAACTCCATCTATGAATGAGTAGCCTTGAGTTAGATAAAGCTTTTTGAGCCTCAATTCTGTCCTCTGTAAAGTGGGGATGATAATGCCTACTTTGTAAGGGGGTTTGAGAAGCTTAAATGAGACAAAGTATGAAGAAGAAACAAAAAAACAAAACAAAAATAATAGAAAGTATGAAAAACATTTGGTTGCTCATGACTGGCATATCTCTTGCCTTCTTCTCCTCGGGCTGTCCTTCAATTCTTCCCATCATCTAGTCCTGACCAAGGTATACAGAGCTTGAAATGTCACCTACATCCCAGCAAATATGATGCGTTTCCCCTTCCCTCCTTTCACCCGCTCATCCTTCCTTCCTTTGAGGCCTCCACATTCCAATTGTCCGATAAAGCCTTTCCAACTACGAGAAGCCATAGTTTACATATCATGTTTCCCTTGCCACCGCATGAAAATATCCACGACTCACGTGGCTCACCATGGTCTCAGTCCTGTGTTCATGCATCCTGTCATCTGATTTGCAAGCTGGGTCAATGTTTCCTTTCTTGTTTATGGCTCCCATGTTGATATCATATCTGACATCTTATATTTTTATAGTGTTTCATACTTTGTTTCCAGCATGTTTTATCATATATTATCTCAGTTGAGCTTTATAACATCCTGTGAGGTAAGCAAGACAGATATCAATATTATCAATTTTTATGTTGATGAGTTTAGAAACAGGCTGAGCAGAGAAGGTGGCTTATCTACCGCTGCCCCCCAAGATCGGAACTATGGTTTCCAGAAGCTTGTTGTCTTTATCTTGATTCAAGGCAGACACACGACTTTCACAAGCCACCTCCTGCTTGTATGTGAAATCTATAGCATGTGAAATCTTCCCACACCAGGGATCGAACCAATCTCTCTTACGTTGTATGTGACCCTAACTCCATCAGTGGAATTCTCTGGCTGCAGAGCCTCAGGGATAGGGGTGTCTGTGTACTCCAGTCATTTTTTCCAGGTTGCAAAAGGACCTATTTGAAGTGACCTTAATATTACATATGATCTGGCTTTTTCTTTAATCTGAGATTTCCCTAAGTGCTGAGATAGACTTTGGTTTTTATTTTCTAACAGTTTAGGACCATCAGAAGCAGTATCTTCATTCTGATGGTGAGGAGAGAAGATTCCCAACAAAGTACTGGGCTTCAAGATTTGTCACGTATTTGACCAAACAGGTTTAGCCATTCGTAACTATAATTCATAAGTTCAAAAGTATGCTGAGTTTTATTGTTGCAGAACCTGTCTATCGCTTATCTCATAAGCAGTTGCCGTGTATTTAGATTAAGTCGATGATTGCTCTTTATGTCTCAGTCCTTAAGCTGCCTAGTCTCCATATACATTCCCATAAACCAAAAATCCGAACACACCTATATTTATAATAGAATAACCTTCTAATTTTATTTTGATTCCAGAAGGCCTGTGTTCCAGGAGACTCGACTTGTGGAATCTCGCTCACCTCATTTGTGTTGTGTTCGGCCCCATTTCAGACTTGAACCCTACCATGAGGCATGTGAGCCAAGGATTTAAACACAATGCTGGGAAATACATTCAATGTTTGGAGTTTTTAAAATGAACGTGCTGGCATTGTAAAATATTTCTAATTCCTTTCTGATCCAACTTTGGACCCAAATGTCACTGGCAGTTACCCATTTTTGACTCTGTTTTCTTTCAAATTTATTTTGGCAAATTTTTATTATTTTGAGTATATATCTGTGGCTTTCTGTTTTCCAAGGAAGCTTTATATGATTAACCCATTACACATAAGATGTGAATTAAGGTGGATATTATTTCTTGGTCTCTTGAGCTAGACTTAAAAGGCAATCCTACAGGAATAAAGGAATATTTGGAAATGAATTTTCAATTCAGCAATGTGTATTGTGTGTTTACTTTACAATAAGTAACAGGGAAGGAAAGAAAGGATTTTAATACGGGTTTGGTTTTGGAGTACATGAGATTAGTCAGTACAAATAACTGGAGAGGACTTCCGTGGTGGTCCAGTGGTAAAGAATCCACTTGCCAATGCAGGGGACAAGGGTTTGATTCCTGGTCTGGGAAGACTCTACATGCTGAGGGGCAAATAATCCTGTGTGCCACAATTACTAAAGCTGGTGCACAGCAACGAAGACCCAGCACAGCCAAAAACAAATAAATAAATTTTCTAAAAATTGGAGAAATAATACAAATAACTTAAAATAAAATGCTAACATGGAATCTAAACAAAAAATAGATGAGATTATCTGTGTTACACCTGGAAGAAAAGAGAATGATCAAGACAAACCCAAGTCATTAATGAATTCGTTCCCCCAGGCATGCCAGGCACCTTGCCTTCTGGATTCTCAGCATATTAGGTGTCATGAAAGATGGCTAAGGAAAGTATGCATTAGAAGCCAAGACATTCACTGAGTCTGTTTTGGCTTTATATTGCAGAAAAACACTCCCAAATTTAGACCCTTAGAAACAACAATCATTTTTATTATCTTTCCAATTCTGTGGTTTGACTTGGGCCCCATTGGATGTTTTTCTGTTCTATGTGATGTCTCTAGTCAACGATGTGGGGGCTTTTCTGAACCAGACATCCCAATGGAGAACTCACGTGGCTGGTTGACTCTGGCTGTTGGCTGGGAGCTGAGCTGGGGCCGAACACTGAGTGTCCGGTTCTCCTTCACGTCCCTTGGGCTCCTTCCAGCATGGCAACTGTGTTCCAAGAAGGAGTGGAAGCTGCCAGGCCTCTTAAGGTTCAAGACAGACATTTTGTAACATCACATGCCATATAGTCTTATTGACCAAAGCAGTCACGAGGCCATCCCAGAAGCAAGGAGAGGAGAAATCAATGGCAGAATGACTTTTACATAAAGGTGAAGGAAAGAATTTCCTTGGAGACTATGTGCTATAGAGCTCAAGCAAGCACACAAGATGTTCACGGTGAAGGCCAGAACTTTTCACTGGTCAGCCTGCCAGAATCATCCACGGCCACCAATTCCACCACCAGCCTCCTGCCTTCCTCTTTTTTATACCTTTCTTCCCTTGAATGAACGGAGTCTGTGACTTCTGAGTGCATTCCAAACGCAGATGCCTGTCCTTTTCTGGGAAACGAAAGTTTTCTTTCATACTTCTGTCATAGACTCACATCCCAGGCTTGACACCACCTCCTGCACCCACAGAACTAGCCTTAGTGTGATGGGTTCTGTCTCAGACCTCTGCTTAGGGCCCTAATGCCTGTCACCTAGTGGGAGTTCTGTAGACTCTTAGTCTCAGCTTGCCTGGTCAAATCTGATCTTTTGCTCCCTATATTCTGGTTTTAGTATTGGTAGAACATGAGATGTGGATGAAAGGCTAGGAAAGATCCCGTAGATGTCAACAAGTTAAACAGGTTTTGATTGAACAGAAAATGGAAAGTCTGAGCAAAGTCATATGCTTAGGACTAAACATAGAATGTTTATAGAACAGACAGGGTGGAGGAAATTTAGTCTGGAATAGGAAAAATTGTGGAATGGGTGGGAAGATTGGGGTGTAGGGCCAGATGATGACAGTCAGGCAGAGAAGTTTAAATTTGACGTGATAAAGAGCGGTAAGCCACTGTTCATTCTTGAGCAAAGGTGTGGTCTGGGGAAATGATGCTGAAGTAAGATTAGTGCAGTGGTGGAATGTAGGGGAGGGTGGAGAAACTGAAGTCAAGAAGGCTGATGGTTACTGGGTTCTTGGGTGATGAGTTATAGAACTAGGAGGCTGCAATGGAAATGATGAAAAAAGATAAATATGAGACGATTTGAAGGAAACAATGTATAGGGCAGTGACTTCTTGGACATGGGAAATTAAACTAAAGATGACCAGGAAGTGACTAATGAGATGGACAGTGGGAGGCTGCTGTGAGGTGGGGGAGGGGTTGGAATGATTGACAGCAGCATGAAGAAAGCAATGAACAGGGAGAGACCAGAGTGAAAGAAAGATTGGTTAAACGGGAATGACTCGTCATCGGGGCTGATGAACATGGGAATGAAGAAGGAATGAGTCAGGAAATGTCAAAGGCAGAAGAGATGTTCTTCAGGGAAAGTTTCAATTGAGAAGGAAAGGAGAAAGGACAGGGTGAGAGGGACCTGTCTGGATGCTGAAACTTTTGGAGCCATTGGCAGAAAGAGGGACATGGTAAAGGAAGTTTAGTTGGGAGGGAAAGTGAATATCCCAAGAGGTGAGTGGAAGGTAGCCCTTGGTACTCTAGCAGCAATATCTAGAAAGGCCAAGAGGTGGGGTGAGAAGTTAGGAGGTGACATTGAAGAGTAAGTCCCTTGTTTGAAGTTGAGAGCCAGTACCAGTGCGGATGTGATACCCACCTATATTTCTGGACCACTTTGAGTTTGCCCTTCACCATCACAAGTCCAGGCTAAGATGGCACATAGGAAGGCAGATGGTACAGGGATGGGACAGGAGCTCCGAGATTCCAGCTCTCGCCTTTAGTTCTCCACTGGGCTCCCCTGCTGCACACCTGACCTCCATCACCCGACATCAGCTATTCAGCTCACCAGGTCTGAGCAGAGATGTGTGTATCACCGAGGTGTCCCCCAAGTACTATTCACGATCCTCAGCAGCAAATGAATTTGAAGTCACGGGTCCCAGCCCTAGTCACACGTGAAGCATCAGGCTGACAACCTCACAACCCCTTATGCAAACACAGTCTGATCGCCCTGGACCTGAGTCCTGAGGTGTTTGTGCATCCTCCTGCTTCCTCTCATCTCACATTTGCCTCCCAAGATGCCTGGGAAGAGTGCACCCTTTCCCCACCTCTCCTCTTTTCTGCTTTTGAGTTGGAAGGTAGATGCTGCCCCCAGCTTGTCTCTTTCCCTGCTTTGTGAAATTCCTTTCCTCTTCAGCTGATATCAGGAATTTCCTATATCTTCTCTCTCTCTTCTGCAGGTGAGTTGAATATGTCATAGCTTTTCCTCCTGAAGACTCCATTGTATATTATCTAAGAACAGAGGTGTTCTTTCAGTGACCAGGGCAATTATCAACTTCATCTACTGTCTTCATAAATATAATTTTCAAGTACACATGTCAAGACAGAAATCCACTGTTTTCTTTTCAGTGATAGCATTACCAATAAAGCCAAATCTTTAATGATCTCCATCTCCAACCCTGGCTCCCTCCATCCTCCCAGAGTTCACCATTGTTGTGAGTTTGGTTTCTATCAGCCCGATAAAAGGGCAACACATTTGAACAATATAAAGGAACTCCTGATGGACGAATCTCAACTATATTACACTCAATGAAAGAAGCCAGTCTCAAAAGATTGCATACGGTTTGGTTTCATTCATAAAACATTTTGGAAAAGGCAAAACTTTTGGGATAGAAAAGTTACCAGTGCTTGTTAGCTGCTTTTTTCCCCCAGCTATTTTAGATCTATCCAAGTTGATATGTAGAGTTCTCATTCGTTTCTTTTTAACTGCCATAGAGTTATTCTATCATATAAATACATCATTTTTCATTTATCTATGGACATTTAGTAATATGTGGCTAATATAACTAACAGGAATGAATTCCACTGCACACATTTGAATGAGTTTCTCTAGGATGGATATGCAAAAAGTAGCCCTATTGGGTGGTAAAAAGTGTGTATTTTTAGTTTCAACAATTACTGTCAAGATGCCCTCTGAGAAAGCCACATAAAGTTGGACTACCATCAAAGTGGTATAAAAAGACTTATCTCCCCCAAAACCTTACAATGCTTCACATCCTCAAACAAACATTCACTCAGCTGCTTTTACTATACTTTCTAACATACTGGCAATGACAAGGTTTCATTTTAACAGGGACACTGCAGTCCCTTCACTGGAGTAAGACAGAATGGAGACCCGGGGGCGGGGGGGGTGTCTCTATGGATTAGTGTTTGCAGAGAATTGAATATTTTTTTCCCATTAACTTTGGGTGTGGATGAAGTCATTCAGCAGGAAGACAGTGGAAAATTCAGACTGGACCTTGGGAAATACATGCTTCAGTTCAGGGAGTAAAAATAAAAGAGGGTAAGGACCAGAAAGAAGAGATCAAAGACATACTAAAAAGCCAACAGCCAAAAAAGCCCTGGAAAGAGCTGGCCAGCAGCAGTCGGGGCCTGAGTGCTGGTGCCGAAGCAGACTGTGTTCAGGTCTACTGAGCCCTTATCAAGTGCTGGGTGCTGACTGCCTTGCGGGCATATTCTGTGTCATCTTCACAGTTCACTTTATGAATTATTAACTCTGAGGCTTGTTCTGCCCTATTTCTCAGCTTCCCTGGGGGGATTAAACCCCAGTTGTCCACAGTGGCATTGTGCTTAATAATGCAACCTTGGGACTTCCCTGGTGGTCCAGTGTCTAAGACTCCACGCTTCCAATGCAGGGGACCCAGGTTCAACCCCCAGTCAGGGAACCAGATCCCACATGCCACATCTAAGAGTTTGCATGCCATAACTAAGACCCAGCACAGTCAAATAAAGAAATAAATATATTTTAAAAAATGATGCATGCTTTCCTGGTTTCTCTTTTTCCTGTTTACTTCCCTTCCTCCCTACCAGTGTTTCCCAGTGTCATCTCCCGAATGAGCTATTTGCACTCACATGCTTATGTCAGGGCTCGGCTGAGTCGCTGTGGGTAACAGGCCTGAGATGAAGCTTTCCCAGGCCCTCGTGGGCTGATGCAATGAGAGCTCTGAGTGCACTCGCTGGGGGCCAGTTATAGGGGGTAAGTAGCAGGTCTGCAGAAGCCAGGTGGGTGCTCAGCAGCTGGGGGCCTCAGCATGGTTTGAGCATCCGCGTCAGGGACCATGAAGATGATGCTAACCAGCCAGAGGATGATGGCTGGTGTTCCCTGTGGGCCTGGGATAGACCCGGAGTCCTCCTGTCACACATTTTGCACCCCAAAGGCTAGTCAGGTGTTCAAGAACCAGGGACATGAAGGCAATCCCTCCCGAGAAGGAGCCAGAGGACACCATCCCCCAGGACCCTAAACCTTCCTCCCAAACATCCAAAAAGCCATTTTGCAAAAGACTCTGTGAAAAAAGCAGAAGAGACAGAAATTGGCAAGGCCAAGCTTCGCTTCAGAGGACAGTGAATGGATCAGATGGGCAGAATTAAGAGTTAGCTGTTTTCTCTCCCTCGTGGGTAGGGGAGGATCAGAACCAAGGGTAGACCACAGGAGGAGTTCCCTTTTCTCTGCACATCTGAGCCGTGTGGTGTGTTCAAACATGCGAGTGCCCTGGGGCAGCTGGTGGGTCCCTGGGGCTGAGCTGGGGGCGTCTACATTGGGAGCCAGTCCCCTCAGGGTTCAAATATCTTGGAGAAGTGTCATGTGCCCCTAGTGATGGGCCGTAAGAGCACAGACTCTCAACCACTGGACCACCAGGAAGTTCCCTTCACCATCTCTTCTGAGCATGTACAGGTATGAATCTGTCCCTCTCAGGGGCCCTTTTTATTAGCTTTAGAGCCCCTCTCCACCGGGAGTTCTGACCCTTCGGGAAGAGGATGTTGTGCAGTTAGGCTCCCTTTCCAGAAGGGCATCGACATGCCCTTCTGGAAAGGCATTGGAAAGGCATGCCCTTCTGGCACTTATTGGCCCTCTGTTTCCTATTCTGTATCCACTGAAGTCGCTCCTTCTACTGAGATGGGAGCTGAGGTGGGAGCTGGTCTCCCTTAGCAGTGGGGGACCCAATCCAGCCCCTTCCAGCTAGGGCTAAGGGGGAACATGGACTTCCTGGTGAGACAGACCCTGAACTGCTCCTAACAAAGTGCCCATGAGGGCGAGAGAAGCACTGAAGCCTTAGAACTTCTGGCTAAATCACAACACAGATGTGATTATTTCTGGGGGCCGGGGGGCCATGCCATTTAGAAAAAACAAGGAGGCTGCTCTGAGGTGTGTACAGGGTGCTTTGTGTTGGCAGGAGTTTAATTATTCCTTCCCAGGCAGCCGATCATAAACACTCAGCTGACAAAGCTTCCCTGGGACCATTTGAGGAA
This sequence comes from Redunca redunca, assembly GCA_006410935.1. NCBI lineage: Eukaryota > Metazoa > Chordata > Mammalia > Artiodactyla > Bovidae > Redunca > Redunca redunca. Next base: position 453,929 of record SJYQ01001950.1, read on the forward strand.
GCAGTTTGAACCCTCTGGCTTGAGTAAACACACAGTGAGCACTGGTTCCTCTCTCCTGTATAGTATCTGAGAATAGGGCTCCAGGCCATTTCCTTTACTGGCAGAAGAGTGACTTTTCATGAGGACAAATGTAAGGGCCAGAGGCCCGTCTGCAGCTAACATGGGGGGCGGGGCAGAGGGGTAACCATAGCAACAGCAAGACCCACCAATAGGAGCAATTCTGCCTTGAACCCCTCTGCATCTCAACCACCGGGGGCATCCTCTCTGCTGCAGAGTGACCCTTCTTGAGGTCACTGTCTCCATGTTACACTTGAGGAAACTGGGGCTCTGAGAAGGAATCTGCCTCAAATTTTAACCCTATGACTGCTAAGTGATGGAGCAACATTGCAATCCAGGTCTAGTCACTAAGCTGCCTTTTGCCCATATGTCATTTTCAGTCTCTGTCTCTATCTCTCTCATCCTTTCTCTTTCTATGAAACTATCTTCAAACCCTTTGGTTTCACAAATCAAGCAATGAGATGTACTGTTGGCAATTCCACCCCCCCAAAAGGTCAAAAATCAAGTTACTTCACTTGGGACTTTAAAGATAAAACAATATTCCAAAATTCTGTACTGGCTCAGAAAACTGGGAGTTGATCACCTGCCATAGGTTTGGTTTCCTGCTGGCTGCAAGGTAAGCGGGGTAGGTGGCTGAAAGTGTTCACCTTTGTGTACGTGCCTTTTTTGGTGGAACCTATGCACAGTTCCATATTCCCCTCGCATTGGCAGAGGAGCACACGACCTTTCATTGAAGTCTCTGAGAGTCTGAATCTTCCTTCCTAGAATGTTTTGTCTTACCTCTCAGGTCCACACACTGCTGAGAAATGAGGTCTTGAAGGAGTTTTGTTGAGGGCACATTCCTCTCCACATCCCATCCAAGTTTAGCGAACACTCAATTGTCTGCATCCATTTTTAAATTGTATAAATTAGCCAGTTCAGATTATACTTCAAACACTACAGATTGTACTTGCCATTTGGGTTCTATCATACCAATTTTATCTCACAGGGCAATCATACTGTAAAGATATACACAGTCCATACCAAGGAGTGAAAAAAATACAAACGACTGCAGCAAGGTTACCCATGAGGATGTTTTTCTGAGCCCACCATTCACAGAGGTGACCCACAGCTTGTCTGTGTCACTCCCGTGGCTATAGGACCAACTCCCCGGACTATTTCTGGGATGCCAAGTTGATCTAGCAAGCTATGACTTATGTCTTGTGTATTTGGGGGAGCAGAAGGCACAACCTGGTGAGTTTCTGCTGGATTTCTAGCATAAAAAGACAAAATCACTGTTAGATGTCTCATAAAAGGTGAAGTTTTAATGATCTCAGTTGGGCTTCTCTTGGTACATTGTGTTGTATCCTATCACTGTGAACCAGAAAAGAAAAAAAAATCTGCAAATATTCTTTACTTCCATGGAACTGTACATTCAAATGTTGGGAAATGAATGACCAGAGAATTGTTTCAGAAGGGTTGAAGTGAAGTGAAGTCACTCAGTCGTGTCCGACTCTTTGTGGCCCCAAGGACTGTAGCCTACCAGGCTCCGCTGTCCATGGGATTTTCCAGGCAAGAGTACTGGAGTGGGTTGCCATTTTGGAAGGGTTAAACATTTTTAAAAAACTATGATGGGTAGATGGAAAGGCTTGTTTGCATCTCAGGAAAGCAGAGCCAATCCAAGCAATGCTTTGGGTTTTCTGAATGAGGGAAAACACTCAGGCAGGCATTCAAGTGCTGCTTCTTCAGCTTCCTTTCCATACAAAGGTCATGCACAGTTATAATTCTGCCAGCAGGTTAGGGACTGGAGGAAGCTCCTTGTTACCCTACAATTGTCTAATACCGAGGCGTTTGCCCTTCGTGGAGTGAAGTGATGATAGATTTGTGTGAACCAGGAAGCACCAGGCACAGTGATCTCATGTTTGCTACCTGCAGGTTTTAGATTTAGTTTCAGCAAGAAAATAAAATGAAAAACATTCCACACACATGCAAGTCCCCATCCACCAAGTTGGAGGTCATTAGCTGAAGCTGGTACATTTATCTTCTTGGCATATTGCTGAGTGAGGGGTGATGTTTAGGTTATTCATGGATTGCTGGACTCTCCCCATCATTTGTACTAATGCGATAGTGGCCTCTGTTGGGAGTTTGACTCCCCTTCCAAGGCCATTCGCCGTATGTCACGTTACAGAGCCCCATTTTCTCTGGGGAGCTTTCCTCCCTCATTCTCTCCCAGGTAACTTGGTTTTTCCTCCATCCTCCAGCCACAGTGGTAGGCAGGGGGCCCAGGGAAGGCCAATCCAGCCCCCATTCTGCAGCGGCCATCCTGGTATCGGGGAGTGGGGTGGAAAGGAGCCTGACGAAGGGGACGTCAGACAGAGCCGCGGGGACGCCAGTTCCTCATGAACCTTGAACCCTGAAGCCAACTGCATGTCTGACGTCTCACTTGCATGAAACAACAAATACCCTTTTCTATCTTCTCTCAGCTTGAGTTGGGCTTCCTCAGAGTTATATCAGAGAAGTCTTCTCTTATATCGTTTCACCATTTTACTCCATATTCTGGCAGTTTTAATTTCTCCTTCCAATTAATCACATAGCTTTTATCTCCCTGTTTCACCTTGGGATGGTCGAGAGAGGGAGTTTTTCAGTAACATTTTCTCTTTTTTACATATGACAAAATACAGTTTTGAAATGTCCAGTTCAATAATTCTTGACAAATGTACACACTTGTGTAATAACTGTCCCAAACAAAATGAATGTTTTTTCCCGTCTCACCTCAAAGTTCTCTCATTGTCTTTCTAGTCAGTCTCTGCAGGAAGAACCCATGTTCTGATTTCTATGACTGGAGAATAACTTTGCCTGTTCTAGAATTTTATATGAGTGGAATAATGCCAGATGTGTTCTTTTGTGTCTGTTTCTGTCACTCATCATGTTTTAGGGATTCACGAATACTGTTGCCTGAATGGGGCTTCCCTTATAGCTCAGGAGGTAAGGAATCTGCCTGCAATGCAGGAGATCCCAGTTCAATTCCTGGGTCAGGAAGACCTGCTGGAGAAGGGATAGGCTCCCCACTCCAGTATTCTTGGGCTTCCCTGGTGGCTCAGCTGGTAAAGAATCAGCCTGTAATGCGAGAGACCTGGGTCCTATCCCTGGTTTGGGAAGATCCCCTGGAGAAGGTAAAGGCTATCCACGCCAATATTCTGGCCCGGAGAATTTCACGGACTATACAGTCCATGGGATCTCAAAGAGTTAGACACGAATGGTTGCCTGAGTCTTTGATTCTTTCCTCTTTATTGCTGGGTCATGTTCTGCAGTATCAACAGGTAATTTGTCTAATTTTTTTTTCCCTTTGGACATTTGCATTGTTTCTGAGATCAGTTGTTTTTTCTTATTCAGGTGATACAAAATTCAGGAGCCCAGTATGGCCCCCAGAATATTACAGACATGAAAACTCACTTGCCAAGATCTGGTTTCTCAACTTGATGTATATCAGAGAGAGTGGATGGGAGAAATACAGGAATTGTCAAGATAATGGCTTTCTCTGCCTGAAACAGGCAGACAGAGTTCATCCACTCAACATGCATTTATCAAGTGCCTGTTGTACGCCAGGCACTCCTTTAAAAAAAAAATTAAAGTGTAGCTTATTAGTGTGTTAGTTTCTGGTGTACAGCAAAGTAACTCAGTTTTATATCCATATATATAACACATACATGTATATAAGAATATATATACAGAAGAACATATATATTCCTCTATACATACAGAAGAATATGAAAAAGAATACTCATTTTCATATTCTTCTCCATTATGGTTTATCACAGAATACTGAATATAGAATCTGCCTATAATGTGGGAGACTTGGGTTTTATCCCTGGGTCAGGAAGATCCCCTGGAGAGGGGAATGGCAACCCACTCCAGTATTCTTGCCTGGAGAATCCCATGGACAAAGGAACCGGGTGGGCTACAGTCCATGGGGTCACAAAGAGTCAGACAACGGAGTGGCTGAACAGCAACAGTCATTAGGATTTTGTTGGTCCCAAACGCCTAATTTATTCTTCCCTGACCTCCTTCCCCTTTGGAAACCATAACTTTGATTTCCATGTCTGTGAGTCTCTTTCTGTTTTTTAAATAAGTTTGTCTGTATGGTTATTTTAGATTCCACATATAAGTGATACCATATGGTATTTGTATTTGTCTGTCAGGCACTCTTAGGGGCAGTAATAGCAGAATCCTGGCTGGCACGGAGCTCACATTATAGAGGAAGCTTTCACCATGCAGAGCTGTCTGCACACACTTGAACAAGATGATTTCAGATTATGAAAAGTATCCTGGGGAAAATCAAACTGGTTGATGTCAAGGGTGTGCGGGAGGGATGAGCCCTGCTTTCATCTGGAGTCGGAACGGTAAAGGACCCCCTGGGGGTGATGTTGGGGTGAGGCTTGGTCAACCGGGCACCATGAGCAGAGCCAAGGTCAGTTTCCATCCAAAGCAGACAGCGAGTGTAAAACCAAGAGGTGGGAACAGATGAGGGAAAGAGAACCAGAGTGACTGAGTGGGATCATGAAGAAGAGAGTTGGGGGAAGGAGGTCTGGGTGGCTAGGGCGGGCCAGATGGGCGGGGCTGGGTAGGACCATGTGTGGTGCTGCTTGCTTAGAAGCTGGTCTTGAGCAGAAGGACAACACTGTAGATGTTCAGCCCACTGCCGGTCCCCCCTCCGCTTCCCCTCCTCCCTCCAAGGCATTTTCCAGGCAGGCCCATTTGGGGTGAACAGAAGATGCTGGTAAGCCTTGAACTGACACCCTCACTGGGCATTCAGCTTCTGTCCAGCTCCCTTCTCTTTGCTCCTGCTGACCCCAGGCTGAGTACCCAGCGAAACTGCCCTTATCCTGAACTCAAAGCTCAGACTTGGAAAAATTATGCAACCTGGGTTCTGTGCAGGCCAGCACTGCACAGCCCTGAGAATGAGGGCCCTGGAATCTCATGTCCCAAGCACCTCATCCCCAGGCCAGTTTCTTGTTGTTGCCCCACATTGGATTTTGCCCAGGACTCATCCTTTGCTCTGAATCACCCTGGGTCATGTTCAAGAGAGCTGGTGATTTTTCTAGAGAAGAAAGAAAATTTGAAAATTTGCGCTCTTACAGCATCTCATTTACAGTATCCTCTCCAGAGCTCCTCACGGAGCTTTTTGTGGGTATTTGGCTTCCATGGTGGCTCAGCAGTAAAGAATCGCCTGCCAATGCAGGAGGCTCAGGTCCGACCCCTGGGTCAGGAAGATCCCCTGGAGAAGAAAACGGCAACCCACTCCAGTATCCTTGCCTGGGAAATCCTATGGACAGAGGAGCCTGGAGGACTACAGTCCTTGGGGTCGAAAAGAGTCAGACACGATTGAGGGACTAAACAGCAACAACCTCAGCTGCTGCATCTGTACAATGAGGATAGTAGTAATCTCTATCTCATAATGATACTGTGTGGATAAAGACAGTGTGTGAAGAAAAAAAAACCCTGTAACAGAGAACCTATTGTATAGCTTAGGGAACTCTACTCAGTGCTCTATGGTGACCTAAATGGGAAGGAAATCCAAAAAAGAGGGGATATATGTGTACGTATAGCTGATTCGCTTTGCTGTATAGCAGAGATTAACACAACACTGTGAAACAACTATACTCCAATAAAAACTGATCAAAACCAAAAAAGTTACAGTGTCTCACATGTATCAGGAGCTTTACGAATTTTAGTTACTAATATTTTGAAGTATTATTTCTATTGACTAGTTAAGGTAAGCTCTTGATGGCCTGATCTGCTAACACAGAAGGGTCTTGGGGTCTCATTAATATTTTAAAACACTCCACGCTCTCTAAACTAAAAGGAACCCTCAAAATGAGAAAGATTTCATGATCCAGGGTGTCACCTCTAAATAGCAGCAGAGTCGTTGCTGCCTTGATTAGGTAATCAGTGTCTGCAAAACAGCTGAATCACAGCCTCCCTCCCTCCTGATGGAAACTCACATGGTCATAGTACTCATGTTCTATTTCTGAACTATACCTTCATGGATGGAATTTTTGGTGAGGAAGTGAGGGAAAACCTGGGCTATCTAATTCAGAAATCTTGTGGGCAATCACATCAATGTGGTAAAAATAATTTTTTGATCAAAATCAACTGACTGGAGATGGGGAAGGAAGAATGACCATTTAATCTCATTTCTAGCAAGAATAAAGCGGTGAAAAGGAATGAAAACAGCCAAATCAATCTGCCATTATCTTAATCAAGTAAGCCAGAGCACGCAACTCCTGAGTCACCTTCCTGGCCAACTATTTTTATTGACTTGAAAAAACAAAGGCTGAAAGCATGAAATGACCTACATGGCTTTTATCACTGAGCTGCCGGGCTTCAGAGCCTGATGGATAAAGCTATCCTGGAATTCTCTGAGAGGTGAGGACTTGTTTACATAAGTCAATACTCTGAAAATAGATTTTTATAAAGTTGGGGGAAGAAGTTAAGAGTCAGAGAAACATTTTCTATTAAACACTGATTTAAAAATTCCTTTTCTACATGCACAGACTTGGTTCTGTTTCTTGAGCACAGGCTTCTTGGAGACATCAGGGCTTGAGAGGAAGTTTTACCAAGGAAAGATAACAAGTTAAAGCCAGAAAAGAGTTGTCTCTGTGTCAGTTCAAAACCAGAGTAACTGTGTATTTTTAAATTATGAGCCGTGTATTTCAGTCAGGAATGATGAGACCAACGCCCGTCAAACAATCACATTCCTTCCAAGGGCCACTCTTGCTAAACTCACCACCAGAGGCGACTGCTGCTGCAGATTTAGTGTTTTCCAGCCATGCATATAACCTAGCAACCTTGCACGCACCTAGACACACATGCACACACATAGAGGCGCACGTGCACTGGGACATAAACAGGAATGTTTGTCACAGCACGGGCTGCAATCATGAAAGTTTAGAACAACCTCAATATCCATCTAAGGAGAATGAAGCAATGCATTGTACAGGATTCATGCCCTCAGACTATGATGAAGCAATCAAGATAATAGCATGTATATCAGAACTGATAAAAAAATCTTAGAAATATAATATTGTGCGAGCTGAACAAGTTGCAGGAGGAGCCACAAAGAATGATGCTGTCTTTCTATCAGGCTTCATGGAGTTTCTGAGTTGGGTGAGAAAGGCTGGAGATGTTTTACAGTTCACCTAACTTTGTCCCAGGCTAAGGTCTAGACTGATTGGTCACGTAGATGGCTGGAGCCATCCTTTCTCTGTCTTGTCTGTCATCCACGTAGAAGCCCTGAGATTTGTCTTGCTGGACTTTCATCAACTTAATTCACTTTGATTTAACTTACAACATCAGTTCCTTGTTTGCTGAACTCAATGCTGGCAAAGAAACACTGAAAATTTTATGTACTATTCTGTTAACAACCTCTTCTTATAATTTTGACTGTATTCTCTTGTAAGACTGAGTCCTCTCTAGGGTTGAAACAGATTTGAGAGCAAGTAGTTGATTTGAGAGAGGATCCCAGGAAACACTGGGGCCATGGTAGTGAAGAAGGGAGACAGAGAAGGGAGGGTTCACGATCGAGCAGGTAAGCATGGCATTCCTGAATTATTCCACTCCCAAGATGAGGGAGCTGGGCTCCTTATCCATCAGCTCCCTGTCTGGCATTGGTGAAGGCAGCTTCTGAGAGCGATGATTCTGATGTGTTCACCATGCCCTGTGCATGGACCAAGTATGCTCCCACAAGGAGGAAAAACCTTTGGACAAGAGTCACAAGTTTTCTTGGCAGAAAACTTGGCCTCCAGGCCGAGGTGAGGACAGATGACACTGGGTGGAACACCAAGAGTGTCTGTTCATTCTTGGACCTTGACCTCAATGGCATTGTGACAAGTGAAGTAAGTCAGACAGAAAAAGACAAATGTTGTATGATCTCTCTTACATGTGGAACCTAAAGAAGCAAAGAACTCCCATAAAACAAACTTGCAGGAAAAGAGATCCGATTTGTGGTTACCAGAGATGGGGCAAATGTGGGGGTGGGCAGGAAGAATTGGATGAAGGTGGTCAAAAGGAACAAACTTCTAGCTGTCAGATAAATATCAGAGATATAATATACAATATGACGGCTATACTAAACACTATAGTAAACACTGCTGTAGGGATATAATACATAATACAATGGCTATAGTATACACTGCTATAGGGATATGATATACAACATGATGGCTATAGTAAAATAAATTGCTGTAAGGTATATTTGAAAGTTATCACTACAAAGGGAAAAGAGATGATGGATATTAACCAAATTTATTGTGATAGTTACTTTACCCTTTAAGTCAATCAATACGCTGACACCTTAAACTTACATTTGGTGTGTTAATTCAGTTCAGTTCAGTTCAGTCACTCAGTCGTTTCCGACTCTTTGGGACCCCATGAATTGCAGCACGCCAGGCCTCCCTGTCCATCACCAACTCCCAGAGTTCACTCAAACTCATGTCCATCGAGTCAGTGATGCCACCCAGCCATCTCATCCTCTGTCGTCCCCTTCTCCTCCTGCCCCCAATCCCTCCCAGCATCAAAGTCTTTTCCAATGAGTCAACTCTTCTCATGAGGTGGCCAAAGTACTGGAGTTTCGGACCTTACATCTCAATAAAATTGGAAAATATCTGAAAAAAAAAAAAAAAAGAATTTCTGCTCAGCTTCTTGGGTGAATGTCAGCAGGGTAAGTTTTACATCTGTCAGTGTTTTCCAATCAAGTTCAACTTATCTTGGGGTATATCAGAGCCAGTTAAATACGAATTGTTGTTTGCTAGGATTTCACTTTCCAAAGCAAGAGACATATAAACAGTGTATTGAATGCCACACTTAAAACAAACTCCTTTGTGTTCAAGACTCTGAATATACTTACAAGGGTCAGGGCTTCTAGAAGATGGGGATCTATCATCAGAGACTTGCAGGACCTCATGTAGGTCCTGTAGTTGGAGAATTGTCAGGGGGAGGAGAGTGAGTGCTCTCAAGGGCCCCACGAGCCCTGGAGGTCTCGGTAGCATCACCATGAATCCGTGCCTGAAGTCTGGTGATACAGGTTCAGAAGCTCAGTGTTACAATACCTGCTTGTGGCTTTTAAGCTCTAGGTGACTAGTCCAGGCCAAACAAGCCAATCGGTAAAAGATTTTATCAAGTCAGGCAGAGTCAGAGCCCTGGTGGGCTGGCAGTTCTTGAACAATACTTCCCGCCTTCCAGCAGTTTCCACTAAAGTTAGCACTGTCTCTCCCCTGGGAGTTCTTGGTAAACACTGGCAAGGTCTTATGACCTAAACTGCCTTCTAATCAATCATCCAAGTCACTTTCCTGTGTCATCACAAGAGTGTAACAATCTGTTGCGTCCTCATTTTAGCAGTTCCTTCCTGAGATTACACCTGGGGCTCTTAACAGAAACTGGGAAAGTCTGCTAGTATCACAGTGAATGCAGTTCTTGTATTACTGAACCAAACTCAGGTCCACTTGCCCACCTGCAGTAAAGGTAACCTACTGACACTGGATTGTGGTGAAGGAAAGTTTAGTGTTTACTCTAAGGCACCATACAAAGAACCTGGGACTTCGAGTGCTCCAAACATGCGAGCTCCCCAGTGGGTTTCAGCAAAGCATTTTGAAAGGCCAGGTGAGGGAGGGGCATCTCGCTCATGCACAATTTCCTGATTGGTTGATGGTGAGGTCACAGGAGTTAACACTATCCATCCTTAGGCTCCAGTAAGCTGGGGCAAGGTGTTCAGGGAAATCTTCCATTTGGCAGTAGTATTAGTATTTGTAAATCAACTCAAGAAGTGTGCATCAGATACTATTATCTGGGTGCTTCAGAGAGGAGCTCAAGCAGGCGATACGGGGAGGGGTTTGTCCGAGGAAGGCCCCATGGACTCCAGCTCCTTTCTATCAGGAGAGCCTCCTTCTCTGGCTCCAAAGTCCAGCAGTCTGTCTGGTGGGGAGTTTTGAAGAACTGAACATAAAAAGATAGTCACATGAATGGCCAGGCAGAAATATGAGCTCCTTCAGCATGGATAAAAGACTGTGTGATCCTAGCAGACACAGGATGAAGGGGGAAGTTTCCTCTGTTTCAAGTCTCCAGGGCTAGGAATGTCACCTAACAAACAAAAGGTCCTGGTAGATCGTTCCGAAATCTCCCTTTGTCCATTTTCAAGGTTGATTTTTACAAAATCACTTCCATAACAGATTGATGAATGATCATAATTATTTTCTTTTTTAATACTTTAATACTTTATTGCTAAAAGATGCTGGCTATCTGACAACCCAGGGTTGCCACAAACCTTCAATTTGCAAAAACTGCAGTATCTGTGAAACATAATGAAGTAAGATGTTTGCCTGTATGATGTGTGCATGTTAGTGAAAAAGTAACCTAGAGCAAGTGGAATATGGTTCTAGGGGCATTACAACTACATTTATGTTACCTTTATTCCCCAAATAGGTCACAGTATATGGAAGAACTGATCACACTGAAAAATCTTACTATTTTTTTTGGCCAAGCTGCAACAGTATATGGGATCCTAGTTCCCTGACTAGGGATGGAATCTGGGCCCCCTGCATTGGAAGTGCAGAGTCTTCACCACTGGACCCCGCTTCTGGTCATTGAGAACCTAAAGTTCACTGTGTTTCTAGTCATTCTTCATTTTCTGGAATGTATCTCCAGCTGTATATTAGAAATATGTAGACAAACATGAATTGTTTAACAGCAAGCTTAGTGGTCATTAGCTGCACTCTTGCTTCCTCCTCAGTTTAACCTCAGGCCACAGGGATCCTAAGATGCTCTGGGATTCAAGGAAATTTGGACAACAGTTGATTGAGCCCAGCTTCTTCAATTGGGAATGGTCATAATTCGTAATTCCTCTCTCTCTCCATTCATTCCCTTGGCCCTCCTCCCCTGATGCTCAGTTCAGCCATATAAGTTGCTTTGGCCAGTAGGATAACAGCAAATATGTCACAATTAGAGGCTCATAACTGATGTGCAATTGGGCTTGCTCATGCCTGCCCTTTGTCATTATCATGAGAAGCACACTCCCAAGCTGCTCCTCTGGTCCCAAGTGAATGAAATATGGACCAGAGCCAGGATAGCCCAGCCCTCCCAACCAAGGCCACTCTGGATCAACCAGTAGCTAGTGAACTGCCAGATATGGAAGCAGTCTCAGCCAAGATGAGCCAAGTTCAACCCAGATCAGGTGAGCCTCACAGACCCTGTTGCTGCTGCAGCTGCTGCTGCTAAGTCACTTCAGTCATGTCCGACTCTGTGTGACCCCAGACGGCAGCCCACCAGGCTCCCCTGTCCCTGGGATTCTCCAGGCAAGAACACTGGAGTGGGTTGCCATTTCCTTCTCCAATGCATGAAAGGAGCTGGACAAACACCAGTGTATGTTGCTAAAGTTTGTGGTTGGTCTCTATACAGCATTTTAGTGGCAAAGAGAATCGATATACCCTCTTTCCAACTCTTCTGGAAATTTCATCTATGTTCTTGTCTGCCCATCTACTTCAAGGAACTAGTTAAAAACCCAGCACATTTTTAAGTACTTCCTGTAATACTGGAGAAGGAAATGGCAACCCACTCCAGTGTTCTTGCCCGGAGAATCCCAGGGACGGGGGAGCCTGGTGGGCTGCCGTCTATGGGGTTGCACAGAGTCGGCCACAACTGAAGCGACTTAGCAGCAGCAGCGGTAATACTGGAAGTGAAGTGAAGTGAAGTTGCTCAGTCGTGTCCAACTGTTTGCGACCCCATGGGGTTTAGCCTACTAGGCTCCTTCGTCCCGTTGGATTCTCCAGGCAAGAGTACTGGAGTGGGTTGCCGTTTCCTTCTCCAGGAGATCTTCCCAACCCAGGGATCGAACCCGGGTCTCCTGTGTTGTGGGCAGACGCTTTACCATCTGATCAAGTCAATTTCTGTTGCCCTGCCTCTTTCAGGTGTGCCTCACGCTTTTCCTATGAATATTCTACTAATTATTTTGCAAACACCCTAATATCCTCTATGGAGACAAACTTTGGGTTTTTCCTTGCTGCCAGCACCTAAATTCTTTTTTTCTTTTTTGGTGGGTAGGGGCTGGGGGAGGGCATGCTATGCATTATGCGGGACCTTAGTTCCCTCACCAGGGGTTGAACTTGTGCCGCCTGCACTGGGAGTAAGGAGTCTTAACCACTGGATTGCCAGGAAGGTACCAGCGCTCAAATTCTTGAAGCTGTTTCTTATGTCTGTCTCTCCCTCTGGAAGACTTTTCTTCCTACCTTCTTGCCCCTACATTACTGCGTTGTTTTTTTTTTTGGTGGGGCGGGGGCGGGGTGGGGCAATCCCTGTCAAGTCAGTCACTTTCTGGGAACAAAAATGTAGATTATCATGTGGACACCACACTAATCTGAGGTCATAAGAGATGAGTCAAGCAGAGAGTTACAGAATCAAAGAATTTGCGAAACAAGAAGGATACTGGAGATAAGCCATTAGAGATGGTGTCTGGCTTTGTCTGGCAGAGAAGACCAGTCTTTGAGATTTGTAGTTTCAGATCTTTGAGGCCACAACAGATACCCTCTCTGGTTTTTGCTCTGTAACAACAATCTCCAAACTCAGTGGCTGAATGCAACCAGCATTTTATGTGCTTATAACCCTGTAGTTTGGGATAGGCTTGACTGGGACAGTTCATCTCAGCTCTGATGGAGAGAAGTATCTCTTGGCATCTTTTGAATAAATTATTCAAGACGAACTTTTTAGTATCTGAGGTGTTACTTTGTCGTCTTTACGACTGGTACAGTTTCAGTTATTAATCTCACTTATAATAACCTGAATTATTACTTTAACTTTGCAAAGATCCATAAACCACATTTGGGTTTGGTCTTGTGGCACACCATAAAAGTAAAATATACCTGGAACAAACTGCTGGGTCACAAATTTAGGTCCATGGGCTTTTGACCAGCATTCTTAATCCAGCATCATTTAAGGTCCAAAAAGATGCAGGTATTTTACCTAGTATGATGGGGGGCATCAATGAAAATATCCTTACTTGCCAAGCACGTTACAAAAGTGGGTATAAAAGATTTTAGGTCATTGCTTGACCTATTGTGACAGTGTTCAGTGTACACTTATGTAAAACCATGGAGAACTACAGCTGTGTGTTCTGCTCTGCTTAATTACTCAGTCTTGTCAGACTCTTTGCGACCCCATGGACTGTAGTCCACCAGGTTCCTCTGTCCATGGAATTCTCGAGGCAAGAATACTGGAGTGGATTGCCATGCCCTCCTCCAGGGGATCTTCCCAACCCAGGGGTCAAATCCAGGTCTCCCCAATGCAGGCAGATTCTTTATGATCTGAGCCACCAGGGAAGTCCATATAGCTGTGTAAACTCCTCCTATTAAACACATTTAGAAATAAAGTGTGTACACAAATTGACAGTCTGAGCAAACAAAATTTCCTTGTTTGCATTTCCTAGGAGTGGGAGAGGTGGGAGAAACAAAGTAATATTTACTGAACATTTTGGTACCAGGCATTGTACTCATTCTTTCCACTCTGATTTACTCTTTAGAATAGGGTTTCCCAGGTGATGCTAGCAGTAAAAAACCCACCTGCCAATGCAGGAGACATAACGAGACACGGGTTCAATCTCTGGGTTGGGAAAATCCCCTGGAAGAGGGCATGACAACCCACTCCAGGAATCTTGGCTTGGAGAATCCCCATGGACAGAGAAGCCTGGCGGGCTATAGGCTGCTCCCTCTGCATAGGACATGACTGGAGAGACTTAGCATCCACACACTCTTTAGAATAAGGAGGCCAGTGCAAGTTTGTCTCCATTTTCTAGATGTGGAAAACTGAAACTTGGAGAATTGTCACCCACTTAAGATTGCAAAGCTAGTAAGTGGGGAGGACTGAAAGTCAGGGCATTTGCCTTTGCTGTCATCTCATCTGGCCTCCTACAGATCTGTAAGAAGTCCACTCGTCTCCTCTCACTTTGGCATCACCACCCTTCACTCTCATTAGTCCCTGTTGTTTTTACAAGGCTACAAGAATACACACTCATTTCTGTAACCCCACTGGTTATGCTGAATACTATCACAGCACAAAGTTCAGTTGCTCAGTCGTGTCCAACTCTTTGTGATCCCAGAGAAGAACGCCAGGCTTCCTTGTCCATCACCAACTTCCAGAGCTTGCTCAAACTCATGTCCATGGAGTCGGTGATGCCATCCAGTCATCTCATCCTCTGTCGCCCCCTTCTCCTCCCACCTTCAATCTCTCCCAGCATGACGGTCTTTTCCAATGAGTCAGTCCTTCGCATCAGGTGGCCAAAGTATTGGAGTTTCAGCTTCAGCATCAGTCCTTCCAATATTCAGAACTGATTTCACAGCACAAAGCTGGGTAGAACCACACAAAATCAAACTGCTTCTGATATTCTTCACACAGCACTTTGCATAGCCTTTACCTCCTAGCCTTGCCTTGGGTGTGTTCATCTTTTCCCAGTTCCAGGTATCACCTCCTCCAGGAAGCCTTCTCTGAATCCTCCTTTCATTGTCATTCTGCAATCTTCCCTGCCATCTTGCATAATGCGTTGCATGTATCACTGCTGTGAATTACTACTGTCTAGTTAGGTAGGTGTCTGTCTCCTCCATTAGATTGTGACTTCTCAGGGGGCTGAAGCTTCACCCTCATTGTAACTCTCAGCTGCATCAGTACCTATTTTCCTAGTTATTTTCTAAGCCTGTTTTTCCAGTCTCCCTTTGATTATGATAGCCAACATTCTTTAAATCAATTATATTTTGCTTAAGCAGCCAATGTCTGTTGCTTGCAACTAAGAATTCTGTCTGAAATACCAAGTAAAATCTCTAAACTTAAGACATAGGTCTATGTGTAGATCAGGAAAAGAATTTAAACTGTTGTATTGTTTTTCCCAAGACAGGTTTTGTTCTCCAATAATTATTTTGAGATTCATTTTTTTCCACTAGAAAATTGCAGGAATCTGCAAGGAAAACAAGCTGTATGATGGTGTTCTCCATTTTGAGTAAATACACTCTGTTGACATTTCATACTCTGCATTCATTTTTAGAAAATTTAACACCCAGTTGAAAATTAAAGTGTGTATCTGATCTAATATTAAATCTAATGATGACACTTTGTTTATTGGGGGCAGAGGTGAAGGTGATGAACAAACTTTTGCAGACGTCTTGTCTTATGTAAATCTGTCTCTCTAGCCTTCATACGTCATCTTTTATGCAATTTTTATTTTCTATTGACACAGTTTCCACGATTCTTGATTTTTTTAAGCGTTATCATGCAAAAACCTTTTTTTTACTTATATACATTCTCATGTGCTTACTTCTGTGCTTATTTTTTCTACTGTTGATCTATACCCATGATTTAATACCAAAATGTTATTAATGTTTTGATGATAAAAAAAAGAAAATATGTCCCCAGAAGATGACATCGTGGTTGAAATGCACAGCTGTGACAACATCTGCTTGAATATATTTAGAAAAACGATTAGGTTTCTTTCCCTTTGGGCATTACTCTGTTATCAGGCATCCATCAGACATATCAAAATGAGTAGAATATTTTCAAAAACTTTTTTGAGCCTTTTCTGAATTGAAATTCTCATATAAAATGATTTATAGTCAAGTTTAAAGTTAAGTATTAAATCTCCTTTCTTGACAGAGATTTGGAAAGAAAAGAAACTAATAGGAAATATTTTTGGAGGGGAAAATAATATATGTTTTTAGGGTATACAGTAATATATCATCTGAAAAACAGAGATTGGGTTTCTTGTTTCTTAAGCATTGGGCATTGCATTTCATTCTTATGAAGGGTTGTCAGCCGTTCTTTTTGGGGAATTTTAGGCATAGATTCTCAGGAGCACAAGACACATATTAAATGATGTTAAGTCAGTATTTTAGGGTGAAAGCCGATGCGAGAAAAAAACTTGAATTTAATACATTGTATCTTTTTTAAGAAGATAAGAGTGCAAAGAGTCCCATGGTCAACAAAAAACAGACAACCCGGGGGGACTCTTTGTAGCAATAACATCCAAATGAAGATCCACAGTACCTCTGGCCCACTGAATTGTAATCCAGAGGAAAGGTACAATGAATTTATCTGACAGGAATATTTGTGGATAAAAGTTGAATTTTCCCTGATATTAAAATTAACATAACAGTCATGACAATCAGGATTAACATTCAGGCTTGAGGTATTTTAGTCAATCTAAAAAAAAATTCTTCCAATCTGAAAAATTCTGATGAAAGAAAAAATTGGAAATAAAATACATTAACAAGTTGGTTACCTGGAAACCACAGAGCTGGCAAGTGTAAGTACCTGGAATGATTCCAACTGTAGAAGTTAAGAAAATGAACACAAATTGTCTCTGATAGCCATGAGTCAGTTTAGGGGCAAGATGTGGTCAAAATTAGATACAGAAAGTCTATGGAGTGTTTCTCCTTTGTTGCTAGTAGCAATGCTAATTTTGGAGGAGATACAGGGGGCCGCAGAGGTGTGGGGGGGGGATAAATTATGGTTTCAGAAACAATGAATAGTCTGTTTAAGAAGATGGGGATTAATGTACAGCATAGAAATTACAGCCAGTAATATTAGGAATACTATGTCTGATGACAGATGGTGACTAGACTTATTGTGATGATCATTTTGTAATGCATAAAAATATTGACTCACTATGTTGTACACCTGAAACTAATATAATACTGTGTGCTGATTATACCTCAATAAAATGGAAGATGGGGAAGCCTAGCTATATTTTAGAAAGACTTCTGAGAAAAGAAGCCTAGAATTTTAAAATATGGGTACATGTTCATTAAAGCAAAACCATCCTATTGAACAACATTCCCTAATTATGCTGAGATATTAACGAATGAGTAAGTGAATGAAAGAAGCAAAATGAGAACATAGGAAATTTTTTCGTTACTTCTTATGGTTGCACGGCACTGCCGTATGTGGATGGACTGGGTTCAGGTGTGTGTGCATGTACAGAAATAATTTTTACTCAATTCTGGAATCCAGAAGTCTGGAATCAAGGTCAGGGTCAGGCTCCCTTTGGAAGACCCCCAGGGAGACTCCTTCCTGGCCCCTGGCTTCTGGTGACTGCAGGGGGTCACTTGGCTTGTGGTCTCATGACACCCATCTGCCTCTGTTTCACTTTCTTCTTCGTTTGTGTACTTAACAAAGTCTCCTGTGTCTTACAATGACACTCACCAGATTCAGGGACCACCCAGGCAATCCAAGATGATTTTACCTTGAGATCCTTAACCTGACTACCATATTCAAGGATTCTTTTTCCAAAAAGTCACAACCACAGGTTCTGGGGAATTAGGACATGGACATATCTGTTCAACCTACTATATTGATTATTGCAAATAATGCCAAAGGAGTAAACTTCCACAAGTGGTTTTATATTTCTGCAGGTATAGACTCTACTTCATAGTAGACTCTTGAAGAGTAGAAGTAGGATTTCAGTGTCAATGGACAAATTTCTGTAATTTAGCCAAATTCTCCCCTATAGGAATTGTATAATTTTACACTCCTATCAGTTATACTTTTTCTACAGCTCTGCCAGGCTTCCCCTGTGGCTCAGTGGTAAAGAATCCACCTGCAATGCAGGAGCCACAGGTTCTATCCCTGGGTCAGGAAGATCCCCTGGAGGAGGACATGGCAACCCACTCCAGTATTCTTGCCTGGAGAGTCTATATGGACAGAGGAACTTGTGGGCTACAGTCTATAGGGTCACAAAGAGTCGGACACGACTGAAGGGACTTAGCACTCATGCATGCACAGCTCTGCTACCAGAGTATGTTGTCAAATCATGTTCCTATTTTGCTAATCAAAATGGCATTTCAAGGTAGTCTAGCCTTAATTTGCATTGTAAGTGTCTAACTCTTGATTTCATTATCTGTATTTATTGGTGTCAGCAGGCTTCTTCAACAGCATTCAAGGGTCTACAAAATACTTGGCATTCTGAATCTCCAGGGATAAACATTAATTGCAAAGCAGGTAATTTGCTCAAGTCTAGCAGGAATTATTTTACAGTGCAACAGAAAATAAGAAGAGTATTTTTATTTATTTGTATTTCACTTGGAATATTCACGGTGGGTGGATGAAAAGCTCAAAATAATAACTTAAATTTCTTGGCTTTTTAGAGATGACTCGGAGTTCTATATTTTCATCAGTAAGTAAAGGCTAGATATGATGGATCAGATGAATCTACACGCATGAATGTCTTGTTTCTGGTACCACCAAGTGTGGACCATGTCATGTGTGCACGGAACACTGTTGTTTGTCTCCTCAGTTTTCTAGTTGCTCTGTCTCTCAACTAAATTGGAAGCTTTTGAGGTCAGGAGACTGCATCTTATATAGCTTTTTATCCCCAAGGTTTACACTCATGCCTCGCACACAGCAGGTGCTCAACAACAGTTTGACTTTGATAACAGGTTGCTTTGCGACAGAAAAATTGAATTCCCTAAGGCAAGAGCATCCTATTTTTTCCATCAGTACAATGAAAGGTATCTTCTTAAAGGAATACTGTGGTGAATATTGTGACTTACTATGTGTAGCCAGGTACAGACTAAATTTCTGTAGCAAAGCCACCCAGAATGCCTTCACTCAAGAAGGAAGGTTATTTGTCTCTTGTGACAGTCATGGAAGGTTTGTGGTCCTGATGGAGATGACACCTGGGGATCCATTCTGTCATCATCCTGAGTGTGGGGCCTCCATCTCTGGGTCTGAGATTCATGCTGTTGCGTTTATTGGTTGTCTACTTCTCTTTATTCCTAAGTAATATTCCTTTGTATGAATATATCCCAGTTCTATCAGTGCTATTTGACAACTTGAAAAATAGAGGTTCTAACAACTAGGAGATATTTTTGGCATGCCTTGATTAAATATGTAAGACTATTTTAGTTTTTTTTATCCCATTTTCCTTAACAAGCTTTTATTGAGTGCTTTCAGGATCAAATACTGTGTTCAGGAATGAGGATACAAGGCTGTGTAAATCGTTGGCTCTTACTGCTGGTTAGTTTAGCTGATTGAGGAAAAGACAGTTGTGTTATCCCAACCTGATGGAAACCACGTGATTTTAAACAGCTTAAGTTTGAACAGCTTAAGCCTGCTAAATGTTGTCAAAATTTGAAGCATCAAAGGATCCAGATGGCAATAAATATCCCTACAGATCTGCTGAAAGAAATCTCCAGACCATCTTGCATCTCAAAGTCTTGCCCCAGGTTACAGGCACCTGGCTTTAAAAAGCATCTCAGTGTGAGAGTCAGGTCCCTCAGGTTCTATTTCTGGTTCTGCTACTGTTTTGCTAGATAGCGTTGCAAGACACAGAGAACATGTACTTCCTACAAAGCAGGAGGTGAGAAGTGGAGGAGCCCTCCTGGTGAAGCACTCTCATATTCCAAGTGAGGATGGGTCCCAGGAACCAAAGGCCTCCTCTCCCAGAGTCTAAGCATTCCTATCCCTAGTACCAAAGCTGTTCATTTTAGTGCATAATTGGAGCTCTGATTTTGATATGGCCAAAGGGTTTGCCACTCCTTCCCTCACTGTGTGTTAGTCACATAGGCGGGTCCAACTCTTTGGGCCCCGTGGACTGTAGCCCACCAGGTTTCTCTGACCATGGGATTCTCCAAGCAAGAATACTGGATTGGATCGCCATGCCCTCCTCTAGGGGATCTTCCCAACCCAGGAACAGAACCCAGGTCTCCTGCATTGCAGGAGATTTTTTTATACTACTGAGCCACAAGTGAAACCTCACTACCTGGTGTGAATTCAGAAGTCAAAACTTAGATGGTTTATATTGTAAAAGCTTCGAATGTTGTCCTACTGTAATGTTTCTGCAGCCATGAAATTAAAAGATGCTTACTCCTTGGAAGAAAAGTTATGACCAACCTAGACAGCATATTAAAAAGCTGAGACATTACTTTGCTGACTAAGGTCCGTCTAGTCAAGGCTATGGTTTTTCCAGTAGTCATGTATGGATGTGAGCGTTGGACTGTGAAGAAAGCTGAGCGCCGAAGAATTGATGCTTTTGAACTGTGGTGTTGGAGAAGACTCTTGAGAGTCCCTTGGACTGCAAGGAGATCCAACCAGTCCATCCTAAAGGAGATCAGTCCTGGGTGTTCTTTGGAAGGACTGATGCTAAAGCTGAAACTCCAGTACTTTGGCCACCTCATGAGAAGAGGTAACTCACTGGAAAAGACTCTGATGCTGGGAGGGATTGGGGGCAGGAGGAGAAGGGGACGACCGAGGATGAGATGGCTGGATGGCGTCACCGACTCGATGGATGTGAGTTTGAGTGAACTCCGGGAGTTGGTGATGGACAGGGAGGCCTGGTGTGCTGCGATTCATGGGGTCACAAAGAGTTGGACACGACTGAGGGACTGAACTGAACTGAACTGAATGTTTCTTGATTCACGTTGCAGCAGAGAGAACTGGGGTGGGCGCACAGGCTGGAGACTGTAGGTACAGAAACCTGTGCCTCCAGGGGTAGATGGTGGGTCGGGCACATGCTGCACTCATCTGGAGAGGCGCTTCTCAGGGGCTGGCCTCCCGGAGAACTACATTTCCCAGGAGCACTGGTGGCCTGGCAAGCGAGGCACGTGCCCGGAGCCGGCGCACTGACTCAAATCGCGCGGAAAACGCGCCAGCCTGATTGGAGGTCGCTGTCACGGAGCATCCCGGGGCTCGGAGGACAGCGTGCGCGCGGAGGCCACCTTCTTTGTGACTCGCGGCGCCAGTGGGGCCCACCCCCCGCGAGGCGGGGCCGGATCGCGCGCCTGTGCGCCGCGCCTGTGGCGGGGCGGGGGCCGGGGGGGGCGGGTAGTGGTGGCGGCCGGCGCCTCCCGCGGGGGCGGGGCGGCGGGTTTCGCGTCGACACCGCCTTCCTGCCCCGCCCCGCGCCGGCCCGGCCCCCGCCCCTCCTTCCTGGAGCCAGAGCTGGAGAGGCGGCGGCAGCGGCGCTGGCGGCTGCTGCCGGGCAGGGGGGGCGGCGAGCGGCCCGCGCGACACGCGCCGGCCCGACCCTCTGCTGTGACCCGTGTGGCGCAGGGGGTCCGGCTGCCCGCGGCGGGATGTTCTCCCGGAGGAGCCACGGGGATGTGAAGAAGTCCACCCAGAAGGTGCTGGACCCCAAGAAGGACGTGCTGACCCGCCTGAAGCACCTGCGGGCGCTGCTGGGTGAGGCGCGGCGCGGCCGAGGGCGCGCTCCTGCCGGGATCGGGCGGGGGTCGTCGGCCTGCGATGCGGGGCTGGGGGAGCAGACCCTCCGCGTGGGTCCCGGCGTCGTTCCCCGCGGGCTTGCCTGGCGGCCCCCTGAGTTGTAAACTTACCCCTCCTCCCCCGGGTGGCCTCGGAGCCGGGCTGCGGCGGGACGGTCCCCTCCCCAGCAAGCCCTGGGGGTCGTCGCACGCACCCATCGAACTGTCATCTCCCCTCCCAGTTCTTAATTTTAATGTTTGAGTCCTAGACCCAGGTGGTCCCAAGCGGGGTCCTAGCGCAGACTGAATTGAACTGTCATCTCCGCCCCCCNCGGGGGGAGGGTGGTGGGGGGAGATAATTGAATGAATGCAGTCAGAAAGTACGAACTTCCAATAATAAAATAAATAAGTACTAGGAATGTAACATACAGTGTGGTAAATGTTGTTAACACTCCTGTATGTTATATATGAAAGTTGTTAAAAGAGTAAGTCTTAAGAATTCTCATCAGAAGAAAGAACACTTTTCCTATTTCATTACATTTTATCTCTCTGAGATGATGGGTGTTCACTGAACTTTCTGTGATAATCATTTTGTGGTATATGTAAGTCGAATCATTATGTTGTACACCTTAACCTTACACAGTGCTGTAAGTCAGATATGTCTCAATAAACCAGCAGGAAACAAAATAGATATATTTGCAAAGAAAAAATCATTTGAAGGAAATGAATCGAAATTATTGTTGTATTTTTATCTGTATATTTAGATAATTCTCTTGCTTTTCACATGTTTTCAAGTGATAAGACCACATTAGTTTTTAAATACAAAGTTGATACGCTGACTGGGATCTGTAGCCTGCGGCGGCACGCCCTTGGGCCAGTTCCTCAGCCCGTCTGTGAAGCTCAGTTTCTTCACTCTGTGAGGTGGGTGTGGTAATGTCTGCCTCCTAAAGGTTACTGTGAGTGTACTGTATGAGCTACTTCAGCTCCGAGTAGACATTTTACAGTTTCCTCTCTCATCACTTCTTTCCTGTCATTAATAGGCTAGGACGAGCCTTTTCATAGGCTGTCCCTTCTCCTTTCTTGTTTCAGTAATTGTGATTGATCCTTTCCCTCTTCATAAAAGGTAGTCTGTATTTAAGACAGCTGGCTGAGAAAGATACAGTTAAGCTGTGAAGAGGAGAGTGTTTATTTGTATCACGGTAATGACTCCGGTTAGAACTTAACGTAGCTATTTTGACTTGGCTGTATATCGTAGATTGGCCTGATATTATTAACTTCATATTAAAGGATGGGGGAGAACTGAGACCAGGAGGGGCTTGTTGGGGGCCAAACCAGGCATTAAATGTTGTGAATGTATTATCTAAGTTGGAGGAAGAACAAAGAGCTCTTCTATTCCTCACTCCCAGGACGTTGTTGAAATCATCCTCAGGAAAGAAAATAAGTAAACAAAACAAAACTAAAATACTGTGTATTGCTCTCTTGCTGCTGCAGAGATTCCATGCCTAATAACAAGTTGAGTGCCTACTATTAAATAGGGTTTAGGCATGGCATTGATGTGGCAAGAACAATTGATATAAAATATTTACTAGTAAGCATATAATGTATTATGTAATTAGGTAGTGGCTTATATGGTGGACTCCATTATAGGATTTCAAGGTACAGAAAAGATCATTAATAACAAAGATGGGGGGACTTCCCTTATGGTCTAGTGGCGAAGACTCCACATTTCCTATGCGGCTTGGGTTCCATTCCTGCTTGGGGAACTAAGGTTCCATATGCTGAGTAATGTGGCAAAAAACCCCTCCAAAACACTACTAAGACCAAAGATAGGGCATCTTGAAGGAGGTTTTACTCATACCAGGACCTAAAGAATGACTAAAGATTAGACTCACTTTGTCCAGTAGAAATATATGTGAGCCATAGGTGTAATTTGGAGAAGGCAATGGCACCCCACTCAAGTACTCTTGCCTGGAAAATCCTATGGACGGAGGAGCCTGGTAGGCTGCAGTCCATGGGGTCGCTAAGAGTTGGATAGGACTGAGCGACTTCACTTTCACTTTTCACTTTCATGCATTGGAGAAGGAAATGGCAACCCACTCCAGTGTTCTTGCCTGGAGAATCCCAGGGATGGGGGAGCCTGGTGGGCTGCCGTCTGTGGGGTCGCACAGAGTTGGACACGACTGAAGTGACTTAGCAGCAGGTGTAATTTAAACTGCTCTGGTAGCCACATCTAAAAAGGTAAAAAAAGAAGCAGGTGAGGAACTTCCCTTGTGGTCCAGTGGCTAAGACTCCACACACCCTGTGCAGGGACCCTGGGTTCAATCCCCGGTCAGGGGACTAGATCCCACATGCTGTAACCAAAGACCCAGTGCAGTCAAATAAATAAATGGATAAAATAAATATTAAAAAATAAAAATATTACAGAAAGAAACAGGTGACATTAATTTTAGTAATACTTTTTATTTAACCTTATACATCTGTTTCCTCGTGTTCTTGCCTGGAGAATCCCAGGGACGGGGGATCCTGGTGCGCTGCTGTCTATGGGGTCGCACAGAGTTGGACATGACTGAAGCGACTTAGCAGCAGCAGCAGCAGTCCAAGTAAAATGTTCAGTTTTTCCCTTATCTTCACATAGCACGTCTTGGAAGTCGTGCATGTACTGTTCACGTGCAGCATGTCTCCGGTCAGATGGGCCACATTTCCAGTGGTGGGGAGCCACTCGTGGCCAGCGTAGCTTGTTGGACAGAGCAGGGTTAGATCTGGGGAAAGTCAAGGGTTGGGGAGAAGGCAATGGCAACCCACTCCAGTACTCTTGCCTGGAGAATCCCATGGGCGGAGGAGCCTGGTAGGCTGCAGTCCATGGGGTCGGTAAGAGTCGGACACGACTGAAGCGACTTAGCAGCAGCAGCAGCAGCAGCAAGGGTGAGGAGGGCTTTTCCAGCTGAGAAGGGGAGGAGCTGGTGGTGGAGAGATGCACCTGGGAGATGATGCATGAGAGCAAAGAACCTCTGACACGGAGGACTCGGTGCTGGAACCCTGGCCCTGAGGGCGTCCGCAATGTCAGTGCAATGGCTGGAGTGGCGTATAGGCCAGGGGTGAGGCAGGACGGGGAGGTGGACTATGAGGTCATGGAGGAGACGAGGAGGGGTAGCCTGACCGGGTAGAAGCTGAGGCAGTTCACAAGGGGTTGGAAGCTTCAATTTTATCCTGCAGGTGAGAGGGTGCCCTTGGAGAATTCATAGCAGGTCAAATGATAAGATTTGAGAACTGCCTCCCTGCCAGCAGGGCCAGGATAGAACTGGGCTGGTGGGAGGGCAGGGAGACCTTGGGAAGGTAGGCAGTGGAGGAGCTGACGGGTGACAACTGGAGAGGAGGATGGAGTCATGAAGGACCCCAAGGCAGAAACTGGTGATTCTAGATTCAAGTGGTGGTTTGCAGAAGCTGGATGAGGAGTGATGAATCTGAAGGAGAAGAGATTTGGGGTCAGGAGCCACAGCCCAGTCAACTCTAGTGACCCCAAGGTTCAGACCAAATAATTTGAAACTAGAGAGGAGAGAATAGCTGCTCACCGATGCTCTTTATGCCCATAGAACACAGTCGAATATTTTGATGTTTCCTTCTGTGCATCTGTTGCTTTAAGTAGGGACAAGTTCACTTGCTCACAAGTTGTAAATATTGCCTTTTAAACTTCCTGTTAGCTTTTTACCTATGTCTTGTTCCTTTTATTTTTATTAACGACAGGTATTCGTTGAGACTATCCTCTGGTGATTAAATAGTTTCCTTTCTTCATCAATCCTTTTTTCCTCTTTTTTTTTTTTAACTTTTTCTTTCTTTCTCGGGTGTAAGTACTACTACTCTAAACGTCTCGGGAAATGGCTTCTGCATTTTGCATTGTTTCCTTAGAATAGATTCACTGAAGTTAGGTGGCTGGGTTGAGCATGTTTATTCCTTGATTCACTGTGCTCTCCTCAGTGTTGTTCATGTGCTCTCTGGCAGCAAGGGTGAAACAGTCAAATCCTCTGTAATCTGACCAGCAGTAAACACCTTGTTGGGAGAAGGAAATGGAAACCCACTCCAGTATTCTTGCCTGGAGAATCCCGTGGACAGAGGAGCCTGGCAGGCTGCTATCCCTAGGGTCGCACAGAGTCGAACTCGACTGAAGCGACTTAGCAGCAGCAGCGGCAGCAAACACCTTGTTAGAATTTGATCATTGATGTTAGGTATTTGGGAGAGTAGGGGTGCCACGGATAGAGCCAGAAGGGTTGGGAGGAGACCCTAGCTAATAACAGCACAAGGTGAGTTTGGTGTGATATGTGTTGAGTTTGAGTGGAGACGAGGAGATGGTTGGATGGCCTCACCGACACGATGGACATGAGTTTGAGCAAGGTCCGGGAGTTGGTGATGGACAGGGAAGCCTGGCGTGCTGCAGTCCATGGGGTCGCAAAGAGTTGGACACGACTGAGCGACTGAACTGAACTGTATTGAGTTTGAGACAAAGGCGAGATCCAAATGGGACCATCGGGGAAATTGTTAGATGTGGGGTCTGGAGCTTAATGAGGGGTTAGGAGGCTGCGACATGGTTGTTTATCAGTGTCATGATCTCACTGGGTTGTCCCCCAATTTCTGATGATGGTGGTGTCCCCACCCCCAACCTGAAAATGGGGAAACTGAGGCTCCCAGAGGTGGACTCCTGCCCATAAGGAGCAGGGCTGGGAGTCATAGGATTGTACAGCTCATGTCATGCTTTTGCTAGTTATCCTGACTCAAAAGCATATTTACATAACAGAATATATTTCCCCACCAGAATGAATGTTAACACGTAAACCAAAGCCCCTCAGTCTTCACATGTCTCCCAGACATGTTGCTTTGAGTTTCGATGCCTCTTCCTAGTCTGTTTTTACTGTCTTGTTCTAGGCAGACCTTGAGGCCGTATTTGATATGAACATGACAGAAGATAAAAAGACTCCTCCTGTGTTTTCGTGTTCACTGGCCTCTCCGTGTCCTTGGCAGCCATCACAGGTGGTAAAATATTTCCTTGGACATTAGTGCCACATGGACACTCTGCAGCCAGCACGAAGCTGGGGTGTGTAACTCCAGGCCCTTCAGGCAGTCTTGGGATGGCTTCTCTCCGGTGACCTTGTTTGAAGCCAACTGATTTTGCCCTAATGCTCCCTTTCTTCATTTTTCATCAGTTGCTCCTATACCTGTAACTTCTGGAGTATAAAATGAACTTTGAACACATACATGTCACACAGATACCCCACCCTTGCTCCTTAGGCTGGAGATTCTCTGATGTGAGAAAGGTGAACCTAGGATGAAAGTCTGACAACTCAGATGTTTTCTTTGAGATAACTGAAAAAGGCTTGCCTTTGACCTTTTATTCTGGGAAGAGGGGTAATTGGTAGGTCCAGAGTATTTTAATGAAAACTTTTATAATTTTTATTTTGCTTGTAAATGCTTTATTTGCTGATGGACATACATAACTTCTACTAGTTGTTTAGTGTACTAATCTTTAGTCTCCAAACTAAGTACCAGAGATAAAACTGTAGAGGACTGCTTATTGTCTTTAAAAAATTGACTTTCAAAATAGCAAATCGATTCAATTCAAAAAGTTTAAGGTTATCTTTAAAAGAAGCAATATGTTACTCTACTGTAAAATTAAGCATAATGAAAGTATAAATGTAGTAAGCCATGATCTTGTTTTTGGATTTTAAAAAATTTGGTTTCCCATACTTTTTTTGAGTGTGTGTGTGTGTGTGTGTGTGTGTGTGTGCTTGGCAGGGCTCTGTCTTCAGAATTAACAAGGCACAAGCACAGAATTTGCAGTTTGCTAGGGGAGACAGACAAGTAAATGGGTGCATTTCCACGAGCGTGTTGGTGCCTGGGTGGGGTGCATGGAAATGTATGGGGGGCTGCAGGTGAAGAGGCAGCACTTCAGAAAGCTCCTTGGAGAGCCCAGCAGTGCTTCCTGAGGGCAGGCGGGGCTGAGGTGGGTCTGGAATTGTGAATGCAGAAGTTTCCCAGGTGGGCGTGTTGGGGGTGGGGAGACTGCAGAAAAGAGGAGCTGGTGCAGAGGTGATGGCATGGCCACCCTGTGGCTGAGTGCACAGGTTTTCACCCTGTGCTGTGGGTGGATGTTGGGAATCCAGGCAAGAGTTTTAAACAGAGGAGGAGCCAAATTCGGTGTCTTCCCCCAGTGAATGGTCCAGGAGCCCCAGTCTCCCTGAGGTTTGAAACATGGATGCCTGGAGGGTGAGTTCCTCTCCTTTGAGATTACAATCCTAGAGCATGTAGCCTGTGCTGCCTTTCCCTCCATGGGGAGAGCACCTGCCTTGAATTGTATTCACCGTGAGAAGGAAGCAGAGTGGAGAGATGGAGAGTGAAGAGAGTCCATGGATCCTGTGTGAACCGAGGAGCTCAGCCCTGTCTGCACCATCCCCACCCCGAGCTTCTCAGCTGTAGGAGCGCAGAACACCCTGGTTTTTTGCTGTAGCCAGCTTGAGTCCTATTTCTGGGCCTTGCCATGGGGAGAGCACACATTCATATGCCAGGAAGAGACTGGGAAATTCCAGATCAAGGATGGATGGGTCAGTGTGTGTGTGAGGATATGATCTTTACATTTTTTAAGACCTGGGAAAATTAGAGTTTATGTACATGTAGGAGAAGGAAGTAATAAAAGAGCAAAATTGAAGAAATAGTAGAGAGAAAGGGGCTAAAATGGTGAAAGTTGTGATCTGCTGTGGGATCCAGAGGGTGGGTCAGAACAGGCTTGACACAGGGCCTCCTCTCTGTCTGAGGCTGCTTGGAAGAGGCAGGAACCCATTGTGGGGTGACATGGTGGTGCAGGGACCTCTCGGACCATGGCTTCTGCTTTTTCTGTGAAGGTACGAGGGCAAGTCAATTGCTGACTTGCTGGTATAGTGACAGGAACTGAAGGTGTCTTACTCTTTTTTCTCTGCCATGTATCTTCACAAAATAAACACTGTAATCAGAGAGGCTTTGTTTTTGTTCATTGTGGGGGGTGGGGATGATCTCATAAATGCAGTTTAACTTATGTAATTAAATGCTTTGCCAGAAGGGGGAAATGTATATGTATGTAAATCGGTTCAGTTCAGTTCAGTCACTCAGTTGTGTCCGATCCTTTGCAACCCCATGGACTGCAGCATACCAGGCCTCCCCGTCCATCACCAACTCCCAGAGTTTACCCACTCATGTCCATTGAGTCAGTGATGCCATCTAACCATCTCATCCTCTGTCGTCCCCTTCTCCTCCCACCTTCAATCTATCCCAGCATCGGGGTCTTTTCAGATGAGTCAGTTCTTCGCATGAGGTGGCCAAAGTCTTGGAGTTTCAGCTTCAACATCAGTCCTTCCAATGAATATTCAGGACTGATTTCCTTTAGGATGGACTATATATAAAAATGTATATGTGTAAATATGTATAAATGTGATGTGTATATATATATATATAAATAAATAAAATGGGGACAGTTTAAGTGGTATGGATGCTGCCTGCCCTTCCCGAGAGGTGGCGTGAGGAGGATGCAGCTGTTGCTGTGGACCCAGAGGTCCTCTTTCCTTCATGTCCCTCACTGTAGGAGCACCTTCCCTGATGGGTGTGGCTCCTGTGTTTAAGGGTAATTGGGATTTTCTCCATTTTTACCTTTCAGGTGACTTCAGACCACCTGATACGTCACTTGACTGTATTGATATCTCATATTCGTGTAGCTCTTCACACTTCTGCAAAATATTTTCTCATTTGATCAAATTGCGGCCTCAAGCCACTGGTTTATAAAGGAATTTTCCTTCTAGATCCTAGGTAGAGCCTTCTTTCTTTGTTCTGAATCTTGCTCTGAGGGCTTTAACTTTGATTTTTAGAAAAGAGATGTTTCATAACCACTTTACGTCTTTTATGTTGTTTCAGAAACTGAGACCACATCTGAAGACACAGAACGCTATTTTAAAAGTAATTGTCATCTATAACAGTAAATATGTACTTTGATTTTGCTTTTGCAGTTGCAGTTTAGTTAAAAAAAAAAACCCTTTTGAAAGAGATAAGGATATTGTCTTGTGTTTGACTTTCAGCGATGGCATGTATTTGCTGAGGCTCAACTGTACTTTTAAGGACACAGGAGGTACCAGGACCTTGGCTTGTGCCAGCCGCGGGAGCCGTGAGAGGCTGTGCTCAGATCAGCTCCACTGCAGGGCCCCACTGACTGATGCTTCCAGTGCTGCCCTTGGACCCACCTCTACTGGGTCGCCAGAGCCGGGCTCCTCCTGGGCTTCCTCCAACCAGTTACTGAGCACATGGGCTGCTCACCTGGTCATTCCTTGGAGACCCAGACGCCTGGGCCAGCAGCCCCTTAGACCTCTGCTGCCTCTCAGCCCCCCTTCCTCCCCTCCTCTGTGCAGGGCTCAGTCCGCCCTTCTCAGGTCCTCCTCTTTGTCCTTCACAGCATCTCCCTCAATAAACCTCCTGTGTCAACAGTCCTGTTTTGATATCCATTTCCCAGAGAACCCAAATGAATACCCGGTCCCTTCTAGAAGATGTCGGCCATCCCATCCCGCAGAATTCTTCCAGGAGCCGACAGAGTCACGTCACATCTTCACACAAAGTGCCTTCGCCCTTCTTTCCTGAAATGCTCTTTCCTCAGAATTCCCACAGCTCTTTGTGTCTTCCACTGGCATTTGTAGCCTTTGGTTTGTTTTATATTCTGCTCCTCTGTGTTCTGCCTGGTCTTGCTCACTAAATGATACTGATGCTAAATAACACTAGGAACACTAACAGCTTTTTGTACATTTTGATTCCTTTTGGTGACATGCTTCCATATTTGTAATAATAACAAGTGGCATTTAATCAGCACTTTCCCTGTGCCAAGGACCACCAGAAATACTTTACATGTACTTTTAATCCTCTCCCCTGTGGGGTGGGGAATATCATTATCTCCATCTTCCTGATAAAACCCAGAGAAATTAAGAACATTGCCCAACATTGCCCAGCTAGTGAGTGGTAGCATCAGGATTGAACCCAGGCACCTGGCTCCAGAATCCCATGTTATTTTTTATCCAGCACCAACCACGTGCCAGGCATTATTCTCAGCCCTGGGCATGCCTGAGCTTGCATTCAGAAAAACCAAAAATGCGATTTCCATGTACCCGGATTTGAGTCTGTGGGAGAGGAGCAGCCATCCATATGGATGTTTAGAAAAATTTCTAAGAGCCTTCTTGTCCCAGACAGAGATTGTTTTCACTAGCCAGAAGTTCCCATCAATAAAGTAATAATTCAAGGGACTGCCCTGGCAGATGGGTGGTAAAGACTCCATGCTTCTGCTGGGGGGGGCACAGGTTCAATCTCTGGTTGTGGAACTAAGATCCAGCATACTGTGTGGCATGGCCAAAAAATGAGTCGAGACCATGAATTAAGTTCTCCTGAAAGAAACCTCTCTCCTGTGTGTGCGAACAGACCCACTCCTGGGTCCCCGGGGGCATGTTATTGTTGTTCAGTTGCTCAGTCATGTCCAACTCTTTGTGACCCCATGGATTGTAGCCCACCAGGCTCCTCTGTCCATGGAATTTCCCAGGCAAGAAGACTGGAGTGGGCTCCTATTTCCTTCTACAGCGGATCTTCCCAACCCAGGGATCAACCTGCGTCTCTTGCATTGCAGGCAGATTCTTTACCTGGAGGGAGCCATGTCCAGCACATGTGGCCGGTCCTTCCTTGCTGTAGCAGTGGGTCATTATGAGGAGATGGGTCGGAACCACTGTGGCCAGTGAGGCAGGAATGCTTGACTGCCCTGGGCCATGAGATTGGACCACGCAGCAGCCTGAGCTTGTGACAGCGTGGAATGTACTTGCTATATCACCCTGAATTCTTGTAAGAGTCAGAGAGTAGGTACCTTAGGAAGTGCCCCGATGTGGACAAGAAATGGAGACTAGCCAGTGGCTGGAAATGAATGAACACAGGAAAACATTGATGGGTCAATGCAGTGTTAATTTATCTCATGAATGTTGGTGAAAGGCAGCAGATGGACTGGGTGTCATGTACCTGCTAAATTAGGACCCTGTTTGTGCTCTAGGTTGTGTTACTTTTTCTCTTTTAAAGAACTTGATCCATTAAAAAAAGTTTTGTTTTGGCCATGCTGCATAGCTTGCAAGATCCTAGTTCCCTGAGCAGGGGTCGAACCCAGGCCCACAGGAGCAGAAGCCCACATCTTAACCACTAGGCCACCAGGGAACTCCCTCTAGGTTGTGTTTCTTAGTGGAAAGGCCTGAGGGAGTCTTGGTCTTCAGATCAGTGATAATTGAAGAGAGATGTGGTTTCTATGACCTGGTGTTGCTGCTGAATCGAAGGGGAATCTGCTCCACAGTTGGTGATGAGCCATGGATTGAGCAAAACTTAACGTGTGCTGAGGCTATCCCATCCAAGTGAATCTGACTGTGATTGGGAATTTCATCACCTTTTTGCATTCAGGGGTGTCACACCATTGTTTGTTCCTGTGCAGTACAAACTACCAAAAGGCTGGACAGAGATCATTTCTTCCTGCCCGACTGTATCATTTTTCAACCCTTTGAGGTGAATGACGATTAGAGAAGCAGCTTTCCCTAAAGACAGCAGAAAACTCCTCTAGACCTGAATCATCGCAAGTCATTTATGTACAAAAAGTTTATCTGTTATTACAGAAGAGGTCTATTCACAATGTTGGGCAGAGAAAGTTTAAATTATTTTCTGTTTTTAGTGCATTTTCGTCCTGGTAAAGATACTACTTTTCTGTATTGCTTGGGTCTTGAATGTTCTTCAGGCTTGAAGAGTCAGACCCATTTGGAGGAAATTGTGGTCAATATCATGTCTGCTGTGCTGTGCTTTTTTACGATAAATAATCGACATTGAAAAAAAATCTCTAGCAGCTTTGTTGTTTGTTTCTGAAATGAGTAATAGTTTTGTAGTTTTTTTCTGGTTGTAAAATTTTACATACTCATTTGACTTACATGAATAAGCAAAAAATCATTTAAGTGTGAAAAAGCTCTTCACGTTCTTCAGTCCCCAGATAACCAGTGTTAAAATTTTGGTAGGCGTGTTTTTGTGCTTGCTGTTGCTAATATGTGATCTCTATGTGTTGTGCGTGCACATAGAAACGCAGTTTTACACGAATAGTCATTATGCACAGGCTGACACACTTTGTTTCTGCCTTGGACGTTTTTCATATCAGTAAGTGAAGACTTACCTGATACTTAAATGGCCCTGTTGTGTCCCATGGGACTCACACAGCAAATTATCCACCACCCATTTCAGGTTGGGAGTCCAGGTGCTCTGTGCTGTCAGCAGACCCAGGCTGGCGGGAGAAGGGTGGCTGCCTTTGGTTTCTCATATGAGGGACGAGAGACAGGCCTGACAGTGTCCTGGCTGATGATGGGGCAGGGGATGGCGGGGCGAGTTTCTGGAAGTAAAGGCTGTCTCAGTCTCCGCTGAATTAATTTCACAGAAAGGCCACCCTTTTAACCTGTCTTGGAGTGAAGGTCATTCCCCTTGCAAGCTGGCTCTGGTGTCCTAAATATACCAGCTTCTGGGTTCTCTTTGGAGTTTAGTAACTGTTTGCTTCCAGGCTTTCTACCAGTTCTCTCTTATGTACTTCAAAAAAATGGTGTTTCCAGGTGTACTTCCCTGCACTTCCTCCATCATTTTCTGTTAATGTTAGGCTCACTCAGGTAAGCAGTGAGGGAGAGCCGGACTGCCTGCCTGGGTTCCAGTCCTGGTGGGGACCTGACCCCGATGACCCTCCCCTGCCTACTTCCTAGGGCTGACGGAGGTTTGGGTTAATATATACAAATCCCTCCCACTCTAATACTCTTGCCTGGAAAATCTCATGGACGGAGGAGCCTGCTAGGCTGCAGTCCGTGGAGTCACTAAAAGTGGACATGACTGAGCGACTTCACTTTCACTTTTCACTTTCATGTGTTGGAGAAGGAAATGGCAACCCACTCCAGTGTTCTTGTCTGGAGAATCCCAGGGAAGGGGGAGCCTGGTGGGCTGCTGTCTCTGGGGTGGCACAGAGTCGGATGCGACTGAGCGACTTCACTTTCACTTTTCACTGTCATGCACTGGAGAAGGCAATGGCAACCCACTCCAGTTCTCTTGCCTGGAAGATCCCATGGATGGCGGAGGCTGGTAGGCTGCAGTCCATGGGGTCATGAAGAGTCGGACACGACTGAGTGACTTCAAAGCCGTTATTATGCTTATTAATAATGATTGTTTGACATAAGTAAGATGCCTCTCTCTGCCCTCATCACCTCTCTTCTGCCTCCTTAGTGGTTAGAAGTGAGCTGGAGCTGTTCCCATTTAGCTCCTGTTTTATTTATTTTTATCTCTAACTCTTTCCCTCCTGAGTGAATCTGACTGTACTATAGGCCAATTCAGATCAGGAAAAGTGTGGTGCTTTACTATGTATAAAGTAGATAACTAATGAGAACCTGCTATATAGTCAGGGAGCTCTACTGAATACTCTGCGGTGACCTAAATGGGAAGGAAATGTGAGAAAGAGGGGTTGTGTGTATACGTATAGTTGATAACACTTTGCTGTACAGCAGAAGCTAACACAACAACATTGTAAAGAAACTATATTCTGATTTTAAAGAAAGAGAAAGAAAAGTAGAAACAGTTATGCGTTGCCTTAAAACATCAGATGAAACTTGCTTCCTACAAAAGAAGAGATATATGAAAATGTATAAACTATCATGTATAAATTAAACTAGAAGGATATATTGTACAGCACAGGGAATGTATCAATATTTTATAATAAACATGGAGTATAATCTTTAAAAATTGTGAATCACTATATTGTACACCTGTAACTTATTGTATATCAACTATACTTCATAAAAAGTGAATGTATATAAAACACATTAGCTTTAAACATTATATTTCATTGGTGTATATATTTTGTTTTATTGTGTTGGCACTTGATATCTGTTAATAATAAAGTTTTAGAAGCCTGCATTTGAGAGAGGTGTGTCAGAAATGTTTAAAAATATCTCTACTTTTAAAAACTTTAGCTCTAGGTACATGGAATATATCTTTATCAGAATCACTTTTACATGGGGACTATCAATCTAGAGTAACAGAGTTTTAACATCTTTTTGACTCTAGAATTTGACTTTCTTCATCTATCTTACCATATAGGTATAAAGAAATGAAAATAAGACACCTTAGGAAATGAAGTGGGGTGAATATAGCTTTTACAACCTTTCAGTTATACTAGGATTTGTTTCTGTCAGAATCTGCAAAGGTGTTTTTGGATACAGGTAACAGAAAACCCCAGTGTTAGCATAAACGAAGAAGAATTTTTTTTCTCCTTTATAAATCGGCCCCAAAGCATGTGACCGCAAGCCAGCTGGCACGGCGGCTCAGCGATGTGACCGTCCACAGGCTACCCCTCCCTGCTCTGCCCTCCCTAGTGCCCTCCTCCATGTGGCAGGTCTGTCCTCGGAGTGGCAAAATGTAGCTCGGGCATCGAGCCCGGACAGAACGTCCAGAGAAGCACTTGCGCTTTGTGTCCTTTATGAACCGTGACCCTTTCCTGGCATCTCCATCAGAATTCTTCCCAGTGCTCATAGTGTCACAGGCTTGAGCCTAAACTCATGGGTGGTGGGGGGCGGAGGGGCTGTTCCCACTGTAATTGACTCCGCAGCATCAGTCACCCACCCCTGCCCCAAGAGCACACAGTTTTGTGGGGTGGATGGTCTCTGAACTAATGGATCCATTAGGAAGACAAGGGTCTGCCATGGGCCTGACTGGGTATGAGGGGCCAGAGGGAAAACCGGAGTGCCTGCTGCAGGCCACTCTCGCTTTCAGTTTAAATTCTACAGAGCACATCTATGGAAATAGTCCATTATGATACAAATTTGAATATATGTCTGTTTTCAGGGGAAATTTCTTGAAAATTTAAAACAGCCCAACATAGCTATAATAATGTGTCATAATAACAAAACCATCAGCAGAGTGAAAGTGAGAGTTTGAGTTTTCGTTTCAATTTCTGCAAAGAGGAATATGTAGTTTAGGTCCCTGCATGCTTCCAGAAGTATCAATGTTATGTCAGTGTTCTAGGCTTTTCTGCTGGGCTTGGCTCGTGGTGCTTGGGCACTGGGTTACTGGCACAACAGCTGCTGGCCCTGAGACATCTGAGAACTGGGTGAGCGGTGTGGAGCCCCTTGCAGGGGGTGCTTGAGTGGGTGGGTTTAAAGTGCTTTTTTTGTTACACATGTACAAAACATTCTTTTATGTATGTGTATGTGTGCTAAGTTGCTTCAGTCGTGTCTGACTCTTTGCGACCCCATGGACTGTAGCCTGCCAGGCTCCTCTGTCCATAGGATTCTCTAGGCAAGAATACTGGAGTGGGTTGCCATGCCCCTCCTCCAGGGACAGGGGTTGCCATGCCCCTTCCGACCCAGGGATTGAACCTGAGCGTCCTGTCTTGGCAGGTGGATTCTTTACCAGTGAGCCACCTGGGAAGCCTTCTTTCACATATATTCAGTACTTTAACAAGTATTTGGTATCTGTCACATGGCTGTGCACAAATAAATACTTTCAGTTGAATTAAGGGTGAAACTGAGACTGGGGCTTTATTGAATGAGTATGATTGGGAAGGGCAGGGTGATTAAAAAGATGGACAGTGGATGCTCTATGGTGACCTAAATGGGGAGGAAATCTAAAAAAAAAAAGGGGGATATTTGTTTACGTAGAGCTGACGCACTTTGCTGTACAGTGGAAACTAACACAACATTGCAAAGCAACTCTAAAGTGAAGTCGCTTAGTCGTGTCCAACTCTTTGCGACCCCATGGACACCAGGCTCCTCCGTCCATGGGATTTTCTAGGCAAGAGTACTGGAGTGGGTTGCCGTTTCCTTCTCCAGGGAACTATACTCCAACAAAAATTCAAAAAAAAAAAAAAAAAAGATGGACTGTAGAAGCCAAATTAGATCAACAAAGAAGTGAAGACTTCAGAGGGATTATTGATCAGGGTGGTGTGGTCATTAGCTTCAAAGGCCCAGGAAGGTTGAAGAGCTGTCGGAATTAGGTTTTCAGAAGGAGTGAGCAGGAGAGGTAAGGAGTGGAGGTTGGAAGGATGCCGGGGTGGGAGAGGGAGTGGAGGACAACGTCCATGGAGACATGAAGTGGGGTATCACCTGTGTGAGTGTGGAGATCAGCGCTGGGTGTCGGGGCAAAGACAGTGAGCCAGACCCTAAAATCTTCCGGAGAGTGTGCGGGGGGCAGTGGGGGGTAGCTTGTGCAGCCCCTGGGACTGGAGTCCTCCACCTGCTGTGCACCTGAGCATCTCTGTGCACACAAGGGTTTTGTATTTGCATATAATCAGTCCAGGGACTTTTTTAGGTCTGCATATACATAGATGCATTTTCAGATGTGAATTTCTCTTTGATGGTAATGATGATGGGAAAAGTGTTGAGTTACCACTGAAGCACAGTCAGCACGCCTGCTGTCTTATCACTGATTCCCTCCTGAGTCTTGAAAAGGCTTCATTATGAGGACTTCGCGTCCTCCCTAGGTGAGTTCCAGGTCGGTTACCTGCCCTTGGCACGGTCCTGCACACTCAGGAGGTTCTAAACTCTCCCAGCTGGTGTCAGGAGAGGGCGTCCCTGCCTGCCCAGACTGTGCTAGTGCTGCTGAAACTTTTCTGTGGAAGGTGGTTTGTATCATGGAGGAACCTCTGTTATCTGGACCAATTTTTTCTGCTTTTCATTCTTGGACAAGGAGACAATGTGTGGTCCTTGGGGGCAGCTCTTCATGGGCTCGCCACAGCCTGTGACACTTCTTGGTGATGAGTTTCTTTTTCTTTCCCCATCAACATTTCTGTAACAAGCAAGACAACCCATCCCAAATCTCAGGCTTACAGAGACCTTACGGCAGCAAGTGTCTGTTTTATTCCCTTACCTGTCTGCATTGCTGCATGGTTCTGCCCTGGCTGCAGGTTGTTCTGCCCCAGTTTTCTCATTTCTTTTTTGTTTAAATCTTAATTGATTTACAATGTTGTGTTAGTTTTGGGTGTACAGTAAAGTGAATCAGTTATACATATGTATCTACTCTTTTTAGATTCTTCCCATGTAGGTCATTAACAGAATACTGAGTAGAGTTCCCCATGCTATACAGTAGGTCCTTCTTACTGCTAAGTCACTTCAGTCGTGTCCGACTCTGTGCGACCCCATAGACAGCAGCCCACCAGGCTCCCCTGTCCTTGGGATTCTCCAAGCAAGAACACTGGAGTGGGTTGCCATTTCCTTCTCCAGTGTATGAAAGTGAAAAGTGAAAGTGAAATCGCTCAGTCGTGTCTGACTCTTGGCGACCACATGGACTGCAGCCTACCAGGCTCCTCTGTCCATGGGATTTTCCAGGCAAGAGTACTGGAGTGGGGTGCCATTGCCTTCTCCAAGGTCCTTCTTAGTTATCCATTTTATCTATAGTACTGTGTGTATATTTACCGCAACCTCCCTGGACCAGACACTACCTGAGGCTCTGCAGCCACTGCTGAATCAGG
Organism: Redunca redunca; assembly: GCA_006410935.1. Taxonomy (NCBI): domain Eukaryota; kingdom Metazoa; phylum Chordata; class Mammalia; order Artiodactyla; family Bovidae; genus Redunca; species Redunca redunca. Next base: position 491,726 of record SJYQ01001950.1, read on the forward strand.
CTCCTGATGACTGGTGGTCCACAGCAGGTTGGGAGCTCAGCCCGGATCAGTGTGGGTGGGCGTTTTCTAAAGGTGTGGATGGAGGGTGGGAATAATTTGTGGCATTTTTTAGAGAGAGGAGGAGGGAGGGTGGAGACTAGGCAGGTGTGAAAAGGTTGAAACCACTAGGCTCTCATTAGCCCTATGTAACGGCACATTACTCATGATGTTCATCCCGGTCGGTGTTTTCTGTCTCGTGTCTGACTTAATTTTTCTTGTTCTCATTGTTCCTGAATTATGTTTTATGAAGTCGCCACATCCACCCTGAGTTTTTCACTCAGTCCCCTTCCCTCTCACCAGTGTGTGATGTTGAGCATCGTATTTGGGTGCCAGCATCTAGGGAATGTGAGTGAATGGCACCATCTGCATCCACACGCAGCCATGTGGGCAGCGCTGGGGTGGCTCTGAGCCCTGGGGCGGATGGGGGAGGGAGGGCTGGAGGATTGGGGGTCACTCCTTACTTGGGAGGAGCTGTTCTGAGCCCATACTTCCTCTTTGACAGCGTCTACCAAGGCCCCTGAGTCTGAGAAGAGTGTTCCCTCTTCCCTTGGTGCTTCCAGGTGTGCTGAAGCTGGTGTTAGTGATCTGGGTTATAGTGATCAGATCCTAAAAAGGAGTAGGATTGCTGCTGAAAAGGACCATATGTAGGAGGAAGTGGAGGGACAGTCCCCCTGGCTTTGGAGCATCTGCTGCTGAACTGGGATGAAGTGCTGTCCCTTACCAAAGTTCTCATTAAGTGGTTGAGTTTCATGAGTCATTGAGTTTTATGACTTCACAGATGAAGCTGGGTTGTTCCTGGCTAGTTCGGTGGCCTTTGCCTGGAGCTAGGTAATTGTAAGACAACTAACATTTATTTAAATAATGCTGACTCTGCGTTTAGAGGCACCTTACCTGTCTGTGTTCATTTTATCACACAGGAACTATTGTTGGCCCCCATTTCTCAGGTGAGGAATTTGAGGAACAGCGTGTTTAAATAACTTGCCCAGGTCCTGTGGCTTTTGTACTTGAAACCAGGCGGCCTGCTCCAAAGGTTTTTGCACTCCAGCTTTTCTACTGTCTTCCAACTAAATGTAGGGAAATAACTGTCAGCAGGAGGCTAGCTGGACAGGGGAGGGTAGCTTTTGGTGTGGAATATAGATTATCTTTTCAGATATAATAGGAATATAATAGACACAGTTCACTGGCTGTTGGATGGTGGTCAAGGAGAATGAGAAATTAAAGGAGGTTTCTTTACAAATCCAGGAATGACCCCCAGCTCTGTGAAGCTGTCCGCTGGTTGCTCCTCTGTGGTCGGTGTGAATGCACTTGCCTGGGCTTTGTGAGGCCAACAAGGCCACATGCTAGCGTCCATGTTGGACATACCAGGACTTCCCCTCTTTCCCGCTTCCTTACTGGCCCCACAAGGCGGTGGGGAGGTTGCTAAGGTCCCTCCTGGGGAGCCAAGCGGTGCCCATTCTCAGGCCCACGCTCTCCCCCCATGTCTTAGGGTCTTCTCTCCCTCCTGCTTCTCTCCATCTGCTCGCCTGCATAGCCCTTCCCCAAGGAGATGACATTTCTTAATGTTCCTGATCTGATTTCTGGGTTTGACTTATTCCCATGTGTCTCCGAGGCCTTTGTGCAGCTCACGTTTGAGCTGGAGCCCCAGATAGGAGTGTTCCCCACATTTCTGACTGGCCTGGTGCCTTGGGCAGGTTACAGACAATCTTGAATCTGAAGGTTTTGTTTTTTTTTTTTTTTACTTGACCACGCCTCCCTCATCTCCCTCATGGGGTTGTTCTTGTTGTTCAGTTACTAAGTGGTGTCCCACCCTTTGTGACCCCATGGACTGTAGCATGCCAGGCTTCCCTGTCCTTTACCATCTCCTAGGGTTTGCTCAAACTCATGTCCCTTGAGTTGATGATGCCATCCTACCATCTCATCCTCTGTCTCCCTCTTTTCCTCCTGCCCTCAATCTTTCTCAGCATCAGGGTTTTTTTTCCCAATGAGTCAACTCTTTGTATGAGGTGGACAGAGTATTGGAGCTTCAGCTTCAGCATCAGTCCTTCCAATGAATATTCAGGGTTGATTTCCTTTAGGATTGGCTGGTTTGATCTCCTTGCTGTCCAGGGGACTCTCAAGAGTCTTCTTTAGCACCTGCAGTTCAAAAGCATCAATTCTTTGGTGCTCAGCCTTCTTCACAGTCCAACTCTCACATCCATACATGACTACTGGAAAAGCCATAGCTTTGATTATATGGACTTTTGTTGGCAAAGTGATGTCTTTGATTTTTACTAGGCTGTCTAGGTTTGTTGTAGCTTTTCTTCCAAGGAGCAAGCACAGGGTTGTGGTTAGGGTCAAATATAGTAAATCCATGAAAGTGTCTTTTAAAGAGTAAATATACAGTATTATTAGTAGTTCCAACCTTCCCAGTTGGCCTTCACTCCCTGCTTTGAGGCCCGGCCTGAACTTTGGTCCCGGTGTCATTTCTGTTACTTGATTGTGTCCCTGTTTCTGGGGGCCCCTGCACCTTATTCTGTTCAAATTTCCTAGCACTTGGCACAGGCCTAGTTTGCAGGGGGAGGGGCCCAGTCGTGTTTGAACGAGCAGGTGAAGAGCATCTTTCTATAGGAAGTTTATGGTCATTTTTTTTTTCCTGAACAGTCCTCTTATTATAATACCTATGCATCTTGAAGTTAAAAAGCAGACTGTCCTGGTGGTCCAGTGGCTAAGAGTCTGCTCTCCCAGTGCAGGGGACCCAGATTTACTCCCTGGTCAGGGAACTAGATCCTACATGCCACAACTGAGGGTTCTGTGTGCCCCAACTAAGACCTGGTGCAGCCAAATAAATTTAAAAAAAATTTTTTTTTTTTTAAAAAGGCAGCTCTGTGATCCTGTCTGTGTGCCCTGCTGCTGCTGCTACTGCTAAGTCGCTTCAGTCATGTTCGACTCTGTGTGACCCCATAGACAGCAGCCCACCAGGCTCTGCCGTCCTTGGGATTCTCCAGGCAAGAACACTGGAGTGGGTTGCCATTTCCTTCTCCAATGCATGAAAGTGAAAAGTGAAAGTGAAGTTGCTCAGTCATGTCCGACTCTTCGCAACCCCATGGATTGCAGCCTACCAGGCTTCTCCGTCCATGGGATTTTTCCAGGCAAGAGTACTGGAGTGGGGTGCCATTGCCTTCTCTGTGTGCCCTGCTACTGGGCACTAATTCCCCATGCCTGAGGCCACCTTCTCCAAGATCTGTGCTTTCTAAATAGTCATCTCATGAGTCTTGTGTTTTATAAAAAGAATAAGATAGCTAAGGGAATCAATCGTTCTAAATTTTGAAGACTAGAGATTAAAAAAAAATGTGGTGTTAATTATTTTGTTCATTTGACAAATACATGTTCAGTACCTGTCGGGCACCCCGCTCTGTTCCTGGATCTGGGAATACAGTGGTAACCAAATCCCAGGCAGATGGCATTCCTGCCTCCCTGAGGCTTCCATTGTAGTGGAGTGGAATAAGGGAAGAAAGGAATGAAAGAGTCTTGAGTGATGAGGTGTGCCATGGGGAGGGATCATGTGAGGGGGACTCCCGGACCTCCGAGGAGTCCTCACCGTCGTAAACAAAGCATGTAGTTACCGATGTTGCGCACTTGGTTTCGCTGTGTGCGGAGTGACCTTCAGGGGATCGCAGTGTCTTGTCGTGAGGACATTAAGCTCCGTCTGGCTGCCTCTCATCAACAGAACAGGCAGGGAGTGGTAGGGAGGAGGTGGCTGGGCTCTGGCTTCTGGAGGGTGTTCCTGTCTGCGTGAGGCCCTCAGCTTTGACGAGGAGCTGCTGTGCTCAGGTCATTGACCCTGGTGTGTTTCTGAGGGACCAGGGAAACCCAGGGAAGATGGACTCTCGGTGGCCCACAACCTCTCTGTGCATCTAGCGGCTTCGGTCCACTCACGGTTAGCCATCCACCAGATTCCATGCCAGAAAAGACGGGTGACTCGTGGCCCACAGGGAACCCTGAGGTTTCCCTGCAGAGGTTGAGCACAGCCTTAGCTCTGAAGGATGGGGAGGAATGAGCTGGACGAAGATCGGGGGTGGGGAACACGTGTGGGAAGCTCGGGAGATGGGAAGAAGCTGCTGTGGCCAGAGTGCAGGGCAGCATGGAGAGTGTGGCGTCGGGTGGACTTGCCCTTGAGCAGAGGAAAGGCTATGGAGTAGTGGTAAAGGGTTTGGATTTTATTTTCAGTGCTACTGATTTGGTTTATTCCGTTACCCTGTTGACTGTAGCATGGAGAGGGGAACGTGGAGGGGAAGCAGGGAGGCAGGGACCCCTGGGTAGGGTTGGGGGTGCAATGCCTGGCAGGGTGGTGGAGGACCCAACACCCTGGAGGCAGGCTGGGAACCAAGATGGGGATTGGGTTTCCGCTCGAGCAGCTGCGGGAAGAGCAGAAGGTGAGGGGAGAAGCCTCCGGACTCTCCCTGGAGCCGGCAGGGCAGCGGACAGTGAGAGCTGAGGCTGCAGAGCCGGAGGGACCTCCGCAGAGGGGTGACGTTTCCCTCCTGATAACCCAAGGGTCAGGCCGCCTCTTTTGTGTTGGCATGAGATCTGATGGCTTACACGTTGTGGTCACTGCCCCGTGACTGTGTATTAGAGGCTGTTTGTCTCATTTAGTGCATTCAAGAAAATATTGAGCTAAATGTTTGTGTTCCCTGCTGAGAGCACCTGGGGGTCTGTGAGGTGGGCGGTGTCTCTAACGGAGGAGACAGATCATTCCGTCAGAATTGAGCCTGGAGTTGCACCAGGAAATCGAGTGCAGTGTGACACAGTCTGTGACCGGGAGGAAGAGGGTGGTGGGCTGCAGAGCGGAGGCCCTGACCTGGCCTGGGGGCTGGGGAGGTTTCAGAGGCCCTCTGAGCAGTTGGTGTTGGAGTAAACGTTTAACAAAGCCCTTGGAACTGGCACACTTGAGGAAGGCACTGGAGAACTCCACAGCAAGGCTGTGTCACTCATGAGAACGGTAATGCTCGTCTGGATTAAGGATCCTGGTGTCGTTACTTGCTGGCACACAGGTAAACTTGTTAGTTATGGGGAACTTGCACTGCTCTGTGCTCCCTGTGATTTTTGGACAAGAAAGGGAATGTGAACTTGGCCATTCCTATGATCTTTCCAACATCTTAGGTACATTGTTTCAAAGAACCAGTGCAGATTTTTCCATGAAAGGCGCTATGTAGTTATCAGAGGAAAACAGCTCTTTAGATTCATCAGTGTGAGTGTTAACTTTATAGAATGCAGACGTGGCAGTGGGTGTGTTCTCACGTATTCACAGACTTAGGACCCCAAAGCTGATCCGAATCTGTTATAGATTGAATAGCAACATGTTTTGTTTTTTTTCCCCGCCTTGGGTAATCTTGTTGAATTTTAAGAATGCTCAAAGAGCTAACACGTTGTCAGGACACTGCTGGAAAGGCACAAACAACCTTGTTTCCTCAGGAACCTTTGCAGAGGTGTGTTGACAGTGGGTGACTTTTCTGACCTGAGTGGAAAGGGACGCTGGCTGTATTGTTGGCTTGGCCCCTGCAGGGGCCAGGGTGGGGTGGTGGGGACATATTCCTGGGCTGAATTCCTTGCACGTCCAGTCGATCTACCTGCAGCCCTGGTTTATCAACATTAAACACATGGGAGACACATGGCTGGAATGATGCTAGGAACACAGGACCCACTGTGTCCATGCAGGGGCCAGATGGGTCACATAGAAGCTGGAGGCATGCAGCGACCAGTGGCCCAGGTGGATGTGGGCAGGTTGGGAGGGCCTGATGTGGGAGCTGGAGGGAGGCAGGAGAGACTGGGCTGTGGGGCGCTCCTGGCAGAGTTAGACTCATCCTTCTTTATGTGTGCTAAGTCACTCAGTTGTGTCTGACTCTGCGACCCCGTGGACTGTAGCCTGCCAGGCTCCTCTGTCCATGGGATTCTCCAGGCAAGAATGCTGGAGTGGGTTGCCATTTCCTACTCCAGGGGATCTTCCTGACCCAAGGATTGACCTGAGTCTCTTATGTCTTGTGCACTGGCGGGTGGGTTCTTTACCTCTAGTGCCACCTGGAAGCCTCCATCCTTTATGGTCCATCTCACCTTTTATTTTCCCACCCCAACTGGAAATCATCTTGTCCCTCCCAGGACCCTCACTAACCCCTGGCCTTCCAGCTGCTCTATAGCGGTTGTGACCTTGGCTGTGACCTTGAGGTCTGGGGGTGGGGGAGGGGACATGCCCCAGGTCACCTCAGAGCTCCCCTTAGGTGGAGAAAGAAGTGGACGGAAATGTACTTCACTGCATTGTTTTGTCTTATAAGGGGACATGACTGGTTTTTGCATTCCTTTGTTTCTGAAAAGATTGTTCGTGAATGCTGATGATCATGTAAGTTTGTGGTTGTAAATGGGAACTTTTCCTTTTCAGACAATGTGGATGCCAGCGATCTTAAGCAGTTTTTTGAGACCAACTATTCTCAAATATATTTCATCTTCTATGAAAATTTTATAACACTGGAAAATAGTTTGAAATTAAAAGGTAAGAATTTCTACAATTTTTTTTTTTATATACAAAGTTCTGTTTGTTTTTTTTTTTAATAAAAAATACAGGAAGTTCTTGGAGGTTGTGTGTGTCACATGCTACAAGTTACATGCCTTTAAGCTTCCTCTCTTTCCAAACACTTAGCAGAGCTGTGAACTCACAGCGGTTGCGTCTTTCCCTTGAACTTTCTCTCGTACAGGCGTTAACTGAACAACAAACAGCCAAGGGGAAAATAGAAAGACGAGATCCACAGAAGGGGACTTCCCTGGTTGCCCCAGTGGCTAAGACTCTGCACTCCCAATGCTGGGGGCCTGGATTTGATCCCTGCTCAGGAAGCGACTTAGCAGCAGCAGCATGGAACTAGAACGCACATGCTGCAACTAAAAGTTTGCGTATTGCAACTAAAGAGCCTGCGTGCTGCAACTAAGACTCTGCACATACACACAAATATATATCTATAAAAATAAAAGGAAAACCACAGGAAGTGTGAGTTCCATTCCAGAGGTTGGGGGTGGGGTACAGTGGGCTGAGACAGGGTCACATGGAAAGAAGAGGCCTTAGAGAGGAGCATGGAGGCCACACAGCTGCCACTTAGGCCCTTCAGGGGATACTGCTCCAGCCTCTGTTACGTCAGGGCACACGTGCACCTGGGCCCAGAATGCCAGCACCTGTTCTTTTTAAATGAATTTCTTAGCTTTTCCCCCTTGTGATTTATAAATTGGTACACCTCTTGAACTTAAGTTCTTTTCTGCCAAATTGGTAGATATCTCAAATATGGAATGGTGTGATTTTTATCTTGCCTCATAGCTCTGTTCCACTTCATAGTAGTGTGATAATATATTCAATTAAAATAGCAAAGAAAAAAAAATTAAAACCTGGTATCTAAGAAAACAACATTACAATCTACAAACCTCATTTTTTAAAAGGCCCTTCCTCCATGCCTGTTCTCCCTTTCCTCCCTCTATCCTTTAGGAAAATTTGGTGGTTCAAGACCATTAGTCAGTTTGTGCTGCGTAACAAATTGCACAACAAACCATCCCAGCACTGAGTGCCTTCAAACAACCACTAGTCATTTAGTTTGTGATTTTTCTGAATCTGTTGGGCAGTTCCTCTGGTTTGGGCTGGCTCCTGCCTCCGACTGGCTAGTGGCGAGTGGCCTCACTCACACATGTCCTGATTGTCAAGCTGCTGCCCAGAGTGCCTTAATGCTCCTTCACGTGGGCCCTCTTGCCCAGCTGGCAGGGTTCCTTGGGCTCCAGCACTCGTGGCCTCAGGGCTCCATGACCTGCTGGCGAGTTCGGCTTTTTGAGCTCACCGCACATCTGCTGTCGTCACCATGGTTGGAGCAGGTCCCGTGGCCTCTCAGATTCTGGGCTGGAGAGAAATAGACCCTTCCTGATGAGGAGGAGACTCTGCCGCTCTGTTGCCTCGTATCTCCTGCAGAGAGTCACGATGAAGGACCGATGAAAAGAGGGAGAGGCTTTACAGTTTCTTGCTTTTCGTACAGTCTGTGTGTTGACTGGAGCCCAGGGGAGGAAGTTACCAAAACAAAAGAAGAAAGGAAAATGGTTGCTAGGAATAACAAAATCATCTTGTGACCCCTTCAGCCCTCCAGTTATTCAGCCAAAACCTGCGTGTTGGTTCTGCCTTCAAAACGTATCCAGAATCACTGGCCTCTTCCCGCGGCTTCTCCTCCTGACCTCTCCTCCTGGCCTCCCGTTGTCCTCCCCTGAGTTACCAATGCCACCTCAAAACTGGCCTCCCTGCCGCACTGTCCACCCCGCCCCACCCCACCCCACCCCTGCCAAAATCTCTGGGAAAGCCCAGCCGGAAGGTTACTTTACTTTACTTTACTCCTGGGCCCCTCACGCCCTGCCTGTCTGCCCGCCTCACCCCCATGACTCTCTCCTTCGCTCCAGACACAAGGGCCTCCTCGCTGTATCCTCCCCATGCAGACCCGGTCCCCACAGGGACCCTGCGCTGTCCAGTCCCTCTGCCTGAAACACAGCCACCCCCGCTTTCCGTACCCCGGGTCTCCCTGTGGCTGCCCCCTCACCTCTCTGAGGTCTTTGCTCAGGCATCCCCTTATCAGCAGGATGTCCCTGACTTCCCTAGTCAACCCCAAATTGCCCTTTTGGGCATTCCCATCTGCTTCTTGGTTTCCTCACTCATTTCTGGAGAGCCTTCTGCTGCCGGAATGTAAGCCTCCCCAGGGCAGGGGTTCACACCTGTGAACTCATGTGCCCTCAGGTCCCAGAAGAATCCCTGACACGGAGGCCATCCTCAGAGTTTGTTGAGTGAATGAGTGACAGCCGCTTCACAGAGCTGTGGGGGTTCAGATCCAGGGTCAGCAATGTAATTTTAACCTAATTTTTAATATCTTAAAATTGGCACATTGTCATAGTAATGAATTCTTTTTTTTAATCTATTCCAGGGAATAATAAGTCACAAAGGGAGGAGCTGGACTCCATTCTCTTTCTTTTTGAAGTAAGTTTTTATTAATTCATTTAGCTTTTAAGATTCTTGTCAAAAACATGGTATTTTAGGTCTTTAATGTTACTTGAAGACAAGTAAAAATGATGGGCATGTGTATCCTTTTACAAACAAGGTGCTAAGAATGTTCTTGTGATTTTTTTTTTTCCCCTTGTGGGAGAATTTTTCCTGTGTGGGGATCTAGATGGGAAGTTATTAGATGGGGATGTTTGTACATTTAAAATGTTGATATTGCCAAATTGCTCTTCAAAAAGGTCATATAAATCTATATGTAAACTTCCATGTTTAAGTCTTATGTAAATTTCCCCAACCAACTCTGGAGATAATTTTTTTCTTTTTAATATATGTGAATTGACATGTAAAAACTCACTGTTTTTAACATATATTTCCCTGACTGCTTTTGAGGTTGCCACCTATGTGTCTCTGTGTTCACGAGTGTTGATCATGTGTTCTCTCCAAAGGTGGAACAATGGCTGTGGCTTTTGAGCTATTAAGAGTAAGGTCTTTCTTGTCTAGATGTATTAGACAGTGATCAGATTACTGATGCCTTGAGAACTACACTGGAACCAGATTATAGGTTCTGGATGTTAATTGTTGGTTATCTAGAAATGATTCATGCTTTGAAAAGACGTGTGCTGAGCTTGGTGGGAGACCAGCTTCGTGACTGTTAAGGAAAGTCGTATATGTGTTTGCTGCAGAGCTGGCGGAAGGGGCCAGAGCTGGCTGAAGGCCGAGAGGGAAGGCTGTCCGGGTTCGTGGAATAAAACAGATGCAGAAACCTCCAGCCTGGTACGGGTTCCCTGCTGGCAATCCGTCACTGGTCACCCATCTCCTCCGAGGGCAATGCTCCTTCCTCAGAGTCCCAGACATTGATTCAGGGCATGTTTTGTGGTGGTTGGCTGTGTTTCCTGTGGTTACCCTGCTGTGAATGAAGCTGGCACAGAGGAGGTGTTTTTAACAGGAGCTTTAATTATGTCCGTCATTTAAACAGGTTTCTACTGACCATTGCCGGTTGAACTCTTCTGTTAATTTACATTATTTATGTAGAAGGTTAATGCATTTGCTAAAGAACCCACCACACAGAGGTAAAAGGTGAGGATAAAGCTCACAGGCTTGCCACACCCACCATCGCCACCTCCCCCCGCACCCCAACCTTGCCACTAAGTTTAAGGTCCAGAAACTGCAGTGTACCTCCTCCCTGACTCCATCCCCGCTCTGCTTTGATCTCCTTGCTGATTACTTTATGATTATTCAGATTTTGTTTAAAAAATTTCTGATTTGGTTAATTGCTTATTTTTCTAAGAATTCAAAAAACTTGGTCTTATCCCCAGTTTTAAAACTTATGGCCCAGTCCTTCATTTAAGGTTCATAATCCCTTCAGTTTTATCTGCTTTGGATTAATCTTCATTATCCCCAAACTGTTACTTATTATTAGGGGAAGTATTTGTAGTGTTAAGGTTGGTGCAAAAGTAATTGCGGATTTAAACCCAGAGTTTTAAATCACTAGGTTCAAACACATCCTTATTAATCAAAATAGGAACCATTACAGTCAACACATTTTTGCCAACAAGCGGTAAGTTTGTTTATTCCTGTAGCATAAAAATCTGTGCTTCAGGATCCAACAAACTCTTGGAAAGCATTTTCTGCATCCTGCTAGTTGTGGAAGTGTTTTCCCTGCAAAAAATTGTTGAGATGCTTGAAGAAGTGGTGGTCAGTTGGTGAGAGGTCAAGTGAATATGGCAAAACTTTGTAGCCCAATTTGTTCAACTTCTGAAGCGTTGGTTGTGTGACGTGCGGTCGAGTGTTGTCGTGAAGAATTGGGCCCTTTCTGTGGACCGGTGCCCACTACAGGCCTTGCGGTTTTCAGTGCATCTCATCAATTTGCTGAGCATACTTCTCAGATGTAATGGTTTCGCCGGGATTCAGAAAGCTGTAGTAGATCAGACCACCCAACAGTGACTCTGACCCCTTTTTTGGTGCAAGTTTGGCTTTGGGGAGAGCTTTGGAGCTTCTTTTCCATCCAGCTGCTGAGCTGGTCATTAGTTGTATAAAATGCACTGTCACAATCTGATTGAGAAATTGTTCGTTGTTGTTGCGCAGAATAAGCGATGATGACACTTCAAAATGACGGGTTTTTTTTGATTTGTGGTCAGCTCATGAGGCACCCATTTATTGAGCTTTTTCACCTTTTCAGTTTGCTTCAAATACCAAGTGACCATGGAACAGTCGATGTTGAGTTCCTGGGCAACTTCTCGTATAGTTGTACCAGGATCAGCTTCCATGATGGCTCTCAGTTGGTCCTTGTCAACTTCCAATGGCTGGCCATTATGTTCTTCATCTTCAAGGCTCTTGTCTTCTTTGCAAAACTTCTTGAATCAGCACTGTCCTGTACATACATTAGCAGTTCCTGGGCCAGTTTCATTGTTGATGTTGCCAGTTGTCTCCATAGCTTTATAACCAATTTTGACCTCATTGCACAGTATCCTGGAACTTACCCAGAGATCAAACCCACGCTCCCTGCACTGGAAGCTCGGAGTCTTAACCAGTGGACCACCAGAGAAGTCCCTCTGTATGTTTTTGCCTTTTTTTTTTTTCTTTTCATGTTTTAACTTCTTTTGGTTTGGTATTCCTGTGTGGCTGGTTGCATTTGATTGTCTCTTGATCCTTGTTCATTAGTAGACATCTTTTACTTTCTGAAACAGTTAACATGGAAGATTTGATGCTGTATCTGATCATTCTCCTATCTGAAGCCTGTCTTTGGTTGTCAAAAGCTATTGGTTATTTCTTCAGTCTCTCATAGTAGCATCTTCTCTTGTATGTTTTGTGATACCACTTTGAGATCAGAATTCATGGGATACATATTTAATTTGTTTTTTTTTTTTCCTCAAAGGGTTTGTTTTTGCTTTTGCTTGGGGTCTGAGAGTGTGCTTGTTTGGGGTCCTGGTTCCTTGCTGACATCCCAGGCTCAGTTTCTCACACCCGCGTTGGGGTGGGCACGAGATCTAGAACGTGAAGCCGTCCATGGGTCCTCCTTGGATTCGGCATTTGCTTCCCTCCTGCTTCCTCTCTGGCTGTGTTTTAAGTCCTTGCTGGTTTCCCTGTGTACCTGAAGCATGGAAATGACAATTAACTTTTGCTGTCCCTGCCCCACAACAGGAAAGGCCATCAGAGCCTGTAGCCTTGCACCTCTTCGGGGTGGGGGGCTGGTTTCAACACCTCCTTGTGCTCAGAAAGTTTAGATTAAGGAGAGTGTTACTCCTCATACATTACCATCTACAGGGGGTTCGTTGCTCATGTAAGAGAACAAATATATCTTATTCACAGCTTCATAAAACCTTTGCCTGGCGACATAAACATGAATGAAAAATGAACCTGCGCTGCTTCTGTTTTTGTTTATGTTGTCTCTGTCTCCAGCCTCAGAAGGTGGGTTATAATTTGCATGGTTTGTTCTGGGGGTTGTGTAACTTCGTCGCCACCGTCGACAAGTTAGTGCCACTTAAAAAGAGGTGCTTTATGAGGATTTGAAGGTAAATACTTATCAAGGTGTAAATAATTGGGAAAGGCTGCCTTCAGAAGAAGTGGAATTATTAAGACGTGTTAAATTGCAGAAGGGCTACTGTGTAAAGATGGTCAATAAATAAGAAATGGATTGGAAAAAGGCACGGAGGTGAGGGAGTTAAGAAAGCAAGAAAGAGGAGCCTGTTAGGGGAGCTACTGCTTGCCCTGTAAGTCAGGGCTGTCTAGACGGGAACCTTTGAGGAAGGAAGCAGTCATTTTTTTCAATGTAGTGAGCTACCAACCACATCACCCTGCTTGGATGAAGTAATGGTGTCAGTCCAGGCTGAGTCTCCGTTAGGCAGCCAGCAGACCATTCCATCTGCCTTTATGTTCAGTGGAGGACGGTACCCCTCAGAAGCTGACCTCAGCCATCCTTGCCCGTAGTTTCAAACCTCTGTACCACTTGGAGTTTCTCTTGTTGCTGGTTCACAGTGACTTTTTTCACAACTAATTGAGGTTATGACTCCTTAGTTTTACTCTTCTTCTAAAAACATATTTCATGGCACTTCCCTGGTAGTCCAGTGTTTAGGAATCTGCCTGCCAAGGCAGGGGACACAGGTTCAATTCCTGGTCCGAGAGGATCTCACATGTGGTGGAGTAACTAAGCCCACGGCCATGAATATTGAAGCCTGAATGCCTAGAGCCAGTGCTCTGCAACAGCAGAAGTCACAGCCATGCAAAGCCCAAGCACTGCAACCAGAGAGTAGCCCACATGCAGCAACAAAGACCGGGTGCAGCCAAAAAAAAAAAAAAAAAACATCTATCATTGCTGTGTGTTTCAAATGAGCATGTGGAGTTGATGGTGTGGGGCCCCATGCCATGAGTCTCCATTGCTGTCTTGACCAGAATGTAAATGCTTCACTTGGGGCATCCTGTTTAATCCTTTCAGGAAATTGGAAGTAGATACTGTCTTTTCAGATTTTTATGGATGGAAGGATGGGGGCTTCGTTGTGTCAGGTGACTTGCCCAAGGTTGCATATCTGTCCAGTGGTAGATAGAGGCTGAACCTCTGGTCTCGCTCTGGAACCCATTCTTGAACTCAGCACTGGGCTACACACCACTTAGGAGTCTCTGATCGAGCTGTGCTCCAAGGGCCGTGATACCAGCATACGCCTATTCTTGTGCAGGCCATTCATTCATTAGATGTGTTTATCGTGTACCTACTATGTGTCAGGCGCCCTTCTAGGTGCTGGAGGTACAGCAGTGAGATGGACAGAACCCCCTGCCCTTATGGAGTACGTGTTACATTTCGTGGTAAACTGAAGAGTCCCTAGTGAGAACGGGTACGTCAGAGCGCCAGTAACCACCTTCTGAGTCAGAAAATTCTGAACGGCCCTTCTCAGAAGTGACAGTGGCCCCTGAGGTGGCTACCTACATAGGTCAAAAGAGGGTTGATATGGGAATGTCAGGCACCTGGTGAATGGGTTTCAAGGTCAAATAACTGACTTGACTTTGAGATCCTTCTGGATTCAGCAGTTGAGAGGTTTTTAACCCTTCCTGGAGTTTGTTTTAATCGGGTGTGGGGAGACTCACAGACCTGAAGATGATTGGCATGAAGGCAGAGGTTGCCACGGTACCTGCAGTGCCAGAAGCAGGAGGTGTGGGACGTCAGGTAGGCCCTGGAGGGAAGCTCCAAGGTGACAAGAGCAGGGGAGAGAGGAATGGAGGTGGCTTCTGTGGGAAGGAAAGGGCCAGGCAAGGTCGTGAGCAGGCAGAGCAGGTTTAGGGTTGGATAATTTGAATCCTCTCAGCAGGCTGTGGGCCAGGGGGGTGGTCCCTGGCTGTGTAGGACCTGGTCCCCAGGTGATTGGGCAGGAGATTGTGTCCCAGGCAGTGAGAACCCAGAAACGGAGGTGGCCACGTGCGGATTTGGGCTTGGCTGGTTTGCATATCGAAGGCGTGCTGGCAGGTACTATCCAGGAATCCACTAACCCCGGGGAGGATGGTCTCTGCCAGCCCAGCAGGGCCCCAGGCGTCAGAGCGTCAGGAATCGAGAAAACGAGAAGCCACAGTTGTTAAAGAGATGCGTTTCTAGCTATCTGCCACGCTATGCATTATCCTTCCTTCCCCAGCCTCCCACTCCCCAATTAAAAATATGCATCTGCAGAAGAGGTTTCATATCAAACTTACATGTATTTTGGCCTCAGATGCTACTTATTCATCTGTTTTTCCAATATCACACAGTTAACAATCACATATCTACAGGACATTTGATTCCTGGATCCGTTAGTTTTGAATTTATCCGGGTTACCCCAGGAGACGAAATAAACCCTGTGGTTGTCCTCCCCAGAGACCGAATGGGGTCTTTACCTCCAGTGAAGTGTGGTCGGAGCTGGCCTCACACTCGGGATCCCTGGGTCTCCTGTGCAGGCTTCCGTCTGGCTTGGCTGTCGGGGCCACTCTGTGAAAGTGCTGTCACCTGCCCTGGGCTTGTCACCTGCCACCGCCCTGCCCAGGCCTCTTTCTGCACAGCTTCCCTCCTGCCTCTTGGTTTACAGAGTTCTCTTTTCAGGGCCTGTCCGTTATGCTCCTCTTCATCTGGCCCGTTTTTTCAGGCTCTGTTCAGACCCACCCGTTTCTCCTGGCATCTGCAGCTGAAGGCCCCCACTGCCCTCTGTGAGCTCCTAGAATGCACTCCCACTTGTCCCAGCTGGTTGTTCCTAGTTTTCCCTGAAGGCGGCTCTCTCTTTAGCTTCCTAACCAGACAGGAAGTTCCTGGGCTGGCCCTGCTGCTCTGAGATAGCATCCTTTGGGCTCCCCACAGCGCCTTGCACTTGTTAATATTTGTTGTTGGATTAAAGCCTCTTAAATTCTCCATTTCTCTCCCATGGGGTCATGTGGTATTTTTATGCTAAAAAAATGTATTTTCTTTCCTCACTTGAAACTCCCTGGACAAAAGAGATAGGAGAAAGCTAGTAGCAGAAGGGCCAGCGATGTTTGGATCCGGCTTTGGTACAGCGAGCCGCATGGTCTTAACTGAAGCCCTGAGCCTTCCTTTGTCTTGGAGCCTGCACCTCTGTGGCAGGGGTGGGACCAGCTGAGTTCTGGGGGCAACTCAGTACTACCACCCGAGGGGTCGCACAAAGGTAGCTCTGACCGAAGTCTCCAAACAAGACGTCTTCAAAATAAAAAGTTTGCAGATAAGTCTTTTTTTAGCCTGAGATTTAGCTTCATGCTTCTGTTTAGTTTTAATATTCAATCCGTTTACCTCTAGTTAGCCTTTGAGTCTCTAAACATCCCCGTTGCTTTCTTCTCTGGAGCAGCCCTGTTCACCAGAACTTTCTGGGATGATGGGACTGTTCCATATGCAGTTAGGTGACCACTGGGCCACTTTGTGCTTGGAACGTGGCTAGCGTGACTGAGCAATGTAAATTTTAATTGTACGTAGTTTTATTTGATGTAAGTTTTAAAGTTAGGTGGCCACACGCTGCTAGTGGCTGCCAGTCGGACTGTGAGGCTATGGTGTGTTCCTTCAGAGCCTGGCTGCCTCGTCTGGGAGACTCGTTTCTTCTTCCTCAGGCACCTGGTCAAGACCTCAGCCTGTGACCCTTCCCTGTGCTCGTGGGGAGGGGACTTCACCGCAGGCTTAGGGTTTTGCTGGAAGGAGGCTTTGGCCGAAGGGAACATGCCCCTGCCTCTTGGTTGGGGCAGTGGCCTTCTGCAGATGCAGAGTTGAAAAGTCAGAAAACAATTTCATTCTCCTCTTTTTGTGCTTATGTTAAGATGAAATGAGCACTCTAAATCAGGGGCTGTCAAATGATGTCAGACTTCATCTCCCTCCTTCCGTCCATCCCCCTGATAAAGAAAACAGCTTCAGTGTCCTTCCTCCCAGGGTGCTGCCCGCTGTCCTCCCCACCCCTCTGTTGGTGGGGGGTTCTGGTGGGAGAAGCCTGGACCTCAGAGCCAGCGGTGAGCCGCCTGGAGAGCACGGGTGACCTGAGGCTTCTTCAGGGGCTGACAGAAGCGCAGGGTGTTACTGGGGCCCGTAGGTTTTGTTTTTCCTTCGCTAACGAGGATGACTTTGATGTGGACATCGGCTTCCTCCCTGGCATCTGTGGGGGTGATGCTGGCTCGAAGGGGACCCGTCCTGGGCAGCCTTGCTGGGCACACTGGTGTCTGGGAGTCGTAATGACCAGCTGGGAGTCCAGGACTCTGGTGGGCTTTCTCTCTTTACTTTAATGGAATTCAGTCTGGGCTCTCTTGTTTTTCAGTGTTCCATGGAAGCTTATATCGATAGTGGGTTTAGCCTCAAATTCTTTTCCTCAAAATAGGGGAAAAGGATTTTCAGTAGCCTTCCAGATGATAATAAGTCGGATGGATCAATGCAGAGCCCCAGGCTGTGCAGGAGAAGAGGAGATGATGGGCTGGTTTTCACTCTGTCCAGTTGCTTTCCCTGTGCTGTTTCAGTATTGACTATTTACCATACACGTGCATTTATTTATATCTTTTCACACTTAATAGTCCCATTCTACTTTGCCTACTAAGGTCCGTCTAGTCAAGGCTATGGTTTTTCCTGTAGTCATGTATGGATGTGAGAGTTGGACTGTGAAGAAGGCTGAGCACCGAAGAATTGATGCTTTTGAACTGTGGTGTTGGAGAAGACTCTTGAGAGTCCCTTGGACTGCAAGGAGATCCAACCAGTCCATTCTGAAGGAGATCAGCCCTGGGATTTCTTTGGAAAGAATGAGCTAAAGCTGAAACTCCAGTACTTTGGCCACCTCATGCGAAGAGTTGACTCACTGGAAAAGACTCTGATGCTGGGAGGGATTGGGGGCAAGAGGAGAAGGGGACGACAGAGGATGAGATGGCTGGATGGCATCATTGACTCGATGGACGTGAATCTGAGTGAACTCCGGGAGTTGGTGATGGACAAGGAGGCCTGGAGTGCTGCGATTCATGGGGTTGCAAAGAGTTGGACACAACTGAGCGACTGAATTGAACTGAACCTCAGATATTAATAATGAAGAAGACTTGCCTGAAGTGAAATTAGAATCACGGTTATAATAGGATTATAAACCATTCTGACATGTTTGCCCCCTCCCCACTTCTCTCCCCTCCCCCACCATCCTTCTTTTGGTGGATCTGTGTATCCTTTATAACTCTTTGAAAATGAAGACCAGTTAGAAGCTCCTGCAGAGGTTCAGGGAAAGTGCTTGCGCTGAATCATGTCCAGGTCTGTGCATTCAGGGCAGGTGATCAGTAGGATTAAGTCACTGGCCTTTGTCTCTTCTGAGCAGAAGATACAGAGCAAGGCCACAGAATTGTATTTTCACAGTTAACGAGTTTGCACAGCCCCTGGTCTCCTCCGCTTTATTTGTCATTATTTATTCCAGACCGTCCACCATACAGCAGTCCTCCTAACCCCAGCCCACACCGAGGGTCTCTCACACTGTTAGTGCTTTTTATTTCTTTTTCCTGTAAGGACCAGTTTCCTGCTATTGAGTGGAGAACGGACAAGAAGAAATAAAATGAACATGAAAGCAGATTCTTCTTAATTCCTTGAAATCTAAGTTATTGTTGAGGATTTCAAATATTTGGATGCTTCTATGGATTTTTTTTTTTGGTCTTTTTTTCTTAAAAGACTGGTTCCAACTTTGATTGCAGCTCCTGGGTCACTGCCGTAATTCTAAATGACTGATTGCAATTGAGAAAAGTCAGGATCCCCAGAGAACAGAGCCAATAGAAATTCCTCTCCACCCCGCAACCCATCCTGAGTTCTAGTTGGCCAGTGGAGTCAATGCACCAAATTATCATGACCAGGGTACTGGGTCATTGTTATGACACTGGTCTTTATTGTAACACCAGTTGCAATGTTATGTATATTTACTTACTTATTTATTTCAGATTTTAAACTTTTTATTTTGTGTTGGGGTATAGCTGATCGACAATGTTGTGGTAGTTTCAGGTGAATAGCAAAGGGACTGAGCCATACACATACATGTGTCCACTCTCCTCTAAACCCACTCCCAGCCAGGCTGGCATATAACAGTGAGTTGAGTTCTATGTGCTATACGATAGGTCCTTGGTTGTCATCCCTCCTGATTATAGCAGTGTGTGCATGACCTTCCCAAACTCTCCAACCATCCCTTCCCCTCAGCAACCATAAGGGTATTATGTATATTTAAAGTAATCATAGAGACGTAGAATTGACCTGGTTTTCTTCATAGCGTTAGTCATGCTTGCCGTTTTTGTTAATGTTGGGCCCTTGTTTGGGAGCAACTGCAGGTGGGGACATGCATGTCACAGCCATGTGTGATCTGCTGCCCAGCACCCCCAAGACTTCCTCAAGCCGGGGTTACAGGGGAGGCTGGGGTCCAGCTGTGCTCTTTCTCCCTGGTCTCAGGCGTTGGCTGGGGTGGTGGGTCAGCTAAGTGATCACTCCCTAGCACCGGGCCCTGCACGAGATGTTGGGGAGATAACACGACCCGGGGCCGGGTCTTCTGTCTCTGGAGCACGTATCTGCTTCTGATCATGAAACCTTTATGATCTCTGCAGACGGGAAGATGGAAGCGGGGTATAAACATCTAATCGCTTTTAGAATTCTAATTGTGGTTACAATTCAGCAATCTTTTTACATGTTACTAATAATAATTTGAATTAGATGACAGTGCCTGAGTTGAAAGGAGCCATTTTCACTGGACATTTTAACTTCTAAATTTAATACCAAGACTACAGTTTTCCTTATACC
Organism: Redunca redunca; assembly: GCA_006410935.1. Lineage (NCBI taxonomy): Eukaryota > Metazoa > Chordata > Mammalia > Artiodactyla > Bovidae > Redunca > Redunca redunca. Next base: position 511,027 of record SJYQ01001950.1, read on the forward strand.
TTGTGACTTCTAGGTGAGAAACTTGGGACTGACCCAACAGGATATACTAAATTACTCAGTTTACCTGGGAGGAAGGGGATACTGAAGCTGTTAGAGGAGCCTGCGGCCGTGTGAAATTACACTCCAGTGGCCCTCTGCCACAGCTAGGGTGCCTCGGCCCCTCTCCTGTGGCATGCACCGTGGCCCTGGGTGGCTGACACCTCCAGGAGTGGGTCCACTGGAGGCAGCACCCACAGATGCTCCCAGGAACCCCCAAAGGGCAGAGGGTAGAGTCTGCGTCAGGACCACATATAAGGAAACCTCACACTAAAACTCGAGCACGTTGTATTTACTGTTAGAACAGCAGGAGATACGTAAAGACCCTTTTCTCTCCCTTTAAATTGATTGGAATTCATAGGTGAGCACAGTTTGGACAAGTTGGTTTCTTCATGTGTCAGTTTAGGAGACGGTTGTATGTGTGTTTGCTGTCCTACGATGGTCGGTTTTCTGTGGCGTGTTTTGCTTGGATGCAGGGTGGTGGCTGCCACAGTGACACCCAGCGTGTGAAATGCTCGCCATGTGGGACAGGTTGAAAAGCCTGCTGGCATCAGCTGCTCCTGCGGACCTGGTGTTCCCTGGGTGAACTTGGCAGAGGAGCTTGCCGTGAGCTGACTGCGGGTCTATAACGCCTTCTAACTGTGCGGAAGTGGGTGTTTAAATGCGTTTAAATCCTTGTAGGTTCTAGGGGTACAGGAACCCCGTGCTAGCATCTCCTAGGGGAGTGGTTATTTCTCTGCCTGGAAACTCTATGGATGTAAAAATTTTTTTTTTCTTTTTGTTCTGTGAAAAATGGCACAGAAAAAACAAATAGCTGGTTGTGTTGGTATCAAATTTGAAGAGATCTGAAAAATGCAGTTTCTAGCCAGGAAATAGAAGCCTGAATTGAAGAAGAGGTGGCAGGTTTGGTTGTGACTGAGGTTTCCTGCGTCAGAACCTCGGGTGTAAAGAAGACTCCTCTTGGGGGTGTTCCAGCCAGTGGGTTACTCAGAGCAAAACCACATCTTGTGGGTCGAATTATGTGCTACTATATGCTACTTTCTATATTTCTTGTCGTTCGTCTTTGTGTGTTTGGAAACCAGTTCTGAGTGACTTGGTCTTTGGTAGAGGAATTTAACTTATTTATATTTATTATTTTTGTGTGTGATAATTAGCATTAGCACTTTTCTCATCTACTTTTGTGTTTTGGGGGAGAGGTTACTGACTCTTACTTTGCTTTGGGATTTGGGAGATATACTTTCGGTTGTCTATCATTTCTATCATTGTCTTTAGATTTAAAAATTGCTAATTGAACCTTTTCTCTTTTTATTATCCCTGGTGGCTTAGATGGTAAGGAATCTGTCTGAGGTGCAGGAGGCCCAGGTTTGATCCCTGGATCAGGAAGATCCTTTGGAGGAGGGCCTGGCAACCCACTCTAGTATTCTTACCTGAATAATCCCATGGAGAGGAGCCTGGTGAATTACAGTCCATGGGGTCGCAAAGAGTTGGACACAACTGGGTGACTGACATGACTGACAACTGATTGAGAATAAAGCAGTGTTTGGTGTTACTTTTACTTTACCCTCATATATCTTTTGTCCATCTTGCTTTTTAGCCATTTTAAGTATTTTATGTCCAGATTATTTTATTGTAATATTTTTAGCATTTATTTCTCTTATGTTAATGGTTTTGAGGATTTGCTCTATTTTTATGCCCGTATTAATTCCAGTTCTATAAATACAGATTATTGTTGATGGTGTTTATGCACCTGCACCCTTGTTTTTGGATTATTTAAAACTAATCTCTGTATTTGCTGGACTATGAATCATTTAGTATGTTGAGGAGGTGAGGTATGTGGCTGAAAAATTCCCAGCTCTAGAATACCTTTTTTTAAAAACAACAACAAAAACTTCAGATAAATATAGCTGGCTCTACGCTTTTCAAATAATCTTTTTTTCTCAATACTCTGAATTTTGTTTGCTTTGCAAAAGAGCTGTATTCTACTTTGTGTGTGTGTGTGTGTGTGAGTGCTAAGTCAATTCAGTCATGTTTGACTCTTTGTAACCCCATAGACTGTAGCCTGCCAAGCTCCTCTGTCCATGGGATTCTCCAGGCCAGAATATGGGAGTGGGTTGCCGAGCCCTCTCCCAGGGGATCTTCCTGCTCCAGGGATCAAACCTGCATCCCTTACGTCTTCTGCATTGATGGTGGGTTCTTTACCACTGGTGCCACCTACTCTAGTCGTCTGTGTTGCGTGCCAGACTCACGTGCAAGAGCCGGCTTGCTGTGGGACATCTGTCCTCCTATATGCCTGTGTCCTGCTGTGAGCAGCTGACCATGCTGCCTTCTGGAGCTTAATGTTGCAGAAAGACCGAGGCAACCTGAGTCTTGTTCCTTTGTGGATAATCCATTTGTTCTTCTCAGATTTTCTGTAGGACTTTTAATTACATTGTCGAATTTGCAGCTTTGAATGTGCTACATCTGGACCCTTATCTCTCTGTTCAGCTTGCTTAGTGCTAGGGAGGTCTCGGGATGCACGAGGTTATGTGGGAAGCTCTGTGGTGACTCTAGATTCATGCTTTCTAGGTTTTCATCTCCATTTTCTCATTTCCAACATTACTTGTGCATCTACTGTTTTTATTTATGTAGATCTTAAAAAAGACTCAGTGTCCCCGTGTGTCTCTTAAGACTGTGAGTGAAAATTGCTTTAAAAAGTACCCTATTCTTTCAGCAAATCTATTTCAGAAGGAAGAATCCATTTCTTTTGAGGATGGTCCCTCTTTTGCTGCATATTCTTTGGATATCCTGCTTCCTCAGGAGGGGGCCGCAACCCCTACGCCTCTTCACACATTCATCTGTGCTTTAAGCAGTAATTCCTCTGAGTGTTTTGCTTGTAGATGGGATCCTTTAACCCTTTCTGAGTTTTCATTGCTTAAAGAGATTTCCCCACATTTTTATATTGATTAATTTCTAAAATACAGGAGGGAGAAATCAGATCCCCTCCTCTTTTTTAAATGCATTCCCTATTTCCTTTAGATGTTTTTGCCTTGTATTTTAAGTGTTTGGCAATATTTTTTTCTTTTTCTCATTAGCCAAAAAAAGTATTGCCTTTTGAGTGATAATCTAATCAAGCATTAAGATTTACTATAAAACTGGGCAGGGGCTTCCCAGGCAGCCCTAGTGGTAAAGAACCTGACTGCCAGTGCAGGAGATGTAAGAGAAATGGGTTCTATTCCTGGGTCAGGAAAATCCCCTGGAGGAGAGCACAGCAACCCACTCCCGTATTCCTGCCTGGAGAATCCCATGGACAGAGGAACCTGGCGGGCTACAGTCCATGGGGTCGCACAGAGTGGGACACGACTGAAGTGACTTAGCATGCATGCACACGCATAATGTTGGGAAAGCCAGTTCTATCCTCTTTGTCAAACACCTGCTGTCAGGGCTCTGAGTTTCTTCGATGTCTGAGTATGAGCAGCTACCTTAAACTTGGGCATTTCTTTGTATCTGTTTTATGTGCATGCTAAGTCGCTCATAGGGGTCCCTAAGATGGCTCATAGGAGGTCTTCTCTCTAGGAACGCAGCAGCTGCTGGAGGAGTGGCCGGTGCCTGTCGTGTTGGGGAGCGATGGGGTGGAGGGGTGGTTGAGGTGAGCCCTTCTCAAGAGATGATGTTTGAGTTGGGTCTTAAAGACTGAAAAGGCTGTAAGAAGACAGAGCTGTGCTTTCCTGGCTCAGTTAGCAGCAGGGCGAGTGACTAGCTAGAATGGTACATGGATAAGAAGAAAAGCATGACTTTTTAAACTCAAAATGTAGGTACCTTATTTTTAAGGTTCTGTTGTTCCTAATTTTAGCTCCATTTCTCTTACATATCAAAGTCCCAAATGTTGACACCCAAAATTCGATGAGACTGTTTTGTCCGCACGGGATAGTAATTTTTAGTGAGAGATGAGCGACCAGGCCCTGCGTAGTTGAAGAACATGGCACTGTCTCCATAGGTCACCCTGGGACTGTCCAGGCCATCTGGCTCCTGCACACGGGGTCCTGTTGAGACCGAAGCACGTGTGGCATTCACAGGATATGTCCTATAAAGCCACCTGCCCTGTCTCATCCTAAGTTTTCTGAACTCAAAAGGCCAAGTGACTAAATAAGACTTCTGTTCCTCCACACTGAACTTTGTGATTTCTGGTCAGTGTTTTCTTCACCTTGCACCCTGGGCCTCTCGGCTGGTTTCAGGGAGAGTTGCTTCCATGTTCTGTTTGTGTGCACAGAGCAGGTTTAACTGGTCGTTGTTAACCAGTTAACTGGTCACATTATCGCATCAGTGAGTATGTGATATTTCCTCCTTCTTCACTGACCTCCTTTTCTAAGTGGAGTCAAAATCAGCTGTGAATCTACTGGGATACATTGCAATCATCTAGGAATGATTTGAAAGAAAAGAAAAAGTTTCCCATACAAATTAAATGAAGATCAGCAGTTTTAAAGTACATGATAGCGTCTTGTATAAATTGCAGCTTCCATTTCACATTATTCCTAGTCATGCAGTAGGTTCTGAAGAAAAAAGGGCTATGGATAATCACTTAAAAGAATGACAGATTCCCTGAGGTGCCGATCAGTAGTAAGACCTAATTTCTATTTCGAGTGTGCTGTGTTGGATTACCATACAGATGCAGCTGAACACCAAGCATTAACTACAGCCATGTGCCTTTCAGAAAAGTAATATTTATTCACGCTGTGTGGCTTTCCTGCATTTTTTAAAATTTTACTCTCCAGTGAAACTGAAAACAAGATGTCAACAGCTTCTGTGGCATCCACAGTCGTGTAGCTTAGAATATTGGCTGCAGCAGCAATGCCATGTTGTATTGGCCTCCACAGAGGTAGGCTTCATTTGGGGCTTTCTGAGGGACAGGCTTAGCATTTAGGCACAGATAGTTGTGTGGGGCTTTGTTTTTATTGACCTTGTAGGCTTCAATGCATAAAAAATGACTCTTGCTATATTTGAGTGCAAAAAGCCTCTCTGTGGGTGATTTCAGCTTTGAGTTGTGTAATATTATGTCTCTTTGGGAATATTCTTAGTAGCTCAGATATTTGGCATGGTATTTCTTATCCAAACGTTACTGAGTTGATTTTTGGGTATCTTTAAAGTCCATCTGAAATCTGAAAACTTTTATCTGGAAGTGGTGATGTCAGGCCTGACCTCGGAACAAGTTGGAGGCTACTTGTGGCCCACCAACAGCATCCTAGCACTCCTCGCCCACCGTTTTGCTATAGTCCCTATCTTTCTTTATATTTTGATGTATGGCAGAAGCCAACACAATATTGAAAGCAATTAAATTAAAATTTAAAAACATAAAGGGGAAAAAATAAAGTTAACAGCAGCAACAAAAAAAAGACATTTTTTCCCTTTGTTGCCTACTAAGAAAGGAAACCTAAATCAAGAAGAGCGATCTATCTGTATTTTGAAAGGTTGAAAAGCCCAATTCAGTACCAGATGGTTTCCCGATGACAGAGAAGATCTGCGGAGCCCCTGGGCATGCCAGGCATTAGTCTTGTCTGAGATAAGCTCTACCCTGACTCTTGAGACTAATTTTCTCAGCATCTGCTGTACGAAATTTTTAGATTAAGTGGCAAGATGGGCCCAGAAGAGAATCCTGGAGGGACTTCCCTGGTGGCTCAGTGGCTAAGACTGCATTTCTGGTGAAAGGAGCATGGGTTTGATCCCTGGTCAGGAATGTAGGTGGGATGCCACATCCCCTTGGAGGAGAAAGCCTGACCCAAGAGGACACCCAGTTGCTGCTGTTCCCTCAGCTGGGGAGAGAGGACTAGATGGAAGGAGGAGATGATGCTGGGCTCCCTTCCCTGTGAGGCCTTAGGCAGCTGATGAGAAACAAAGCCCGCAGAAGTGGCAGGGTCATTTCTGTTAGGACTTCAGCCTCTCGATACGATGAGAATGTTCTGAGTAGTCGCTAGAAGATGGCTGTCGCAGACAGACGCACAGCTCACGTCCCCTCCAGCCTGGCTGCAGGGCTGCCATCCTCAGCTTCCAGCCACCACCACTCTCTTCCCATCACGTCCCCAGCCAGTGACCCACTGAGGCTGCAGTGCAGGGTCCTGGCCGTCCTCAGGCACGGGCTCCTCCAATAGGCCATTTGCTCCCAGTGTCCTGTGGGGCCATACACTCCGAGTGGGGGTCTGGGGCTCCTCTCTTTGCTCATTTCTCCTTCACAGAGGCTGCTGCTGCTGCTGCTAAGTCACTTCAGTCGTGTCTGACTCTGTGCGACCCCATAGACGGCAGCCCACCAGGCTCCCCTATCCCTGGGATTCTCCAGGGAAGAACACTGGAGTGGGTTGCCATTTCCTTCTCCAGTGCATGAAAGTGAAAAGTGACAGGGAAGTCGCCCAGTCGTGTCTGACTCTTCACGACCCCATGGACTGCAGCCTACCAGGCTCCTCCGTCCATGAGATTTTCCAGGCCCCAGTGAACCACTGGCACTCTTAACTGCACACAGGTTCTGTTCCCCAGAGAACTCAGCCTACAAGGATCATTATTCATTTGTTATCAAACATATTGAACCTAGCCTCTGTAGATGGAGTAGGAAGTGGCAGCACACTCCAATGTTCTTGCCCGGAGAATTCCATGGATAGAGGAACCCGGCAGGCTATGGTCCATGGGGTCGCAAAAAGTCAGACCTGACTGAGCACACATCCACACACATTGCAGTAAATTTTTCAGTAAAAGAGAAAGTATGAGTTAAAGAATCACAAAAGGTAACAGGACTATTTACAATTGCCAATGTATGGAAGCAACCCAAATGTCCACTGACAGATGGTGGGTAAGAAGGTGTATATATATATATATGTATATATATACACACACACCCTCCCATCAAACACAGTGGAATACTACTCAGCCATAAAAAGAATGAAATATTGCTATTTGCAGCAACATGGATGAACTTGGGGAACATTATGCTAAGTGAAATAAGTCAGACAAGGCACATACTGTGTGACATCATTTATAGGTGAAATCTAAAAAATATAATAAGCTAGTGAACGAAAAAAGAAGCAGACTCATAATATATTGAACAAATTAATGGTTACCAGTGGGGAAAGGGAAGAGGGGAGGTTGCAATATGGGAGTTGAGGTTGGGGGTGGGGGAAGAGTTATTATGGGATTATATGAAGTCCTGTGTGTGAAACTTGAAAATTGTGAGGTACTATAGAATCTAAAGAATCTTTCATTTAATAAAAATTAAATCAGAATCAGAAGAAGTAAAGGTTCTTTGTTATATCTACCAGGGATGGTGGGAGGAGAAGAGGGTCTTAACTACTATCCTAAAACTAATTTTTAGCTCTTAATTTCAAGAAATCCTTGCCACCAGTTTCGTTTCCTTATTCCACAGAGTAAGGTCTCATCCTCTTTGTTCATCTTTCTTCCCAATTCTGTTTCTTGTCTGGAGACAGGTGATGATTTTAATGGAAATGGGAAGTGGAAGGTGAAAAAGAGAAAACCTAGAGAATCTGGCATTTGACAGGTTATTTTTGTTCTATTTAAGCAATGGCTGTGATATAATTACAGTGATCCCTTCAGTTATTTTTTTCCCTTTTCTTTCTTTTAGGGAGAATTAAAGTTGGGATAGTAATCTCTTTAAAACATTCAGGGAAGGAAGCTTGTTTGGGGCAGTGAAAGAGACTGTTTCATAGGGGTCCAAGATAAAGTGAAATTTATGCTATTACAAAGTTTTTTTTTCTTTTCTGAAATGCATCTGTATAGAGATGTTGCATGCTTGCCTGCTTAGTCATGTTTGACTCTTTGGACTGTGGCCCGCCAGGCTCCTGTGTCCAAGGCATTTCCCAGGCAAGAATATTGGAGCAGGTTGCCATTTCCTTCTCCAGGGGATCTTTCCGACCCAGAGATCCAACTGACGTCACTTGCATCTCCTGCATCACAGATGGATTCTTTACCACTTGAGCTATCAGGGAAGCCCTCTATATAGAGATATATAGATCTATAGCATGTACTATGGGCTGTCATGAAAATGTATAACTTCATTCATTTGTTGTTTATTTTCTCTTTGCAGCTTATTAATTTTTGTTTTTTTTTTAATAGAAAATATTGCAGTTTCTACCTGAACGAATTTTCTTTCGATGGCATTACCAGAGTATAGGTAAGAACAATTACAAAAAATTTTAATTAATGTATATTTCTTCTAGTAAAATCACCAATAAGTGATTGTGGGTTTGTAACTCTACATATATATATATGTAGCATATTTTTTATACCTCTCTATAACCTCTGGCCCACCATAATGAAGACCTGGTACAGCCATGAATAAATAAATATTAACAAAATATACTTTGGGCTTTAAAGGTGTAGACTCAATCAGTGAATGTTCACACATGGCCAAAATTCATGCAGGGATTTTATATATGAGTCGTTGAATCTAGTTTGTTCAACTAAATTTTCCTTGTAGATAGTATAAAAACCAGGTATATAACTAAACTGCAAATCGGCTGATGACTTTTTAAGAGTATCCCTGTGTTGGTCATGCCCCCGGGCTACTAAGTGGCCTCACATTTGCCTGGGATTGGGAACACACCCTCTGAGGCTCATCTCTCATAGTTTCTATGGCTCACTCCTCAGGAGTCTGAGTCTGACAAGCCTTCCTGGTTCCCCCAACCCCAGTCAGGCCACCCCAGAGCCCACTCTTCCCGAGGGATCAGAGGGGCTCCCTGTGTACTTCATACCAGGACCCTCTCAGGGTGCATCGTGGCCAGGCTAAGCCAACTCTGGGGACCTGTGTGCGGCCTGCCCGCCAAGGGCTGGCTGGGCCTGATGCCATATCAGCTCATGCGGTGCCCTCCCAGGGTCTTTCACCCATCACCCCTCTGCTCTCTGGAAGCTGTCTTCTTGGGTTAAGGACAGCCCTGCAGTCTCCTAGACTGCTGAAACCCAGGTCTTCTCTGACTATTCTCTGTCTCCCTCAGGGGATGGGGATGAGATCATGGCCTTTATTTTTTCCCTGCAAGTCCAAGTCCAGACCTCATCCACCACCCCCTCTAGGGAAACCTTTGCTACATTGTCCCTCCTTGTTGCTGGCCTGTCCTCTGATCTTTTGCCCACTTGCTTTCTTTTTAAATGGCTTCACTCTCCCCCAGTCTTTTTCCTTCCTGGTAAGTTACCCATCAGCCCCTTGACCCCCTCATCCTCTGTGGCTTCCTGATTCTCTTCCGACCCTTGTAATGACACACATCTCTGTCTAACCACAACCTCCGTCCCGCTGATCTGTCATTCAATCATTTCCAGGCTACCTGCTGGGTTTTTTTTTTTACTTTTTTAAAGAAAAACTTTTTTTGGACTATCATTGACATACAACATATTGTACATGCTTAATATATATTATTTGATAAGTGTAATCATAGGTCTACACCTGTGCAGCCATGGATACCATCACAATGATGAACATAGCCATCACTCCCAAGAATTTCCTCCTGACCCCTCCCACCCTTCTCCAGCTCACCCCTTAGTCCCCTGATCTGCAAACACCAATCTTCTTTTTGGCCCTATAGCTTGATTTTTTAGAGTCTTATGGAAATAGAATCATGCAGTATATTCCTGTTTTGTTTGGCTTCCTTCACTCAATATAATTATTTTAAGATTCATCTGTGTTGGTGCAGATATTAATAGTTCATTCCTTTTAACTTCTGAGTTGTACTGTATTCCATTGCATGGAGATACCATAGTTTATCATTTGATGATGGGCCTTTGGATTGTTTCTATTAATAGTATTAGGCTACAAATAAAGCTGCTGTAAACATTTGCATGCACGTCTTTGTGTGGGCACGTGTTTTCCAATGTTTGAGAATGAAGTGGCTGCATCATATAAAGACATATGTTTAACAAAGTGTTTGTACCATTTTACATTCCTGCTAGCAGTGTGAGAGTTCCGGTTACACCACATTCTCATCAGCACTTCGTATGCTCTGAGTTTTAATTTTAGTGGTAGTGGTATCTCATTGTGGTTGTAATTTGCATTTCTTTAATGACTACATGATCTTTAGCATCTTTTCATGTGCTATTTGCCACCAGTATGTCTTGGTAAAGTGTATCTATGAATCTGTTGCCAAATTGAGGGTGTTTTTTCATCCTAATACTGAATATTAAGAGCTCTTCACATATTTTGGTTATAAGTGTTTTAATCAAACATATGATTTGGATATATTTTCTTCCCATCTCTGGTTTGTCTTCTCAGTCATAATAGTTTACTTCAGGGAGTAGATGTTATTAATTTTGATGAAGTCCAGGGTATCAATCTTACTTTTATGAATTTTGCTTTTGATGTCTTGTCTGATGAATCTTTGCCCAACCCAAGATCACAAAAGATCTGTGTTTTCTCCTAGAGATTGTGTAGTTGTGTGTTTCACATTTAGGCCCTTGATTCATTCTGAGAAAATTGTTAATGTCAGTTTCCCCCAGTGGACTGCTGCTCGCCTGCTCTTAGATGTTTCAGCGCCAGAAGGCCCTGTGCCTTTGCTCCACTGGCACTTTTGGCAGCGCTTGTGCACCGCCCTCTTGGCATTTCTCCACATTCTTGGTGCTCCTCTGGTGTCATACTGCCATCGCTTATTCATTGGTTCGAGGCATGATGCACACACACACAGGGAGGTGGTTTTTTCTTTTAATTAAAAATAAAGAAGAATATTATAATGTTAATGTTAGATTCAAAATGTCTTTGTTATCTTTTAAAGACCTTTAAAGGATTGCCACTTCATTGGAAGAGATTTTGAAGCACTGAAAGTCTTGCAGTCAAAAATGAGATAAGCCAAGAAGTAGATTTTTGAAAGCAGTGATTAATTTGCTTCCATTAAAGTCAGGAAAGTAAAATTATAATACATTCTGTGTGATAAACATTTAAGCTACTGTGAGTTTAAATACTTTTTCATCTTTCCATATGAGCTTTCTCATTTTTTAGTGTTTTTCAACTACTTTAGTTTACTCCCCTGGAGAAGGAAATGGCAACCCACTCCAGTATTCTTGCCTGGAGAATCCCATGGACAGAGGAGCTTGGTGGGCTACAGTCCACCGGTAGCAAAGAGTCGGACACGACTGAGTGACTTCACTTTTAGTTTACTCATGTGTTGTTTTTACATGTGAGTCAATCTAGTGGCAATCAGTAGTGTTGAAAAGACGCATGCCATGATGGGGTTGGGGATAATTATAGTTTGAATGAGGAGTTTAAACATCCAAATAGGAATTATATGTAGACAGAAACTTTTTGAAGTTAGAATGAAATGAATTTCGTAATGGTAAAGTAAAAGTAGAAATATCTCTGTGAACTTAGGGTCTTTAAGAAATACCTAATGTGGGAACTTCCCTGGTAGTCCAGTGGCTGAGACTCTGAACTCCCGCATCAGGGGGCCCAGGTTCAATCCCTGGTCAGGGAACTAGATCCCACAAGCTGCAACTAAGACTTCTAATGATTCAACTATAGTTCCTGCATGCCATAGCTAAGACCTGGTGCAGCCAAATAAATAAAAAAACAAAGAAGTACCTAAAGTGGCCAGGGAAGGATCTCAGATCCTCTTCCCCAGTTCTCATGTTGAAACCCTCTGATATGTGCCTGCACTGCACACATTTTTCTTTATAATATTCTTATTTAAAAAGTGTTCTGAGAGTTTCTGAATATAACAGGATGGAATAGATCAAATATATATTGGTTTTCTTTTGGGCTATAACAAATTAACAGGATCATTTTTAAAAGCAGGGGACTATTGACAGATAACGAGCAGAGATTCCCTGTGTCTCTTTGTAAAGTCTGTCCTTTTTATATGTATTTACTCCTCCCTGTGCAGGGAAGAGTGGATACAGGCAATTATGGGTAGGCTGAAAGTTTAAAATAAAAACCCTGGGCTCATTTCAGGATGGGGAAGGACTGACAATCCCCAGTGGTCACACACAATGACTGGAGAAAGTGTTTCCGAGGATGTGTTGTAAGACGGTGAATTTTTCAGATGTCTTGGAAGAGAGCTGTCTGTGCAGACTTTATCCCAGTCTCCTGGGAGGTGAGGTGTCTGCTGGACCTGCCAAGCATCGCCAGGTCCCCCAAGGCATCATGAAGCAAAAACTAAAACTAAACTGGGGCAGAATGGACTTTGTCCAAGAATGGATGAACAGGGAGGCGAGGGGTGAGGACCAGTTGGCGGGTGGGCGTGGGAGAGAGAGTCCCGTGAGCATAGGCTCTTGAGCCTCAGCTCTAAGAGCCCCACCCAGGCAGTGCTGACTCTGGACCCCAAATCACTGGACATGCTTTGGTGATAGGAGTAGAGGGAAGCAGGCACTTCCTCATTTAATCACAAACCATTGGTAATCTAGTGCTGCAGCCTAGTCATGATAGTGGTGAGTTTCCTCTGAGTGCAGCGTTAGGTGTTACAGCAGTCATACAAAGTTCCTTCAGAAAACTAGTAATTTCCTTCTGGCTAATGAATTCCTAAAGCGCATGCATTTAGCTGATATTTGTGTATCTGTCAACATAGATGGGGCTTCCCAGGTGGTGCTAGTGATGAAAAACCCACCTGCCAATGCAGGAGATGTAAGAGACGCAGGTTCAATCCCGGGGTTGGGAAGATCTCCCAGAGAACAGCATGGCAACCGACTCCGTTATTCTTGCCTGGAGAATCTTGTGGACGGGGGAGCCTGGCGGGCTACAATCCATGGGGTTGCAGAGTCGGATACGACCAAAGTGACTTAGCACACACGCATGTCCACATAGATACAACCTGCAGCATTTGTCAAGGCACTGACTCTGTTTCTTTGAACTATGCTGGTGTTGGAAAGTGATATCCAGTTTTAAAATATTGCACAAAACTCTCCATCAGGAAATCTAAATAATATTTTTTTCTCAAAAAATTGGGAAGAAAAGATTAAGACTTCTAGTATATTTTCATTTTAAAAGCTTATATCCTTTTTGAGGTTGAGACCTCATTTAGAGGCCACATGTGATATTGCGGTGGGGTTGCCAGGCCGTCTCCATGTTAAAGGCATGGATACATCTAGAGGGTCACAGGTACACGTCTTGGAGCCTTCTGGCCCCATAGGCTGCGCTCCATGGTTTTGCTCTTGGCTGAAGTAGTTCTGACCAAACTTTTGAGTCCCTCTCCTCGACAGTGACCGAATGATTTATCGATGGACTGAAGCCATAAATGTGGTTGTCATTGCAAGCAGAGCGGTATGCTGTCCTGAATATTCGTAAAACATTCTTGTAAAAATGTTTTGTGAGCGGTAGTTTTATATTATGTTTTCCTTTAGAGATTTAAAAAAGTCATTCATTTTGTGCCTGACAGAGACATTTTCGCATAATCAATCCACTGTGGGCATTTAGGTTACCTTACTATCAATCATTTTGACTCTTTTAAAAGAATTTGGAGAAGTTCATACTTAAAATGCTTTTATCCTGAAAACATCTCTCCTTCTGTGACATTGCTTTGCTTCTGAAGGTCAGCCTTCTTCCTTTTATGTTTGAAAAATGGTATAAGCACATTTTTTTCTTTCTAAAACTAAAAATAGATCTTTAAAAAATAGATCTTAAATATGCATTCATATATTCCATTTCTAATTCATTGTTTTAAACTTTCAGGCTCAACTTTAAAGAAGCTTCTACACACTGGAAATTCTATTAAGGTATTTATTTTAGATGCAAATGTAATGGCTTTTTTCATTACTTTTAAACTTATTCATACCATAAAGTGACAGCATTAGGCCATTAAAAAAATTCTCTAAAATCCATTTAACTTAGTTTTAGTTTTTTATTGAGATATGATATGACAAATATTGTTGGAGTTTTTGTTCTTACATCATAATTTACTGTGATACACATTTTCAACCTTATAAAATGGCTTGGGACTGGGAGTTTGGGATCCTGCGTTCTGATTTTGATTCTGCTATTCAGCTGAGGTGCTGACTACTTCAGCTTCATCACTGGAAAGAGAAGGGGTTGAACCAGGTCCTGCCTAAGCCTCAGAGCTAATGTTTCTGATTCTGTACCCCCCAGTAATCTTGTTAAAAACTATAGTTGTCTCTGGATCATTTTTTGCTATTTTTGAGAATGCTTGTGGAGAAAAAAGGCAGCAGAACCTTACCCTTGAATGTTTATTATTCCTTTTTTTTGCAGCAGCAGCAGATTGATCTTATAATTTAGGTTAAAATTGGCTTATTTTAAATGACTGTGCCTTTTAAAATGACAGTATACTGTTTAATACCAGAATAATACTTATGACCCTGAAACATAAGTAGCAAGAGAAACCAGGATGTATATTTTATGGAAGATAACTCACTCATAGCTATTTAATTTATGTGTGTGCCTTTAATAAGCTAATATATTTTGGGGTTCATATTAGCTTAAACAGCCCCTAACCACTCAAACTGTATAGGTTCATGCTCTCTTACTTATTGAAAAAAAAAAAAGAGATGAACTGTCTATAGTTTCACAATTTTTCTGTATTTTCTCCTTTCTATTTTAATTAATGGTCTTATAGCTAAAACTTACCAGGCTATCTTCTGTTTATTATTGACCTTATTTATATTTAATTATCTTAATAGCCCAGTTGGTAAAGAATCCACCTGCAAGGCAGGAGATCCCAGTTCGATTCCTGGATTGGGAAGATCCCCTGGAGAAGGGATAGGCTTCTTGGGCTTCTAATATTCTTGGGCTTCCCTGTGGCTTAGCTGGTAAAGAATCCGCCTACAATGTGGGAGACCTGGGTTCGATCCCTGGGTTGGGAAGATCCCCTGGAGAAGGGAATGGCTACCTACTCTGGTATTCTGGCCTGGAGAATTCCATGGACTGTATAGTCCACGGGGTTGCAAAAAGTCGGATACGACTGAGCAACTTTGACTTCACTTCACTTTAAATACAGTTAACATAAAAAGTTGGAGACTTTTTCAAAGTGTCTAGAAATCTTCCTCTTGTTAAATTGGATATAATTTGGTTAGATATACATAGAGCCCTGATATATATATATATATATATATATTTTGTCTGGCAGTGAATCGCATTATGTATTCGGCAAAGTCACCACTTACCTGCTGGACAGGTGTGAGCAGGGTGAGAGCAGGGCAGGGCAGTGCTGAGCCCAGGGCTTGTCTAGAGGGGCTCCCGGGGATCACCATTGACAGGCTGACTGTCTTGGTGTATTTGACTTCTCTGGGGAGTCAACCAAGCTTTCCTTCCCTCCTCTCGCTCCATCTTCCCCCACATCCTCCCCCTGTCCCTTTCTTCCTTCCTCCCTCTGTCCCTCCCCGCTCCCTTTCATTCCATCCATCCCCACTCCCCCTTCCTTCCCTCCTCTCCTTCCCTTCTTCCCTTCTTTCCTTTCTTTCCTCCTCTCCTTCCTTCCTTCCATCTCTCCTCCCCTCTTACCTTCCTGCGGACCCTGGGCCTGGTTTGAACCCTGGCTCTTTAGAAATTAGCACCATTTTGGTGTCACTGAAAAGGCACCAGGCAGCCCCTCAGTTGCCAGCTTTCAGAGCTCACTACATCTTTCAGCTGCATCTGATATTTTTTTTTCCATCTCTTTTGCTTATTTAATCTCTTTTATTGACATCACCTTTCCAGCCATTTAGGGATATAAAGATGGAGTTACCTGTGCTTATGAATTCTAGGAATGGGATGAAGCTGAAAGTTTTAAGTGCAGAGAAGGAAAAAGGTCACATCTGCCTGTATTGATGTTTTTCTATGGGTGGTGCCGACTATTTGGAGCCAGGAGAAGGTATCGGGAGAATAGGATAGGGAAGCCAGAGGCTGCCTGTCCCCCTCAGCCAGGTCCGTGGGGCCCTTTTAGCTCTAAGTGTTCTGATTTTCAAGAACCTGGTACCTGTGTATAATGCAGTGACCTGACAGGTTCCATCCAAAGCACAGTGTAAATCTGGAGCAAGATTCTCTTTGCGTGGTTTTCATGAGTAATCAAGCATTGATGATCTGGGCACCATTGCTGTAAAGAATAACATGCAACTACTAGGAAATGCTTAGGTAGCAGTTACTGTGAGCCAGGCCGTTCCAATCCACTTCACCGTATACGAGCACTTGGTGATAAACTTTGTTATCACCCCTGCTTGACCGCTGGGGAGGTGAGGCACGGAGAAGTTAAGTGGTCCTCCACACTCACAGCTTGGCTAGAAAGTGGCTGAGGCTGCACTGGAGCCCAGCTGCTCTGGCTCTCATGCTGGGCTGCAGTGTCATTGCTTCCTGGTCACGCAGGGAAGGACTTGGTGCAGGACTTCAGTGATGCTTTGAGCTTCTAGATCTGTCCCTCAGAACCAATGCTGTATTGTAGTACATTTATACAAGTATGACTGCATGTTTCATTTTGCTGCCTTTGGTTTTGGTTTTAGATAAGATGTGAAGGAATCCGGCTGTTTCTTCTGTGGCTTCAAGCACTTCAGACGAACTGTGCAGAAGAGCAGGTGCTGATTTTTGCTAGCCTGGTGCCGGGATTCCCTGCCATCATGTCGTCCAGGGGGCCCTGTACACTGGACACGCTCATCAACCCTGGGCCCAGCGTGGCTGATGGTGAGTGATGCTGGCCCATCCAACAGGTGGTAACTACCCTCCACGTTGCGATAAGGAATCCCTCATTCTGTCCTTTTCCTAACAGAAACCACGGTTTCATGGATGGATTCTGAAGAGGAATTGTTCAGTCTCTAAGTCCTGTCCGACTCTTTGTGACCCCAAGGACTACAGCACACCAGGCTTCCCTGTCCTTCACTATCTCCCTGAGTTTGCTCAGACTCATGTCTGTTGAGTCTATGATGCCATCCAACCATCTCATCCTCTGTTACCCTCTTTTTCTTCTGCCCTCAATCTTTCCCAGCATCAGGGTCTTTTCCAGTTAGTCAGCTCTTCGAATCAGGTGGCCAAAGTATTGGAGTTTCAGCTTCAGCATCAGCTCTTCTTCAGCATCAGTTCTTCCAGTGAATATTCAGGGTTGATTTCCTTTAGGATGGACTGGTTTGATCTCCTTGCAGTCCAAGGGACCCTCAAGAGTCTTCTCTAGCCCCACAGTTCAAAAGCATCAATTCTTCAGTGCTCAGCCTTCTATATGGTCCAACTCTCACATCCATACATGACTACTGGAAAAGCCATAGCTTTGACTATACAGACCTTTGTCAGCGAAGTGATGTCTCTCCTTTTTAATATGCCATCTAGGTTTGTCATAGCTTTTCTTCCAAGGAGCAAGTGTCTTTAATTTTGTGGCGGCAGCCACACTCCACAGTGATTTTGGAGCCCAAGAAGATAAACTCTGCCACTGTTTCCATTTTTTCCCCATCTATTTGCCATGAAGTGATGGCACCGGATTCCAGGATCTTAGTATTTTGAATGTCGAGCTTTAAGCCAGCTTTTTCACTCTCCCTGTTCACCCTCATTAAGAGGCTCTTTAGTTCTTATTCGCTTTCTGCCATTAGAGTGGCGTCATCTGCATATTCCTGTTTTACAAACATTTGAACTGACAGAACTGGAGCCTGTTTTATATGAAATGATGACAGGAGAGATTTACTGGAGTGGAGGAAACTGGAGGGGAAGGGAGGGGACAGCTGTTGGCAGGAGCAGAGACACATGGTGTGTCTGGCTGGAGCAAGTGCTTTTGTTGCTGTTCATGAGATTTAAATCTGCATCCCATACTGCTGCCTGCTTTCCGTATAGCAATTGTTTTATTAGTGGGTGTTCATTTGCTCCCCTGGCTCTTTTTTAAAAAATATTTATTTATTTGGCTTGTTATTATTGTTCAATTGATGAAGTCGTGCTCGACTCTGCAACCCCATGGACTGCAGCGTGCCAGGCTTCCCTGTCCTTCACCGTCTCCTGGAGTTTGCTCAAACTCATGTCCATCGAGTCAGTGATGCTATCCAACCATCTCATCCTCTGTCGTCCCCTTCTTCTGCCTTCAATCTTTCCCAGTATCAGGGTCTTTTCCAATGAGTTGGCTCTTTGCATCAAGTGGCCAAAGTAATGGGGCTTCAGCTTCAGCATCAGTCCTTCCAATGTGTTCAGGGTTGATTTCCTTTAGGATTGACTGGTTGGATCTCCTTGCAGTCCAAGGGACTCTCAAGAGTCTTCTCCAACACCACAGTTCAAAAGCATCAGTTCCTCAGTGCTCAGCTCTCTTTATGGTCCAGCTGCAAAGGATCTTATTTGTGGCACGTGGAATCTCCATTTTGGCATGCACTCTCTTCATTGCAGCAGTTGGGCTCAGTAGTTGCATTGCTTGGGCTTAGTTGTCCTGTGGCATGTGTGATCTTTCCTCCCCAACCAGGGGCTGAACCCAGGTTCCCTGCATTGGAAGGCAGATTCTTAACTACCAGACCACCAGGGAAGTCCCTGATGCTCCAGGCTCTTTGTCACCGGGTGTGTATTTTTATGCAGTTTTCTTGGAAGAACAGTGGTGGCCTCATGGGACTGTTAATGCCATCTTTTGAGCCCAGGGAGTTTTCAAGGAACTTGCCCATTAGGGCCACTGATTTGTCACTGCGGATCACAGTATTGCCCAGTGACAGGTATTTGACCTTGAGCTGGTCAGAGCAGAAGGTGCAAGGGTGAGGAATGGTCCAGTGAGGGAGGTGGCTTTGTGGGCATCTGCCCCTGGTCACGTGGCCTGACCTGCGGTGTGAGCAATTCCAGTGCTTGGTGCATGTATTGTATTTGGTTATTTTATGTTGCTTTACCTTTTAAAATTTTTATTGGAGTATAATTGATTTACAACGTTGTGCTAGTTTCTGCTATACAGCGAAGTGAGGCACTTAAAAAAATTTTTTTAATTGGAGGATAATTGCTTTACAATGTTGTATTGGTTTCTGCCATACAACAATGTGCATCAGCTACAAATATACATATATCCCCTCCCTTTTGAGCCTCTCTCCCACTCCACCTCCCATCCCACCCTTCTTGGTCATGTTAGAGCACCAAGCTGAGCTCCCTGTGCTTTACAGCAGCATCCTACTACCTATCTGTTTTACACAAGGTAGCATAAATATGTCAATCCTACTCTCTCAGTTGGTCCCACCTTCTCCTTCCCCCATGTCCACCTGTCCCTTCTCTACATCTGCATCTATTCAGGCCTTGCAAATAGGTTAATCAGTACCATTTGTCTGTAGTCCATATAGGCATGTGTATTTTAATAGAGGCCATTTTTAAAGCCCTGTTTGAAATTTAACTTTGGTGAAGGAGCTTTCCTTGTTTCCCACTCTGCAGCGAAGATCCATCCAGAAGAAATCACTCCACTGCTGCCAGCCGTATCAGGGGAGAAGATTGCTGAGGACCAAACGTGCTTTTTTCTTCAAGTACTGTTGAAATACATGGTTACTCAGGTATGAGCAGAACCATGGATGATTCAGTGATGTTCATACCCTCACTAGGGAAGAGAAACACTGCCTCTTTTCTTCCTGCTTGTCCATATTTTTTACTTTTTTTTTTCTTGGTGATTTTATGTGATATTTCACTAAATGTAGAATGTATGCTAGGATGCTTCAGCAAAGACCAGGCCTGCCTGCTACTGTGTGTGTGTGTGTGTGTGTGTGTGTGTGTGCGCGTGTGTGTGTGTGTGTGAAGGAAGCAGTTCCATCTTCCATCTGCCTCCTTTACTTTCATACAGTCTCATATTATTCACTTCATATATGACACTGCTCACCAAATGCGTGGGGATCTGAATCACCAAGTCATTCTCTGCAATACCAGCGTCACAGTTTCACTCACTCCCAACCCTGCCTACCCGAGGTGGTCTCAGATCTCACAGGAAAGTTCTCTGGCCTGTATCCTTCCCACCCCCACTCAGTGCCAGTCACAGGTAAGCCGGTCCCCAGGTTGCCCGCAGCTTCCATCTAGTTTGGCTACAAATCAGAGGGTCCTGTGAGTCCCTCCTCAGGTTCAGTGAATTTTAGAGTAGCTCACAGAACTGGGGGAAGCGTTGGTTCACAGTTGCCCATTTAGGAAAGAGTGTGGCAAAGGACACAGGTGACAGCTGGATGAAGACACACACAGGGTGAGGTCTGGGGTGGGGGGTCCTGAGTGCGGGGCCTTCTGTCGCTGTGGACGGGGGTGCGTCACCCTCCCAGAGTGTCCACCTGTTCAACTCGCACACTCCCCGAAACCCGGGGCTGTTGGGATTTTTGTGGTGGCTTCTTCGCAGGAGAGATGATCAGTTACCAACTCCATTCCCAGCCCCTCCCTCCTCTTGAAACAGTGGTGCAGGCGGCAGGGAGACAACTGAAAATTCTGAGCTTCCAGCCATGGCTTGGTTCTCCTGGTGTCCAGCCCCATCTGGGAGCCCCTTCACGAAGGGGCTCTGGTCACGAAGAAGTGAGCAGGGAGCTAGGGCCTCTGTGCCAGGAGCTGGGGGCAGAGACCAGTGTAACAGTTTCTGTTATCTCCCTGTGTCTCTGCTTCCGCCTGTTTGCTCTTCCGCTGCCCCATTCTCTGTGCTGTGGAGACTGGATGGCAGAGGAGCTGGCCCCGGGGCTGACCGGGTGAGTCCAGAGTGATTGGCAAAGGGCAGGGGCCTGAAGGAAACCCGTGGATTATCTCATCCTGCACGGCCTCCTTTATGTCAGATGATCCTTTCTCTTTAACAAAGCATTCACTTCTGATTTCACCAGGGAATGTGTGTCTCTCAGTCAGTATTTCTGGACGTTGATGTGGTTTGGGAAATGCTACTGTTACTTTCCTCTCAGCGAACACGTCCCTGGTCCCTGAGCTTCTTCAGGGCCTACGTTCAGGCTCCGTCCTTCCTCTCACAGCCTGGTGTGTTGTTGTTGTTCAGTCACTAAGTTGTGTCCAACCCTTTGTGACCCCGTGGACTGCAGCACGCCAGGCCTCCCTGTCCATCACCAACTCCTGGAACTTGCTCAAACTCATGTCCATTGAGTTGGTGATGCCATGCAACCATCTCATCCTCTGTCGCCCCCTTCTCTCTTGCCCTCAGTCTTTCCCAGCATCAGGGTCTTTTCCAGTGAGTCAGCTCTTCGTACCAGGTGGCCAAAGTATTGGAGCTTCAGCTTCAGTTGATGTGTAACCTCTGCCCATCCAGTTCCTCACCCAATGGGCCCATGCCACCCACTGTCACCTGCCTTTTTTGTCTTGTCACCATGAAATCGGGGTCCCAGGGTGAGCAGGGTCTGGTGTGTCAGGTCCAGAGAAGGACATGAGTGTTGGCCATCCTGGACCTCTGGATGACTCGAGGGGACCCCTCCTTCCTCAGGGTCTCTCCTCCTGGGATGACCCCCCACTCCCCCTCTTTTCCAGTTTTCTCTGAAGGCTGTATTTCCTCTGCCCCCTCTGCACCCCGTGTCCCTTAGGGTGACCCCATCTGCTCTTCTCTCCCTAGTTTCTCTAGCAGCAGCACAAGCTCAGGACTCCTGTATCCTGAGTGCGAGCCTGGGTCCTCTCACCTCTGGGAAGCCCTGCATCCTGGTTGTGTGGGCCCCTGCTGCCCACATCTCAGCTCCATCTGTCCAGGAGTGGTCGGGTCTGGCCTTCTATCCATTGCAGAAAAACAGCAGAGTAGCCAGAACCCAGGTGTGCTGGGGGACTTGGGTTTCATTCCAGACGTGTCACTAATGAGCTGTGTGGCATGCTGATCCCATAACACCCCAGATCCCAGCAGAGGAGGACTGGTAGAGGGTGGTGGTGAGCCCTCTCCGCTGTGTGCAGGGTTGTATGCGGTGTCCACTTGCCCCTCCTTCCTCGGTCTGTCCGGAAAGTGGGTCCTCGGAGCAGAGCTTCCTCCTTGCCGTACTTGGGGGGATTCTGACAGGTGATGGACACCAGGCCCCTCGTCCCTAGACTGCAGGTGCTCCAGGTGGGCTCATCAGGAGGATGTTGGGATACTTTGCTCTGGAGCTCGGTGGTCTCACAAGCATGACAGCCACCAGTAGGCACTCTCAAAGGGCCTGTTCACACCACATTTCCCTGGGTGGTAGGAGACAGCTCTTGATCACCTGTCTGGGTGCCTGGCCTGTGCAGGCCGCTCCCTGCGGGGGAAGCGCTTGCAGCGTTCCCGCCGGGCCTACACAGAGCTGGCTATTTGATGGGGAAGTAGTATCTTTACACATGGGAGCTTTAAACTCAATGGCTTATCCCAGCCTGCAGATTGTGTTGTTTTTTTTAATTGAAAAATAGTTGATTTACAATGTCATGTCAGTTTCAGGTGCACAGAGCGTGATTCAGTTACACATGTAGCCTTTGGATTGCTTTTTTGTGCCCTTTGCAAGATTCTGTAGTTTTGTGTTTTGATAATGATTTTTTTTTTCATGTAGGTAACATGGTATGAAATTCTTGCAAGAGATTGTTTCTTTAATTCTTGTGTATTATAAATGGCCTCTTTTTGCATTTTAAAAAAAGCACCTGATTACTTTTGGATAAACATTTTAAGGGCACAAAGAGTGTTAAATCATCACAAGAAACATGGAGAAAACAATACAGGAATGATGTAGTGGGACAAGTTTAAAAGATACCATAAGCTTTGATTTTTTTTCCTTCTTGCATATCCAGTAAAAATGCTGTTTTTTATGTAGTTACTGTTTTGCTTTGAAGTATTCATTCTTGGAATCGTTTCAGTTTTAAGATGTTATTACATGATGGTCAATGTTATTTGTCAGGTGTTTCATTTAGGATAGGGTGTTTAACAGTGTATCAGCATTTCAGCTGATATTCATTAATGTGAAGTGTAACTATATGTATGTTCTCACCCCCCTCACCCCCCATTACTATTATCTGAAGGCTGCAAGCTTGGAGTGGAAGCATAAGGAGAATCAGGAGACTGGGTTTAAATTTCTGTTTACGTTGTTTCGAAAGTATTACCTTCCTCATCTGTTTCCCTCGTTTACCAAGTTAACCAACATCTATAAGCCTGTGCTGGGTGAGTACTGATAGCTGTGTGTGCGGTCTCTTACAATGATTAAGTAAAATAATTTTTTTTTCATATTTAATGGTCACTTTGTTGTAAGAGTTTTCCAGTTTCTTAATAAATGATTTTAACTCTTTGTACAGACTGAGATTTGCCTGAGTCCTGAGCAATAAAGGCCATCTGTGGGTCCTGTAACTCAGGAGTAATTTGATACGGATCATGGTATATTGATCCCTGGAGCTGGGAAGATCCCCTGGAGGAGGGCATGGCAACCCACTCTAGTATTCTTGCCTGGAGAATCCCCATGGACAGAGAAGCCTAGCAGGCTACAGTATGTGGGGTCACAAAAGAGGCAGACACGACTCAGCAACTAAACAGCAGCATTTAAGCAACCAGATATATGTCTGTTTAATTAGAAATGGAAACATTCTTAGGGGTTATATGATGTTAAGAATCATGAACCCAGGGACTTCCCTGTGGTCCAGTGGTTAGGATCTCACCTTCCAATGCTGAGGGTGCAGTTTCAATCCCTGGTTGGGGAACTAAGATCCCACATGCCTCATGGCTAAAAAACGGAAACATAGAGCAGAAGCAATATTGTAACAGATTCCATAAAGACTTTAGAAATGGTTCACATTAAAAGAGAAAAGAAAAGATTCGCTAACCTGATCATGTGTTCTCTTGTCCTGCAGACGTCCCCCACCTGAGACCAAAGCCTGTGTATGTCACGACCACTCGAGACAATGAGAGCATTTACAGCACAAAGATCCCATACATGGCAGCTCGTGTCGTCTTCATTAAGTGGATGGTGACTTTCTTTTTGGAAAAAAAGTATCTAACTGCAACACAGAACACTAAGAATGGAGTTGATGTATTGCCTAAAATCATTCAGGTATGTCATTTATCACTTTTTTGCCTTTTAATTCTGGTGTCTTAAGCCCTACTAACACCAAAGTAATGGACTGACAAGGCTGTTGGCTCTCATTGTTGGCTAAGGGGACTCGGTTTCACTGGCTCCACCCTCTGTGATGCTGAGGTTTCAGAGGAAGCATAAGTTAGCACTTGCTGGGTTCTCTTGGCCTTGCCATGACAAGGCAACCTTGTGGCCTTTTGAGCAGGTGGCTGACATGTGTACTCCTGGCTCCCTCTCACCACCCCTCCTTCACTCCGGCCCCAGTGACCTCTGAGTGCAAGACAGAGGGCCTCCCTGGCCTTGCTCATTCCAGTCCAGGGAAGGTCCCCAGAAATCATGAGGTGGTCACAGAGAGGTCATCTGAGCCTGCCAGGTGCCCCCTGGGCTCTCGGGGAAGGGGTGGGTCAGTACCTCTGGATTTCAGGTGGTCATTGAGCCATGATGGGGTCCCCAGAACAGAAGGGAGCACTTTCTGAGGCCTGGGTGAAGCCCTCTTCTCACGTGGGGCCTGTGGGGCTTCACTGTCTCCCTGGCCTTGGTCAGATGCATGGGGCCTTCCTGGCAGGTGACATGTCTTCGGCTTTTGTACGGGCAGAGCAGGACACCTTGTAAAGTCAGAATGGCCGTTGCTTGGAGGAGTCACGGTTTTGTGTGCTCTGATTTATTGGCTCCAAGGACAGAGCCAGGAAGTGTGGTCCACTTAGTGCAGGCTGGCCAATGCCCTGCAGTTCCCAGACGTGTGACGTTTGTCTCAGGCTGGAGAGTGCACCACCCATGCCCTTGCCGAGGGGTCCTCAGTCCCCTCATGGTGGAACACCCAGCGGGCCCAGAGCACAGGGTCCATAATAAGAGCCACAAAAGACTTGCTAAAAGTTAAATAAAAAAACACAAAACTTTAATTTCTCAATTTACAAATTTAGTAGGTAAACTCAAAATGGTAATAGTCACTGCTGAGGACAAAATTGGTTTTCTGAAGAACTGTCACACAACACTGATTAAAAAAAAATTAGAGGTGGAACTCAGAAACTAATATTAATAGATAAGACTGTATGTGCAGACCTACTTTGCAGACATTGTGAGGGCAGAAGGAAAAAAGAACAGGGCATAACAATTAAACCAAGAGTAAGGAAAGCTTACCTGAGCTAAAAAAAAAAAAAAAAAAAGTCATGCCTTAAACTGAAAGGGCCTGTGAGCCCCAGGAAGAATTAGCAAAACAGACACCAAACTAAACAGACATTTGACCGTCAGGGGTTAAAGGGAAAATGATACAGACTTCCAAACAGAAACCGCAGCTATGTCAAAGGAATGACGCTGAGATTAGCACCGAATACCTAATCTAATCTACAGCCCTGGAAGCCAGAGCAACCTGTCTGTTTGTCCCTTTCTCAAAATCTCACTTCATATCATGTACATCAGCACACAGTCACATTGGTTAAGGCCTAAGTTGATTTAAAGTCTAAGTATAAAAACAAAGTGATCAAGAGTTTAGGAGAAAATCTCGGGGAAATGTATAAAGTTGGGAAGTGGTAGACCACCTTCGGTAGAGATGAAACCCGCAAACCAAAGACTAAATGAGGTTCGACTTTATTTTGAAAAACAGGAAAAAGATTTATTTGTCAAAAGATAACATAAAGCTAGGCCCAAGCAATAGACTGTGGAGAGCATTTGTCATATTATACTGTTGTTAGAGTGTTCATATCTCTGCTGTATGAAGAGCACCTATGAATAGACATGAAGACAAACAGCTGATTGAAAAATGAATGAAGGAGGTGAAAGGCAGCTCATAGAAGAGGAAATAAGCATGGCCCCGGACCTCCCCAGCAGTCAGGGAAACACAGTTAGTTCTGAGCAGCTATGAGAGCCCTTCTTTTTCACCTATCAAGTAGACAAAATCGGAAAATCGCAAGTAGATAAAAATTTGTAGGAAACGTAAGAAATTCAGTGACACTCTGATAAACTTTTCGTTCATGGCGTCTAATGTGGTTGTTCAGGCGGTTCAAAACACTATCAGAGAAAGGATGTAACCTTTCTCCCCCTCCCAGTTTCAGAGTTTCAGAAAACTATCACCTGTGCTTACTGAAAATAAGTTGCTCCTTCCTAAAAAAATACATTCGGATTATGAGAAGTCCCACAACTGGCATATTAACCACTACTTCCAGGTTCTAATTTTTTCCCTGTTGACTCTTCACACTTGTGAGTCATTTCCTTTTACTCTGTAGCTAAAGTGTCACAAGGTTCTGACCTCCAGAGTCTGTTAGGGGGGTTTTATCACCCTAACAGAAAAAAAGGCGCCAGAGTTCAAATCGTCTTATCCATAAGAGAAATGTTTCACTCTCCTACAAGAGCAGCTGGAGACGAGGCTGCTGCAGCCGTAGCTGTGGCCCATGTGCCCTGTTTCTCTCCTCTGCCCTTTCCCTCTGGTTCCTCCCTGATGTTAGCAGCAGCAGCCGGGGCCCTCCTTCCTAGTTCACATATTGAGACAATCCAGAAACACAGAGCCCTTCCCTTTTGTGTGAGAACAATTTAGGTTACCTGCATGCTCTTTAGGAAAGAGCAAGGTGCTGATTGACTCTGGTCTGGAGCTGTGAACACCTCTGGGTGGGGGTGGTGGTGACCAGCTTCCGGGAAGCAGAAGGCTCCCCTGGTGTTAGGGGCCAGTCAGCTTCCCCTGAGGCAGGTGCGGCTGCAGACCAGGGTAGGGTGGGGGTAGGGTCAGAGATCTAGGGGTTCCATGAGGGGGAAAGGGATACAGAACAGGCACCATGCAGGTCCACGGCTCCTGTGCCCTGCACACGGCCATACCCAGACGTGGCCACTGCCATGGTCCAGGCTGCTCATACACTTCACAGTCAGTTGTTACGTCAGTTTCCTCCTGCCACTGTAGGTAATTTCCACAAATGCATTTTCTTACAACTCAGGAAGTCAGAGGGCCCAAATCGGTCTCAGTGGCTAAAGTCAGGGTGTTGGATGCTCTAGGGGAGCATGTCTTCTCTGGCTGGCCTCCACAGGCTGCCTGTGTCCCCTGGCCTGTGGCTCCTCATCACATCATTTCTCCGTCTATTTCCATCTGTGCATCATCTTCTCTGTGTCTGCTCCTGCCTCCTTATGGATCCTGTGGTTACCTTGGGTCTCCCAGGTAATCCAGGGTACCCTCCCCATCTCAACATCCCGAATTTGATCAGTCTGCTCAGTCCCTTCTGCCATGGAAGGCAGCACAGTCCTGGGTTCCAGGAACTTGGGTTTGGGCATCTTGGGGAGGGTGGTCATTATTCAGCCCACCTGTCTCCTGTGTCCTTGTCTTTGCCTTACTGCTGTGCTTCCGTCTCATTTCATGTGCGTCTACCATGTGTTCCACTCCTCATTTACATTATACAGGAGAGAAAGCAATTTAAACAACTGAATATTAAATTCTGGAAATGGAGTTGAAGGAATAAAAGCACCTATAATTGTTTTTGTCTCCTGAAAATATTTGTTTGGAATTTCAAATCTCATGTAATTTTACCTGTGTAAAGTGAACATCACTGTCTCAGTGAGCTGATCCAGAACTTCTTTTCAAAGAATATACTGACTGCTCTTATCAAATCCCTTTAAAACAGTATTTTAAATTCTGCTTCCAAATAGGGTTCACACTTTCCACTACTACTACGTTAAAAGTCATGTATGAGATGTTTTTGTGTGTGTGTTTTTTCCCCCCAAAGTGCATTTACTTCCTTTTGATCAGAAACTAATATCCTTGACAGTATTTTTCACTGGAGAGGGAAGGGACTAACTCACTTACCCCTCGGAGAATCTGGTTTGACTAGTGTTCTTGTTTGGTGGCATGAGTCATGGGAGAGAGAGAATACGGTTGCCCTGAAGTCCCAGGCCACGCTGGCAGCCATGATCACTGATCCCCCTTTCAAATCTGAACATCTTGCTGTGTCACCTCAGCCAGAAGTGTTTCCAGTGAACTACTGTTTATTCTTTGGTGTATCATGTTAGTGTGAGATAGAAGTGCTTCAGCCTACATTAGTGAAAGCAGAGTAGTAATTTTAAAATTTCAGCAGCATGTTAATTAAACATCAAAACATTAAAAGGAGAATTTCCTTGGTGGTACAGTGGATAGAAATCTGCCTGCCAGTGCAAGGGACATGGGTTCGATCCCTGGTCTGGGAAGATCCCACATGCCTCGGAGTAACTAAGCCTGTGCACCACCACTGCTGAGCCCAGGCTCTAGAGTCCAGAAGCCACAGCTACTGAGCCCTCAACTGTTGAAGCTCACAGGCCTTAGAGCCCATGCTCTGCAACTAGAGAAGCCCCCACAATGAGAAGCCCGCCCACCACAACAAAGAGTAGCTCCTGGTCGCCACAACTAGAGAAAGCCAGTGCATGGCAACAAAGATCCGACACAAGAAAAATAAAAATAAAAATTAATTAATTAAAGTAAACTCGAAGAAGTTTATGAGGGAATGAAAAAGAAAAAGTTTGAGATGCTAAGACAGTTGATCATACTTATTTGTATGCTAACTCTTTATCTTTAGTTACATTGTTAAAGTGTCACTTGAATCTGACCCGGCCATAATGATTCATGGGCTGTGGGTTTCCTGAAACTTGTATCTCATGGGGTGAACAGTTAAAAAAATGAGTCACATAAATTGACACCCCTGTAGGAGTCTGTGTATCATGCAGACCCACCTGTCTGTTGACAGCCACACACTGGTGCTCTGTGTTCTTGTTTCTACCAAGGCAGGAGTGGGCTGCCCTTAGCCAGGTGGGCCGACTGTGATGGGGAATTGAGTGGCATCAGTTTTCACCAGCAGGATGGCAGCTGCATCCTCATTTCATACCTGCATTGTGGGTGTCCTCATCTAGTCTGACCCTGAGGGTGAGCAACTCTCAGAATGAACTGTGGGTGGAGAGGAAACCAGGGTGGGGAGGGGAAAGACTGAGTGGCAGCCTGTATCATGCATTTTCCTGAACCCTGCAGCACAGGCCTGGTCCAAGCAGACCATATGCCTGTTTCACTGGTTAAGCCTTCCATAATATGCCAAAGAAGCAAAAATCATCTTTGCATTTACCACTGGAATCAACTAATATTAAACAACAACTGAAAATTCCAGCTGGATTGTAGTGGGCAGAAAATGGACTTCTCTCTGTAGTTAATTTTTATTCATGCTTTTAGTGTTGATCTTCATGAAAGAGGCAAGAAACAAATAGCCTTGAATTACTAGTTTGTTTTCACTCTCGTCACTTACTATCATTATAAATGTCTTAATAACGTGCAGATTTTTTTTTTTTTTTTGGAAAGCAGCATTTTGCTGGTGTGGGCTAGAGGAGGCTGGGAAAAGCATTGTTTTATCAAGAGAAGTAGTTTTCAGTTAATGGCATAATGGGAAATTCATCTGTGTTATCATTATGTTCTATTTGGATCACGGAGCTTAGTTTTCAAAAACAATTTGGTGCCTTTGAACGTAATTCTTTAGTACATTATTTTGTTCTCTAATTGTTCAAAACTTGTGGCTTCAAACAACTCTTTCACCATATTATTTATTTCCCTTTTTGGGTCAGGAATTTGGGTGAGATTTGGTTGGACAATTCTGGGGCTTCATGTGACGTTAGCTGAAGTCAGTGGGTGGTGGTCTTCAGCTGGTGGCTGGTTGGTCAGGAGGGTCCGGAATGACTTCAGAGCCTGCTACTCTGGTGAGTGCAGGGGGCAGGTTGGGCTCCGGGACCTCCCTTTCTATATAACCCCCCTTGCAAGGCAGTCGGACTTCTTTCCTGGTTGCTCAGGGCTCCGAGAGCCAATGTTCCTCGAGATGCTACACGGGAGCCCTCAGTCTCCTCGGTCCCCTCCACCCTTCCCCTCTGCTGGCTAACTCAGCCCTCCAGCCCGTGGGGATCGAGGGGACACAGCCTTCCCATCTCTGCAGAGAGTGTGTCAGAGAATTTGTGGCTGTTTTTAATTTGCTACGTAAGGATGTGTGTAATTATTATTTTTTTTAGCCTGTGGGGGAAATGAAAGTTATTGATCAAAAAGTCACAGGTTATTGATCCATAAGGGACTTCCCTGGTGGCTCAGATGGTAAAGCGCCTGCCTACAATGTGGGAGACCTGGGTTCAATCCCTGGGTCAGGAAGATCTCCTGGAGAAGGAAATGGCAACCCACCTCACTTTCTTGCCTGGAAAATCCCATGGATGGAAGAGTCTGGTAGGCTACAGGCCATGGGGTCGCAAAGAGTCCGGACACGACTGAGCAACTTCACTTTCACTATTGATCCATAAGAGACATTAGACTTAATCCAGTCACAGATCAAAAATTATGTATATCAGTAAAAATGAGGAATTTTTTATTTTTATATGCAAATTTTTATTTTCTATGGGTTGACCCATCAAAAAGATGAAATAATTTTTATAGAGTTGCTTGCTGCACCGTGTGGCAGGGCCTTTGATAAACCACACAAGCTTAATAGCCCAGGCATGAGGAGAAAAATTGCTATCAATATAATTGTCTACTCATTTTCTCTAGAGATTACTATTTGAATATCCTCTTTGTTTTTAAACTTTCCTTGGTAGTTGCTGAAATAAAAATTTTGTACTACCTGTTTCTTGTCACTTCTTGTAAAAAATATTCACAGTTGGTAGAATTTTAGTGGTATTTGGATTACATATTTTTGACACAAAAGAATAATAGTGTAATTTACTAAACTGAAGCAAAATTTCACGTATGTTGTGTTCGGAGATCTTTAATTCTGGGGGAAATGAGCGCACCATACCCGGAGTTCCCCGAAAACAAGGCGAGTCTTCAGCCTGGCCCAGTGTCTTGGAGGATCACTCAGGAGGGGGGCCCTTTCTTGCAGACCGTCGGGGGAGGCACTGCAGTGCCGGAGCGGGCACCGGAGTCAGACGCTGGCGGGGCGGCGGAGCAGGACCGAGGCCGCGCGGATGGGAGCACCCTGTCCGAGCGCCGGCTCAGCACTTGCAGCCTGTGCAGCATTGAGGAGGAGCATCGCGAGGTTTACGACATGGTCCAGCGCATCCTGCTGTCCACCCGCGGCTATGTCAACTTTGTGAACGAGGTGTTCCGCCAGGTGAGAGCGTGCGCATGCGTGTGTGCGCGCGCGCGCGTTTGTGTGTTTGGGGGAGGGGGTGGGAGCGGGGGTGGGTGTGCAGGGGGCAGGTCCCAAAGCTGAAGAAGTTTCTTTGTTCGGTTACTCATAATATTCCAAGGAATACATTCGACAAGTTGGGCTGAGTTACACAACTCCATGATGATTTCCTTCATCCCACTTTTAAGGTCTCATATGGAGGGTTGGAATTTGAGCATCTTGGTCATTTTTAATGTTGTTTTCAAGATTTCCAGGATAAATATTAATAACCTCAGATATGCAGATGACACCACCCTAATGGTAGAAAGTGAAAAGGAACTAAAGAGCCTCTTGATGAAGGTGAAAGAGAAGAGTGGAAAAGCTGGCTTAAAGCTCCACGTTCAAAATACTAAGATCCTGGAATCCGGTCCCATCACTTCATGGCAGATAGATGGGGAAACAATGGAAACAGTGACAGACTATTATTTTGGGCTCCAAAACCACTGCAGTTGGTGACTAAAGTCATGAAATTAAAAGATGCTTGCTCCTTGGAAGAAAAGCTATGACAAACCTAGGTTGCATATTAAGAAGCAGAGACATCACTTTGTCAACAAAGGTCCGTATAGTCAGTTGAAGCTATGATTTCTCCGATAGTCATGTACAGATGTGAGAGTTGGATCATAAAGAAGGCTGAGTGATGAGATGCTTTCGAATTGTGCTGCTGGAGAAGACTCTTGAGAGTCCCTTGGACTGCAAGGAGATCAAACCAGTAAAATCAAACCAAAAAACAAGGAAATCAACCCTAGTATTCATTGGAAGGACTGATGCTGAAGCTTCAATACTTTGTCCACCTGATGTGAAGAGCTGACTCACTGGAAAAGACCCTGATGCTGGGAAAGATTGAAGGCGGGAGGAGAAGGGGATGACGGAGGATGAGATGGTTGGATGACATCATCGACTCAATGGACATGAGTTTGAGCAAACTCCGGGAGATAGTGAAGGACAGAGAGGCCTGGCGTGCTGCAGTCCATGGGGTCCCAAAGAGCTGGACGTGACTGAACAACAACAATGTTGTTTTCATGATTTGATTTTGAAAAAGTCCTACACGGGGTGGGACAGTTCTATATTTGAACAAAATCATCCCCTCAAATACCCTTTGTTTCCATAGCAAATTTTAAGCCCAGAGGGAGGCAGGGGGAAAACTGCTTCTGAACCCCCAGCAGAATGTGAGCATACAAGAATTGTTGCGTGGCTGAAGGCACTCAGGCTGCAAGCTCCTGCAGACAGTTGGACTTTGCCTGCAAAGGCCTCTTGCAGCACCTCTGATAGGAGTATTTATGGCCTAAGAGGAAAAAGGAGACTAGGGAGGGGATT
The DNA here is from genome assembly GCA_006410935.1 of Redunca redunca. NCBI lineage: Eukaryota > Metazoa > Chordata > Mammalia > Artiodactyla > Bovidae > Redunca > Redunca redunca. Next base: position 543,279 of record SJYQ01001950.1, read on the forward strand.
AAGAGGAAAGAAAAGAGCAGAGGTCGAGATGTTGAAATAACAGAACTTTGGGGCAAGCTGAATTGACGTGGTCAGTCCCAGAAGGCATATGATTGAGAGCAGAGGTCAGCACATTTTAATAGAATAAAGGACCAAATAGTAAGCATCTTCAGCTTTGTTGATCATAGAAGGACTGCTTTGTAGTAAGAAAGCGGCCAGGGATAGCATGGAACAAGCTTGTACGGGAACAAGCCCATGTTCCTGTAAAACCTTATTCACAAAAATCAAGTGGCAGACGGGATTTAGGTTGTGTATTATAGTTCCACAGCTGATCATGATCTATAGCAATGTTTGAAACCCTTGGGTGCAAATACTTAATATCAGATATCATCGACAAAGCTTTTAAATATTGCACTAGAGGTAAGTGCTAAATTGATGTGGTTTTACCTGTATTGTGTATTTACTTATTTATCATACACATAGTTTCACCACATCCATTATTGGCATTCTACCCCTGGAAATAGTATGTTCTCAATTTAATCAAAATCCCAAATTCAATCTAAATTCACTTTTAAAGTAGCTTGAGTCATTGAGGTTAACTGCAGACTACTTACGACTAAAGTAATCAGACATCTTTGTGTCCTGAAACTTGAAAACATTTACATTTTATAATTGTTCTTTAATTTGGAAACTTCTATGTGAAATTTCAAATATGGTTATTATGCATTGTTAAAATCCTGAAATAGAGACATTTGGGAAAAGGGGCCTGGGTTTTCACTTTGCATTCTGTTGCCCTCTCTTGGTCAGTGATGAATTTTTTTTTTTTTTTACACAAGACAAAATGTGACTTCTTTCATAATAATTCCTTTTTCAATTTTAAATTATTTAGAGACTAAGCCTGAACTATTTTAAACTATTAAAGTTTAAAAACATACATTCATTCAAGAAGTGAACATTCTCAGTATGGAGTTAATATGTGTGTGGGTGTGTTTTTAACAGAGAACAGTGCAAGGGGCAGGTCAGATGTCCAGACACGTGATGTGGAACAGACACGCATGAGGACCACTGTGGGCTGGGTGACTCTTACCTGAAAATGTCTTTGTTTTGCTTTTATTTCTAAAGAATGTTTTTATGGATGTCAAATTCTACTTTGGCAGCTGTTTTCTTTCTGCACGTTGACTATTTTGTTCCATTGTTTCTTGGCTGTCATTGTTTCTTTGAGAAGTTATGTCAAGTCTTGTGGTTATCCTTTTGGCGGAAATGTGTCTTTGGTTCTCAGCCTTCTTAGTGTAATAGACTTTGCAAGTATCCTGCTTGTGTTTCTTTGTGATTCTTGAATTTATGAATTGATACGTTTTATCAGTTTTGGCAAAATTCTTAGTAATTCTTTCTTCAAATATTGTTTCTGCCACTTTTTACTAATTCTTTCCTTCTGTATCTCCGGGCATGGAAAAGATAACCTTTTCCTTGCATTTTCTGTCTTACATGTCTTACAGTGGAACCAGTGTGTTTCTTGTCTCGGTGAGCTTCATTGTGGATATTTTCATCTGATTTTTCTTCCAGTTTTCTCTTCAGCTACATCCAGCCTATTGTCAGCCATTTTCACTGGATTTTTAATTTTGCTTATTTTATTTTTCAGTTTCACATGGATCTTTTTCTGACGCTTTAGCTCTCCTATATGTTTAAATTATTATTTATTTTTATTGTGGTTTTGCTAAAGTTGACTTCTTTTTGCATACTTCTGACTTTTTAATTAATATGCTGCATATCATATTAACTAGACCATGTGAATAATTTTGGTGGTACTATGATCTATACGTTTGTTTTCCTCCAGAAAGAATTGATATTACTACTTGCTTTCTGGGAGAAAGGTAATGTTGTATACCTTGATATTGAATTTTAATTACATAGTTGTCTACATTTGGATTCTGATCACATTAAATCAGGATTCTTATATGCAGATATGTAGGGGATTCTTTAATGTTGTTAAGTTCACAGAGGGAATTCCCTGGCGATCCAGTGGTCAGGACTCCACTCTTCCACTGTAGGGGACATGGGTTCGATTCTTGGTTGGGGAAATAAGATCCCACAAGCTGTGCCATCCAGCCAAAAAGAAAAAGTTTGCAAAAGTGTGTACAGTGCTACAACCAGCCAGTTTGACAACAGACTCTCAAGAAAGGAAGGGAGGGAGAGAGGAAGGAGAGAAGGAAGGAAAAGGGAGAAAGAGAAAGGAAAGAGAAAGCAAAAAAAAACACACACAAAGAAAAGAAAAGCCCTGGTTAAAGTTAAATTTGCCAACTTCTGTGGTGTCACTGCTCCCACTGTGGCCGATTCAAGTCACCAACATGATGTCGTTGAATGTGAACTCGGGAAGAGACATGACAACTGGCTATACTATTACGTGTATTATTGCGTCATCTGTTGCTGATTCATTGGTATGGATTTTGGTTATTTTATGCAATAATTGTTCAGAATATAGAAGTTATTTTAACACTGCACTTTGTTTTCTGGCCCAGTTATACAATTGTCCTTTCTCCCCACCCAGTTTGGTGTGCACAAAAACATGTGGCCCTGTGTAGTCTGTTTCAAAAGAAAGTCTGAGATTGGTGATAGCCCATGGAAATGTCTGTTGGACTCATTGGTGACACGAACTTGTGCTAAAGGGAGTTTCTCTTGTCATTTTAGGCATTTTTGTTGCCTTCGTGTGACATAGCCATAACCAGAAAAGTAGTTCAAGTGTATAGAAAGTGGATCCTGCAGGACAGACCTGTGTTCATGGAGGAACCAGACATGAAAGAAGCTGCCCAAGAAGATGCTGAAAAATTAGGATTCTCAGAGACTGATAACAAGCAGGTAATCTTTCATCACTTGTTGTCTGAATTTGCCGCATCTTATTTTAGCAAAATCTTCCTGCTCAGTCAGGGGCCATAGTCAGTGTGACACAGGCAGACTGTTTCCTTGTTGTCAACTCTGATGCTCTCAGGGAGGCTGCCTCTATGCTGTCTCCAGGGTCCTCCACCACCACCTAACCTCAGGCTCAGCCACGTGTGCACGCCAGCTTCTTTCTTCATTATTGCAGAAGAATCTTTGAAAAAGCCAGTATACTTTGCACGTCTCTGTCGAAGACTAAAAGTGTCACTGCCTTACTATTGATATGCTTAAATAAATAGTACTCACTAAACTGGGCTTCCCAAGTGGTGCTAGTGGTAAAGAACCTACTGGCCAATGGAGGAAGCATAAGAGACGCGGGTTCGATCCCTGCATTGGGGAGATCCCTTGGAGGAGGACACGGCAACCCACTCCAGTATTCTTGCCTGGTGAATCCCATGGATAGAGGAGCCTGGAGGGTTACAGTCCACGGGGTTGCAAAGAGTCAGACATGACTGAAGTGACTGAGCACGCATGCATGCATTTGTTAAACTAACATTTTGGCAGACTTTCCTTGTATGGCAGTGCATACTTGGCAGCAGTCCAACATGACACACTTGAAAGGATGAACCCAGTGTGCAGTCTCCACTGGGAGCCTTCTTGCAGGGCTAGGTGGTGTCCTAGCCACCAGGGGTGCTGGCAAGGTGGACCTTTCATTCCACGTTAGATAAAGATACAGATGGGATAAATCCAAAATGACAGAGTGGGCCTCTGCTTGACCCACAGAAGAAACTTAGGTTGTACCTAGATTTCTGGCATGCTATTTTGACATCTAGTCTGAGATTTATTTCTAAAAGTGAATGTTGTCATGGTAGTTAACACCAAACATTAAAAAAGTACTTATAACCAAAGGTATATCACTTTTCGATATCTATATTAATTCCACAATTTGATTTTTTTCAATATTGGTGAATCATTTTAACTAGTCATGAGGTCAAAGCAAATCAACAGTCATGTTCATTCAGTCACTGGACAAGCAGTATCTATTTCTTTAGCACATACTGAGCACTCAGTACTATTTTAGGTGATGGATGGTGAACACATTGGAAAAGAGACATGCATGTAAAACCTGTAATCTCATGAATTCTCATGAGTGTAAGGAATTAAATACATGACCTGTCCTTTTCCACTCTGCTAACTGACTTTTGTCTTCCAAAGACCTCTTCTGAAGGTTCCGGTCACAAGCGGTCTTCCAGTTGGGGACGGTCTTACTCCTTCACCAGTGCCGTGAGCAGAGGGTGTGTGATGGAAGAGGAGAATAAGAACGTGAAGGCTGGGGCCCAGGCAATGCTGCAGGTACATGCAGGCCGCGGATGGGAGGGCCTCCAGCGGAGTCATTTAAACGTTTTGTTTATTGGGGTAATGTCATTATAAAGCTTGGTGATCTTCTTAGCTATGCATGAGTAAACAGCCCTTAAATTCTCATCCTTAATTTTCTTCCTGATTACCCACCTTCAATTTGTAAAGTTGTTTTTCTTTAGTCAAAAGAGACATCTGAACTGGTTAGTTTTCTGAAAGGGGTTGTTATATAGTGAAGGCAAAATGACTGAGATTTAAACTCAGTGTCAGATAAAAAAAAATGACTGAGATAAAAAAGTAGAGAGTTACCTTAGAAAAGAGAATGGCAACCTACTCCGATATTCTTGCCTGGAGAATCCCGTGGATAGAGGAGCCTGGCAGGGTATGGAGTTGCCTGGATTCTAATTTGTAAGAGAAGCTTGGTGATTATGTAATAAGTTATATGCATCTTAAAAGTTGCCTGTGTTTATGAAGAATAATGGTTAATGCAGTGATTTTTAGACATTTATCTGAATAAATGTATGAATTAGGAACATTGGAAAGAGCAACTTTGCCTATCACTCAGTCTCCCCAGACTTGGAGACTTTATCTCAAAAATAGGGATTGGGGCATTACCTCAATCCCTATTGAAGGTTGTCAGAAGTATAAGTGAAAACACAGGGTCACTCTCTTTCCCTCGCTCCCTGGCCCTCCACCCTCCTCCCCATGTCTACATTCAGCTGTCCAGTTAAGCCTCCCATGCAAAGGCCAGGCTTAGGGTCTGGGGAAGGCACTCATGGGTGTGGCATGCATGGTACCCAGTTTTCAGTGATGCTGGGTTTATCATCTGTCTCTTGAGAGGATTCCTTATCATGGGATCCTTTTGGTTTTCAAGTTAATTAGCAGTTTCCTACACTGTAATTATGGGGCTTCCCTGGTAGCTCAGCTGGTAAAGAATCTGCCTGCAGTGCAGTAGACCTGGTTCAGTTCCTGGGTCTGGAAGATCCCCCACAGAAGGGATAAGCTACCTACTCCAGTATTCTTGGGCTTCCCTAGTGGCTCAGATGGTAAAGGATCCGTCTGCAATGCAGGAGACCTGGGTTCAATCCCTGGATTGGGAAGATCCCCTGGAGGAAGGTATGGCAACCCACTCCAGTGTTCTTGCCTGGAGAATCCTGTGGACAGAGGAGCCTGGCGACTACAGTCCATGGGGTCGCAAAGAGTTGAACACAACTGAGTGACTAAGTACAGGATACAGCACATACTGTAACTAATGAATTTCTCCTTTTTCATTGAAATTTGGCAAATAATCTGAAATTAGCTTTTAAAAAATCAAGATGATTTTACTTGAATAGCTTCAGAGAACTTTGGCTCAGCTCATCAGTGTCATCTGTGCACCCACTAGAGGAAGCTCTCAGGAGTCCCTGTCCTGCCCCTTCCTTCCAGCTCACTGCCCAGTTGCCATGGTTAGCCATCCCGCAGTCAGCCCATAGGGTTGCAAGTGCCTGTTTTTACCCTGAGTTCAGGTGAGTTATTTGTTTTCTAGAAGAAGTTACATCTATTTATATGAACCAGGAAAAATATTTCAACTTCATTATATAGCTCTAGAGCTTTAAAATTTTTTTCAGTTTAAATTTAAACAGCTGCTTTTGTTCTCATTTCATCAAGTACCTTGGTCCTTGACTTGGTTAATTAGGAAAAAGCAGCCAGATGGAGGTTTGATAAGATGAGACTGGTTTATAGTTGCTTTGACAAGTACAATTTGGATATATTAATTTTGTTGATTTATTTATCCCTAACTGATACTAACATGGTAATAAATACTCAAGGAGCTGGCATTTTTTTAAATACTTTTTTTTATGTGGACCATTTTTTTAAAAGTCTTTATTGAATTTGTTATAATATTGCCTCTTTAAAAAAAATTTCATTTTTTTTATCTCAAAGCATGTGGGATCTTAGCTCCCCAACCAGGGATTGAACCCACACCCCCTGCATTAGAAAGTGAAGTCTTAACTAGTGGGCTGCCATGGAAGTCCCTAGCTTGCATTTTTGATGTGTTTTTAAAAAGTAAAATGAAAAAGGTACACTATATGAAGACTCCTCACTTTGGAATTTGCAAAGGTTTAAAATTCAATCAAGAAGCCAAGTACATGAATTAAAAAGGATCTGTATTGCAATATACCATCTATGGCACACTTTAAAAAAAAAAAAACATTGTCACTCAAACTGCTATAGTTTGTTAGTCTAAAGGTTCTTTGGTTTCTTTTTTCTTAACTTGAAGGCTGGTAAATTCTTCACAATTGCTGTTATCATCTGTTATCAACTGTTATAGTGCTTATTTTGTGATTCTTCCTAGAAGATTGAGACATGATACATTTTTAATCTCACATAAAATAGTCACAGAGGCTGCCAACATTTTAGTTTGCCCTCTTGACTTTTGAGTGTGTTCGTTTCCTCTGGTTAGTTTGTGCATCTGTTTTGAGATGTTGTGTTAAATGGATTTCATCCACAAGTGAGCCAGCTCTGCTTGTCCCCAGATCCTTGGTGTTTGTGCTGTTGGACAGAAAGAACCAAGAGGGACTGTAGCTCTAGAAGGTAGAGAGGATCCATCCTCGTCACCGAGTTGACAGCTCAGAATGCCCTGACTCGAGGGGTCAGAGCGTCTTCCACATAAATGATAGCATGTTGCTCTGTTGCAGCAGAGCAGTGGCTGCCTACAGGGCAGCCTGGACCCCTGCTTCTCCCAATTCTCTACTGATAGTTCAGTTAAGTTGCTCACTTGTGTCTGACTCTTTGCAGCCCCACAGACCACAGCACACCAGGCCTCCCTGTCCATCACCAACTCCCAGAGCTTGTCCACTGAGTTGGTGATGCCATCCAACCATCTCATCCTCTGTCATTCCCTTCTCCTCCTGCCTTCAATCTTTCCCAGCATCAGGGTCTTTTCAAATGAGTCAGCTCTTCTCATCACTGAGGGTACAGGACAGGAAACTTGTATCCTAAAGGTATGAGACAGAGCACAAGGCACTTGGTGGACTACCTACAGTTTTTTGATGTCTCACTTTTTATCCTAAGATTCCCTTGAGTTTTGTATTCTGCGGCATTACGTGTTTCTCATATTGGAAATCCGTGTTCCTGGAAGATGGGCAGTGTTGGCCATGTGCTTTTGCCCACTTGCTGGCTGCCCCTTGGGTGGCACTGGCTGCCTCTTGTCAGCAAGGCCTTCAAGTCAGCAAAGGTGGAGACTCAGCGAGAATCAGGTCATTTTTTCCAGCCACTGTCTGACCACTGTGCCCCTGCCTTCCCTGCCCACCCGCCCCCCTACCCACCCCTA